>CM053268.1:73045806-73340806 GCA_028583415.1 Protea cynaroides
CACCTACCCCAACTCCAGTCAAGCACCCACTTGACAGGTTATACAAAGTATATTACAAATATTCATACAAACCCTTCACATATATCTCTGATATAGTAAATAGGATTTGTGTGCGTGATTACCTTCCCAGCGTGATCACTGCAAGTTTGGTGCTCACAAAATAGATGTTCCAAGCTCTCTAGTAGTGATAGACATGCTTCTTCAATAGAATGGAACTCTGGCATTCTTCCAATGCATCTCGCACAACATCATTCACATCAAACTATCACTCATGCTCACACTTCCCTCCAAACTACTCAAATAATCATGAATATCAGATGGAAGGAGGTGGAGAGGGATTTTTCTTCAAAGAAAGCTCCAAATCCCTCTTTTTCCCAAAACGTGCAGCTAAGTTCTTCAAAACCTTGATTTTTTTCGTTCTAACAGATTCTTCACGGAGAGAGAAGCTCGTGAGC
Source organism: Protea cynaroides (assembly GCA_028583415.1). Lineage (NCBI taxonomy): Eukaryota > Viridiplantae > Streptophyta > Magnoliopsida > Proteales > Proteaceae > Protea > Protea cynaroides. Next base: position 73,046,262 of record CM053268.1, read on the forward strand.
TTTTGAATCACCTCAATCGGAGATCGAACGGCCAAGATATGGCCATTTGAAGTTCGGCCGATCAGATTATTCCAAACAGAATCTTTCTCCCTGATTTTGTGCGCCGCGACACACACGATCGCCGCTCATCTGACGCAATCGTACATCGTTGTCGATCTCGGATTGGCCGAGAGGGTATCATCTCCTTCAGGCCGCTGGATTAAAATGCAAAGGGTGGGATTAATTCAGGGCCTTCAGATCGGCCTCATCGCGTCAGGCGCGATCGGAATGCGTCTCGGTCGTCAGATCGAGATTTTTCTGCTGCCTCATTGCGGCATTTCATCGAACAGATGATGCGTGCGGCTGCCTGCACGCGGGGCTGGTGCTGTGTGCGCGGCTCCTGCTGTGCGTACGGCTGCCTGCTGTGAGCGTGGCTGCCTGCTGTGCGCGCGACTGGTGCTGTGCGCGCGGCTACCTGCTGTGCGCGCGGCTGATGCTGTGCGTGTGGCTACCTGCTGTGCGCTGCTGATGCTGTGCGAGCGGCTAGTGTTGTGCGCGCGGCTGCCTGCTATGCGCTCAGCTGGTGCTGTGCGCGCGGCTGGTGCTGTGCGCGCGGCTGGTGCTGTGCACGCGGCATGGCCCTTGCAGTGCACATGGCCCTCCTTGCCGTGCATGCTGGCATGGCCTGCTGGCCTGGTGCCGCGGGCATCTGCCCTGCTGGCCTGGCCACCCAAGGTGGGACCCACCTGGTCCCCACTCTCTCTCCTCTTTCTCTCTCCTCCATTTTCTCTCTCTTCTTTCTCTCTCTTCTTTCTTTCTCTTCAGCTGGATTTTCTCATCAACTGGGCTTCATTCTCTTTGGTTGCTTGACTGACAGAGAGTCCTACAGATACTCTCTCTCCTCCATATCACTTTCCCTGCTAAGGTTGCCAACAATGACAACACTTACTGCACACTTACTGCACTGTCTGGACAGGGTGTCAACAGAAATCCAAAACATTTCTTTCAATTATTGACTGGTCAACTCAATAGTCCCTATCACCTATCGAACACACATTGAGTGGTCGACTCTATGGTCGCTTTATGGTCGACCGGTGAAGCTTCCACACAAACCCTGAGACACTTCCCGGGAGTCTATGGTCGACTCACTGGTCACACCCTATAGTCAACCAGTGATTAAACCGCACAACTTTTTGGTCATGTTTATCTTCTAATCCAAATTTCTTCTGAGTCAACTCCTTGGCTCAACAATGTGATCCATCTTAAGATCATTCTATGGCCTTTAATCATTGGTTTCAAACACCCATTGCAAACCTAGCAATTTATATAATTAATACCAAAACACTAAGATCTAAATCAGGGTATTAGGTATTGGTTTTGGATCCAATACGTCTCAACCTGACAACCTAACACAGTTTATCCTCCTACAAAGATAAGGTACTTACCATAGGTCCTTGACGTAGTAGGTTGGAGACCCAACAACATAAACCCTCTCTGCAGAGCTCTTTCTTCTTCTCTTTCTTCCTCACCAAGTCTTCTTCTCTTTCCTCTCCTCTCCTTCTCTCAATTCTAGGGTTTAGGATTGATTCAAAAGAGTGAGAGAGATTAGAAGGACGTCCTCTATATAAAAAAAAAAATCTCCATATAGAGTCCTCTCTCAATTAGGAGAGAGACCCTCTCAAATTAGGAAAATTTCCTAAACACGGAGTCAAATCTAGGATTGACTGGTCGACTCACTGGTTGCAAAATCCATCGATCACACAACTCAAAACACTCGACCGGTCAACCTATTACGCGACTGGTTTGACTGGTTTATTTACCTGGCTTTGTGGCTCCCTTATACGGTTGGTTCGCTCGAACCGATTATGATGGAAAAACCTAGCATGACAAGGTTAAACTAGGTTAATAATGTACAAGTCTTACAAAACCCATTTGAGGCTTTTTACTCGAACATGGCTCCTTGTTGATCAACGTGGTGCCAAGTTTTCTTTTGCATCGCCACGTTATCGCTTACAGCACCATGTTTACTGACATGTGTCCTCTTTCGGCATCGTATTTTCGATTTCTGATTTCCACGGTAGCATGTTGTATTAATACTCATTGTGATTTGAAATGTTGATGACTTCATGACCAAGACCGTAAGCTATATTTTGACAACACATGTCCATATTTCAAAAATGCGGAACTACAATTGGCAATGTGGTGTAACACATGTACCCAAAATCCCAGACTGCTTTGGATTTTTTTTCTATTGATATGTCTTACCATTGCAGATACCGTGAATGTTAAGTCAGTATAGTGTAGTAGCTTCCAGAACTCCTACATGGAATGGGATTAAGATCGTCTCCAGTCCGTCTAGTTCATCCAGCCGTGAATGGACGGACTGGAATTAAAGGACACGTCTACCAATACATTGGGGGGCGTGTCTTGTGATTCCAGTCCGTCCGATTGCAACTGGATGACTGGACGGACTGGAGATGATCTTTTTCCTATGGAATGTACCCCTACTGACAACAAAGTGTCTCAGTAACGGATCCCGATGTTGTCCCAGTGTTTCCTTTGTTGCAAAGCGGTTGAAACATTTCATCATCTCTTCCTTAAGTGTGAGATTGCTATGGCAATGTAGAGCGGCTTTGTGGGTTTTTTAATCTGCATTGGTGGGGGTTTCTAAAAGAGTAAAAAAAGACTAAAGGACGTCCTTTATATAGAGGAAAACTCTCCATATAGAGTCCTCTTTCAATTAGGAAAGAAATCCCTTAGTTTAAAAAAATTTCTAAAACTCGAAGCCTCGATGACTACAGTCGCAGAATCCGTTGACCGTAGGGTTGAAATCATCGACCGTGGGGTCCTAGATTTGTGATCTTCATTCTTACCATATGGTCGACTGTACCTACCTAGGTATGCGACCATATTATATACAGTTTTAGGTATTGAGTCGAGTTTTATACCTGATTTGTGATCTATCTTCACACGCTCGGTCTATTTGGTCCAAGAATGATAGGAAGACCTGGCACGACATGGTTAAACCAAATTAATGAAATGCGAGTCTTACAACAAGAACCCTATGACGATCTTTATGGTAAATAAGCGAATAAGCTCTTGCAACATAAGGAATAGGATCCATCACAAGAATTTGTGTCCAAATAGTGCCATACACATCAGTTCGCCCCATTATGAATTGAAAAACCTTCTCAGATTGAGCAATCTCAGCTACTGTAGACAAAACCTTGCACGAACAGGTTGCTAATGCTCCACAGGTGCAGGCAGGAACAGGGAGATATGAACCAAGTTTGTCCCATAGCACCTTGAGTGTAGAGTAGTAGGCAGAAGCTGACAAGTTATCTTGTCGCAACAAAGCAACTCTCCGTTTAAGATTATATATACGAACTCCATTTCCCTGAGCCTAACGAGTTTCCAATTCAAGCCATAATTCTTTAGCATCGGAGGCGTAGAGAACAGTTTCTTGAAGATTCGGTGTCAGAGAGTTGTAGATCCAAGCCAAGACCATTAGGTCACATTGATCCTAGAGAGTTAGCAGCATCAGCATCCATTGTAGGATCAGGTCTGGGAAAGGAGCCATCCACAAAGGCAAATTTATTTTTCGCACCTAGAGCTATACGCATAGCTCTTTTCCAAGTCGCATAATTGTCACCATTCAGAACTTGAGATACCAAGACGTTGCTAGGATTATCAGTCGGATACAGGACTGAAGGAGAAGAACAAAGGACAGTCGCAGTTGATCGAGACATCAGAAATAAAATCAACCAAGAATCAAGAATCACAGACAACGAATGACAAAGAACCGATTAGAAAGCTATGAAAACTTGCAAGAAACCCCCCGATTCAGGAGCTGAAGCTCTAAATCAAGAAAGACACGAGAACAACCAAGAAATTCGAATTAGAGATAGATCCAAACAAATTTAGAGTCCAGGAAACCCTAAATCAACCAGACAAAGACGAACCACAAACCAAGCCTAGCAATTATGGACGAACTTAAGAGTTGTATAAACCCTAAAGCAAAGAGATCAACAGAAGAAAAAAAAATTGTAGAAAGAACACAAACACGAACCACCAAGAACTGATAACCAAAAATTGCAACCAAGAACTTGCTACCAGAACCACAAACAAACAATCGATCCAGAAGCCAGGAGCGTTGAAGATCAAAGCCAAAGACTTAAGGAAGAACAGGACGACAACTTGAACGGAAACAAGAAAAGAAATCAGAATACACTTTATCCTCTGATTCCATGTTAACTTAATAAAGTGACACTTTATCTTCTGGAAATTACTCCTCACTTTTCATATATTGTATAATACACTTCTACTCCTTATTTACACATTACAAAAGACAGAATACAGTAGTTAAATACTAACCTATCTATAAGAGACACGTGGTTACATGAAACATGATTTTAGACTATCACACGTGTGTACATATTCCAACAAGAGACTTGCAGACAATGAATCAATGGTTATCCTAGGTCGAGTTTGAAGAGGAAGGATGTTTTCGAGTTGCGAACAATGAAATCACTTCTTGGTTTCAGACGATGGTCGGCAGAGGAATCCGCCACTGGGTTGAGAGTTTGAAGGACTCTTCAACAATGAATGAAAATGTTGACTGATTTAAGAGGAATAGGTTATCCCTATAACACACTTGGAAAGAATAAATCTTTTCATGTCGACATGAGTAAATCCAGTGGTTGTAGTTTACTGTATATACATATTAATGTATTAATATATGTGAATAATGGAAAACAACCACTAGATTTTTTTATTTCAGCATAAGAGACATGAAAAGATTTAAATTCCACTTAAACCTCCATTATTCTGTGTCCCATGATTTATGACTACCAGATTTAAGATTGTAGAAATGACACGCATCCTACTGTCACTGGCACCTTGTAGCAATTCTAAAAGGAGTGGGACCCCAAATCCCATGATATTGGGGATTTACATCTTCTCCCAGTGGTTTTGGGAGGACAGTGGCAACCTATCTCGGATGGTTGCCACGTGACTCTCGGTGAATCCGAGACCCACATCCGAGCCGACACCCTCTGTTGGCTTGGCTTGTCGACTGAATATCGGCTCAGACGTGGGTCTCAGATTCATCAAGAATCACGTGGCAACTATCCAGGATAGATTACCACTGTCCTCCCAAACCACTGGTAGGAGAAGATGCGGATCCTGATATTGGGTAGTGGATGTGTGATGCTCATGGGTCACGTAAGCATTAGTTGCTCATGGCTCACGTAAGCACTAGATCCTTTGAGCTTTCTCAGTGATGCCGTTAGGTTCCCTAAATAAGATTTTATATTGGGATAGGATTACAGTCAGATGGGGATTTGATGTGCTCTTTTAAGTTTAAAAATTTTTATACGTTTTAATAAAATAATAGTTTAAAAAAAGTTTATAGGCTGTCAATGTAATCCAGCCTTTTGGAGAATTACTAGTTTAATTCCTTAACTTTAGAGGCTGTAAACTAATGTCCAAATCTGAGGATTCCACGTCACTTAATAATGTGGTTCATCTAAATTTTAACGGTACATTTGGGTGTTCTTCGCCGTCAAAGGTTATTGGTCAGTGGGATTTCTGCGCAATACCAGCTTTACAGACCTTTGCCAAAGTAATATCAAAAGGCGACACCTATCCAAAAAAAAATATCAAAAGGCGGAACTCTTATGGAAATCAGAGATTTCATACGGATTTAATCTGATTTCATACGGATTTAATTAACACCACACCGACGGACCCACTAATAATGTTTTGCTTCTTTATTTTTTAATTTGTCAAAGACAATAATGATAGTACTGTTCAATCCCTTTCGAGTTGCCTTACATTATTGTTCAAATTTTTACTTCCGAACAATTTCATGTATAATAAATATTTTGTAAATCATTACTTATCATCCATAGATTTTTGACATCATCAACTACTATTCAAATTTTTACAACGTTTAACATAGAGATCCAATCCGTTAAGATATTTCTGTTAATCCATTTTTTTATGGACAATAATGCCTTTATAGTAAAGGTAAAAATCCATTTTATCCTATACTAATTTTCAACCCTATCCCTCAAATCGTGAAATGGAACAAACAGTAAAAAAAAAAACCCTCGACTCTATTGCACACCTTGCCGACGATTTTGTTGCATACTTCTCCCAAACCCTCCTCTGGCAAGGCTTCAATGTGAGGGCCGGCATGCTGGATCTTTCCGCTGCCCAACACTTTAAGGAGAAACAAATTGACTCTAATAGGGAAAAACTTCCTTGGGTTAACACATTTCTTCTAGATATTGTTTGTAATATTGCCATTGGTGATGACACCACAACAATCTTGGCTGATTCGGCGAGCAGAAAAACTTCAATTCAGGTCAAGGAGTTATTTCTAACTCCTCTTCCATTTTCAACAGCACAATTACCGAATGAGACTGTTTCCCATCAGACTCAGTAATCTATGAGGAGATTTTTCCGAAGCCAATTCATCACCGGCTTTTGACTCTTTGGATTCAAATTCCTTGAACAGTTCCTCAATGGAACTCTTGACTGACTCAAGTGAGCGAGTTTGTAGAGGGAGGTTTGGGAGCTTGCAGAGAAATGCAGAGCTCTGTGTTTTTTCATTTTCTAAAAATCAGAGAAACGCAAAGCTCCCTCTTTTCTGATTTTTCAATGAAGGTTGCTTTCATTATTCTCCAAGTTCATTACCGAGAGGAGGTTAGATTCAGTTACACTGAAATGAGAAATCATGAATTTCGGAAAAAAATTGGCATTATTCCAAGATGGAGCTTGTAATGAAGGGTTCATTCATCTGCAAATGAACAAGTGTACTGGGCCAAATCAACGACTGTCTAGGTTGAGGAGCTTTCGGTTTCATAGTGATGGAGAGAGGAAAGAGAAGGTAGAAAGATGAAGGAGAGAGGAAAGAGAGGGGAGAATGATTAGGGAGAGTGGAAAGAGAGGGGAGAACGATGAGGGAGAAAGGAAAGAGAGGGGAGAGGGGAGAATGATGAGGGAGAGAGGAAAGATGGGGAGAACAAAACTAACCACTTGTCAGAGATTTGATGTTGCCGCAGAGAATGAACGAGATCAACAACCTCACAGTCGCATACAGGTGACCCCAAAATTAGGGTTTGGCTGAGAGTGAAACCGATAAATGGGAAGGGTGTTATTTCCAATCAAAGGTCAAGTTAGTAATTTTAACATTTATCAGTTTAATATAAGAAGGGTATAGATGTCTAGAAAAAATTTAACTCTCTTCTGTCAGGTAGTGGGAAGCGGTTGATGATGTTAGAAATCTGTGGGTGGTAGGCGATGATTCACAAATTATTTGGGTAGCACGTGAAATTTTCCCTTTTTCTTCTCATTATGTGGGTAAGATACAGATCCTAAACACCATTAATCATTGTGATGCAGTTCATTTCACTATGATTTTTTTTACCCTCAGATGCTGGTACTGATTAGGAATTTGGGGGGGGGTGGTGGAGGGTATTTTTTTAAATTAATTTTATAGGAATACTTGTACTAAAGATGTGAATCAATCGGATTTTGATTTTGTATTGGCAAGTCCAAAAACCAAACAGTAAGAAAAGCTTAGTTTCGTATCAATTTTGGTCTGGTTTGTTTTGGTTTTTATCGTGTTCTCTTAGTAAGCTCTTATGGGTCCATTATTAAGTAGTTATTAGTTTGGTTTGGTTTCCTATACATATATAATAAAAGATTGTGGTATTGAATTCTTATTGGTTTAATATCGAGCAAGTAGCAGTTTGACTTTAGTTTCTCAAATGTATATTTATTAGAAGATTGGTTTAATGGGCTCTTATTGGTCCATTATCAAGTTTTTAACTGTTTAGTTTTGGTTTTGGTCCATTGGTTCAGTTTGGATAGGAAATATTGATCAGTGCAGTTTGGTTTCAGTTTTTCACTAGTTTCTAAAAATAAACCCAATTCTAGCCCAATGGGATTTCGGTTTGGTTTATTTTGTTTTTTTGGTCGGTTTTAGTTTTGATGTTTCTTCTCCTCCTTCAATCTCTTTCTCCTCTTTAGGGTTTGTGATGATCAATGAAAGGGATTTAAGGAGGTTTAGGGGTCCTTATATAGGCTAGGGTTGAGTTTAGGAAGCCTCCTAACATTAGGAAAGTTCTTCGATTTGGAATTTGGAAAGTGGGACCCACAGATATCCGTTTCCAGATCTAAGTGGTCTGCCTGCGCAGGCTATACCGGCCGACCGGTGCCATAGACCGGTATCATCAATTGGTATGAAAAATATCATTTAGTCTGGCCGTTTTCATACCTGGTTGTCATCAGCTTGTCCCGTCTAGCCCGGTGATGATTGGAAGACCTGTTATGACATGAATTAAAGGTTTAGATCGGGTTCATAGAGTGTGGGTCTTACAATAACTGCTCTGTACCTTAACTATCCAGCCTACCTTGCTTGATGGGATCAAAGATGCCATTGACAGTAATGCACACCTGAAGACTCTCAAGCATGACCTTGATAAAGGAAAAAGAAAGAAGAGCCGCCATTGCCGTTGGACAAAGAACACATTACCGTAAACCAACGGTAAGTTCTTAAACCTTCCTCTACATTAAGCGTTCTAGAATGGTTAGTCATGATTGGATTAATATCATGCAAGGTGAGGTATTGATCTAAACCATATTTTTGCCGTCAAACCCTCATTCAGTCGGTAAACCCTAGATTCAAGTTCTAGGTTGAAGATCATCGAAACTAGGACTTAAATGGAGTTGGAAACAACTCTAACTCAGTGCTCAGACCTAGAATGTATAGGAGAAACCCTAAAATCAATAGGGGGTGACCGACAGAAGGGGAGAACTAGGTGTATGGTCTTCCGGAGATATACTGGTCAACCATACCTATCGCACCCTATGCGTCCGGTATCTCTTGAAGACTGGTCTGTGGGGACCGGTCGACCAAACCGGTTGCACCTTTCCCCACAGTGCCGTGGCTAGTACCTGCGATCGATACCCGTGACCGGTCTGCTCTGTGAGGAGTGTTTTGACCTTGTTGGTTTTTCGACCAACGTAAAGCATAAGAAAAACTATCCTAACATAACCCTAACACCGTGTAGGACCTTGTGATAGCGAGTTTGGATTCTGTGACGCAGAGTAAGCTATCAAACAAGCGTCAAGTAAGGGAATCGGACCTAAACCCTAATAATTTAATAAGAGTAAAAAGTTTTTAATAATTATGATTCTATGGACTGATGTTTGTGCATACTCGCATGTCATCTTTACTTTCAGTTATTATTATTGTTTATGCATACTCGCTATGCTAGGATATGACTGTTAGACATGTGATTGTTTTCGTTGGTGTGTGGAATAGGAAGGGCCTGGGGTCTGGGATCATTCCTTACACTAGCACCTTTTCATATCGTTCTGTCTTAGCATGCTTGGTGTTGGTAGGGTATCAAGGGGAGAAAGTGGCACTGTGGTCTCCGGCCTGGCCACTAGACTTTAGATCTATCTTTACGCCATAGGGAGCTATGCTGGGATAGGGCCTACTGTGATGACATATAGGATTGATTAGTTGTGAGCCCAGTTTGCAAACCCTCGCCAATATGGGCTTACGTGTTGGTATGGATAGGGTATCAGGGGAAGTGTTGGTGGTGTTTGATCCGGACGCTTTATCTCTATCTCTATTCCACGGTGGGTGCATGTGGGATGACAGTGGTGTTTGATCCATTGGGGGACTTCACACACTTGTGTATAAAGGTGCGGTGGCCGCCAATCCTTTCTATAGCACATTGCAAACTTAAACCAGACCATAATGTGAATGTTACTCATGCATATGTTTGTTGCATTGTCTGATTATCTTACTGAGCTAAGTTGTGAGCTCACCCTTGTGTACACACTATTTTTAAATGTTGATGCAAGTTATACTGTGGAGGACTATATGGATGCTCCGGCGTATGGAGGTGTCGCTGTTTTAGAAGTGCAAGCATGAGAGGACGAGCATGATGCTTCATGCGAGTGCCCTTTCTTCGTGTACTTTTAGGATATTGGATTTATTTATTTTATTTATTTTTAGTTGAATTTACAAATGATGTAAGGATATTTATTTACGTTTTCGTATGGAGAATAATTAGATATTTTATTTAAATTATCAATAGAGAACTCAGTTCATTTAATTTAAGATTTTCGTTGTATTTTATTATATTCTGATTATGGTTCGTGCAATGGTTTATGTGAGTGGACACAGTCTTATTGAGATCCTAGTGTGAACCATTGGTTCAGTGACGGTTCACTCATACTTCTGGTTCACCTTGAATTGGGGTGTGACAACTTGGTATCAGAGCTCTTAGGCTCTATCCAACATACCATATTTGCACTTAACTAAGTCGATGAACTGAGATAGGAAGAATTGGAAAGTCTTAATAAAAACACACCCTAAGCACTTGTTTGATTCCTGAGACTAAATATGAAAGAGCATAATATACTATATTAAATGTAGAATGAAAAAATACACATGCTCTAGCGAGGAAACCTTAGTGACAAGTAGAATGATCATGAATTATCATAATAAGTAAAAAGAAAATTTTATAAACATAAAATATTTATAGAGTATCAAGAGATAATGGTGCCACAGGGTACAGTCCACAAGCCGGACGGTTACCCTGTTATATAAAAACCATGCTGTGAGGGAGAGAAAATAAAAGATCTATCATGGGGATGGCAGCATAGGAGGAATAGGGTCAGTGATGTCATAGTCACGCTCATAAGCCACCCTGAGCCAGTGTACCTGCTCCTACGTGACTCTGAGGCTGCGAGAAAGGCACCCGTAGTCACGGCTCATCTCATGCTGAGGATCCTGAATCTCCGTAAACATACCCATTACGGTATCGGGAGGAGGTTGGGATGGTCCTGCTATAGGTGTGGGTTGTGGTGCCGGTGCTGGAATGTCCTCCATCTGATCATCATCACCATCATCATCCCCTACCTCTTCTGCATGAGTGGCATTGGCTGCTGCTGTTGCTGCTACCCTCCTAACCGGATGAAGATGAGCCTCTAGCTCCTCATCACTGATCGGTAGGTTATCCATCTTCATATGGACAATGGCATCCCAGTCAATGTCTGATGTCATGGTGTCCTCAACTTCAATCTCATCCCTCATATCTACTCGTAGGCGCTGCAGGAGTGTAGTGAAAAGCCAGCCATAAGGAAGGTTGCTTATCTGGTCAGGCATGGTAGCCTGACGCATAGTCCTGATGATAATATAAGGAAGATAGGCCCGCTCCCTAGTGCAGACATAATAAGTCAGGTACTGGGTGAGCTGAGACAATTCACTGTAGTGGCCGCCCTGAGGGACAATACTATGCTGGATACTGATTGGTAGTAATACTATACCCCCAGTACATGTTAGTCATAACACAGTGCCTACCATACCATTGGTCCCAGTAATGCACACCCCAATGTAGAAGCTTGGTGCACAACAAGCAGTGTATCAAGGTGGTTACCCTTATCAGCCACCGATGTATGGGATAGCTGCACCATGGCAGAATGATTTGACAAGGGTTGAGGAATATTTTCTGAAGATGAAGCCTTGAACGTTTCAGCAAAAGGTCAAATCTATTGTGGTTATATAACTAGATAGGTTTAAATAGGATGTGGTGCATTATTGACTTACTCTTATGACTATAGAGGATGCACATACCTAATTCTAATTCTCGTACCTTGACAGAATACCTTCTTGATTTAACCTGTCAATTGGAGTTATAGATGTTATTTCCTTAGAATTTGTCTTGATTATACCAATCTAAGCTACTCCCATGATTGACACCATGAATAGAGATATGAACCGAATGAACATTTAAAGGTTTAATCATTTCGAATGTACTTCTTTTCGATTTTATACCTGATTTATTGATGTACCAAAACTTTTCCAGATTTACTCTTGTAGTGCCTTGACCAATGGCACTATATACTCAATAGAACCTGTAGCCATGAGGTTAAGAGCTGTAAAATCTCTACTTCCATGTATTTGGACCACCATACAACTTAGCAACCTTTGGATGACGGTTGGAATATCATAGATTTACTCCTGATCCTTTAAACCTAGGTTCACTAGATAAAACAAGTGTTCTTTATCATACTGAATTCGAAAGAAGAAAATTAATTACTTTTGGATAAACATTCTAATTCTTACATTTCTCGACATCCATTGATAAAATGTTTAGTTAATAAGGGAATTATTGGAAGGAAGATGATTAAATTCAGATTAGATTCTATAGCCAAGGAACCTCAGATGAAGTAATGGAGGATCTGTTTCGAGATTTTTGAATGGATGGATATGAGTCATGTCTATAACAGAGTGCATGAGCAAAAAGTGAGAACTATCAAGAGTAGCCAGTAAAGAAATAGATAGCACTCAAGTAGAGTTAAAGACGGCTATATCGGTATAAATTTTGACAAGGCAGAAGATTTCTAAAGACAGATCTAAGAGTGGATACAAGGATGACCCCAACATAATTAAAGGAGTTGAAGACCCAATTACAAGAGCTACTAGATTAGGGTTTCATACGACCAAGCATATCGCCATGGGGAGCACCTGTATTGTTCGTTAAAAAGAAGGACGGTAGTGTACGACTATGTATCGACTACCGAGAGCTGAACAAGTTAACCATCAAGAATCGATACCCTTTGCCTATGATCGATGATCTGTTCGATCAGTTACAGGGTGCAAAGGTTTTCTCGAAGATTGATCTTCGATCAGGGTATCACCAATTGAAGATTAAGACAAGAGATATTCCAAAGACTGCTTTTAGAATGAGGTATGGACATTATGAGTTCCTTGTAATGTCGTTTGGACTGACCAACGCCCCAGCGTCTTTCATGGAACTGATGAATCGAGTGTTTTATGACATGTTGGACACTTCGGTCATCGTATTCATTGACGACATCTTGGTCTACTCAAAGGACAGGGAGACTCATGTAACACACTTGAGAGCAGCCCTACAGCGGTTGAGAAGGAGAAGCTTTATGTCAAGTTCAAGAAATATAAATTTTGGCTAAAGGAAGTGGCCTTCTTGGGTCACATAGTATCTGTAGACGATATCAAGGTAGATTCAAGCAAGATCGGAGCTATAGTAGGATGGGATGCACCAAAATCAGTTACAGAGATTCGTAGCTTCCTTTAATTTACTATAGAAGATTCGTGGAAGACTACTCAAGGCCGTTCCACTTACCAGACTACACAAGAAAGGAGAAAAGTTCATATGGACAGATGAATGTGAGAAGTGCTTTCAGACTTTTAAGTCAAGAGTAGTCTCTGCACCTATCTTGACCATCCCAACACAAAGCTTACCGTTTACCCTATATATGGATGCCTCAGGGTTGGGTCTTGGATGTGTGTTGATGCTAGGAAAACAGGTGATTGCCTATGCATCAAGACAGTTGAAAGAGCATGAGAAGAACTATCCTACGCATGATCTGGAGTTAGCAGCGGTCATTCACGCAACCAAGATTTGGATGCACTACCTTTATGGTGAAAAGTTTCAGATCAAGTCGGATCACAAGCGTTTAACTTACCTTTTTACTCAGAAGGACCTAAATATAAGGCAGAGGAGATGGCTGGAGATATTGAAAGATTATGATTGTGACATCCAGTACCATCCGGGTAAGGCAAATGTTGTGGCTGATGCCTTAAGCAGAAAGTGGACATTGAAACCTGAAGCAGGACCTAGTAAAAATGCTGCACTATGTAATGTAGCCTCAGGCTCAATAGATAATGATAAAGACCATATACTAGAGACTGCAAGAGATCTAGTGGAATAGGGCTTAATTCATAAGTTCACATTGATGTTCACAGCTTTGAAGATCTCATCGGATCTAATGGATGAGGTCAAAGTAGTAATCTTACAGGATCCACACCTCAAGACTGTGCAAGAAGATCTAGAGAAGGGTAAAAGCAACCCTGATTTTACCTTGGATTCAGACAAGGTACTCAAGTATCGTGGATGATTATGTACCTGAGAGTGAGAACTCAAATATCAGAGATAGAGTTATGACAGAAGCTCATTACACCCCATGTTTGGTACATCCAGGAAGCACCAAGATGTACCATGATTTAAGAAGACTATATTGGTGGAGGGGTATGAAAGCGGATGTAGCTCGATTCATGTTCCAATGTCTGAATTGCCAGCAAGTTAAAGTAGAAAGGCAGAGACCCGTAGGTTTGCTACATCCACTACCGGAGCCAGCATGAAAGTGGGATTGTATCATAATGGACTTCGTCACTGGCCTACCCTTGACACCAAGGTCACTGGATGCCATGTGGGTTATAGTCGATCGACTTACCAAGACAGCTCGCTTCATCGCTGTCAGACCTCAGTATACCATGGAGAAGCTGACCAAGCTATATGGGGATAATATAGTCAGACTTCATGGCGTCCCAGAAAGTATAGTATCTGACAGAGATCCCCATTTTACATCAAAGTTCTGGGAAGGATTACAAAAAGCTATGGTAACCAAGTTGAAGTTTAGCATAGTTTTTCATCCTCAGACAGACGGACAGTCAGAAAGAACTATTCAAATCTTGGAGGATATTCTCCGAGCGTGTGCGCCCTAGATTTCAAAGGAGCTTGGGATGAGAAGCTATCGCTCATCGAGTTTGTGTATAACAATAGTTACCAGGCTATGATCCAAATGGCTCCATACGAGGAACTTTATGGGAAAAAATGGCGTACACCTCTATTATGGAATGAGGTGGGAGAGAGAAGGATTGTAGGATCGGAGTTCATCTAAGAAACTTGTCGAGTGATTGATCAAATCAAGGAAAGAGTGAGGACAACTCAAGTTCGACAAAAGCACTATGCTGATAACCGACATCGAGATCTAGAGTTTGCAGTAGGTGATAAGGTGTTCTTGAAGATATCACTTGTGTGAGGTTTGAAACGGTTTGGTAAGAAGGGAAAGCTATGCCCCAGGTATCTGGGACCATACGAGATTTTGATCAGACGTAGCAATGTAGCATATCAATTGGCTCTACCACCATCCACGTCAAGCATTCATGATGTGTTCCATGTTTTATTATTGAAGAAGTATGTCAGGGATCTATCATACATCTTGACAGCAGACCCACCAGACTTGATAGAGGACTTGAGATTTGAAGTAGTACTTGTGATGCTCACAAGCCGAAAGGTACAACATCTCCTGAGCAAGGATATCCATTATGAAAAAGTGCATTGAAAAAGCCAAGATGTAGAAGAAATCACTTGGGAAGAAGAGAACGCGATGCGAAAGGAATACCCTAACCTTTTCGACGAACAAGGTACGTACAAATTTCGAGGCCAAAATTTATTTTAAGGGTGGGGGAGTTGTGAAACCTATATGCAAATTTTGGGGATGAAATTTCTTTAAAGGGTGGGGGAGTTATAAGACCCGCACTCTATGAACCCGATCTAAACCATTAATTCATGTCGTAACAGGACTTCCAATCATCACCGGGCCAGACGGGACGAGCGGATAACAACCTTGTATGAAAATGAACCAGACTAAATGATAATTTTCATACCGGTTGATGATACCGGTCTCTAGTACCGGTCGATCGGTATAGCTTGCGCAGGCAGACCACTTAGATCCAGAAACGGATCTCTACGGGTCTACTTTCTAATGTTAGGAGGTTTCCTAAACTCAACCCTAGCCTATATAAAGACCCATAAACCTCCTTAAATCCCTTTCATTGATCCTCATAAATTCTAGAGAGGAGAAAGAGATTGAAGGAGGAGAAAAAGCTAAGGAAGGAGAAAGAAGAGCTGCCATTATTGTTAGACGAAGAACACATTACCGTAAACCAACCGTAAGTGCTTAAACCTTCCTCTATGTTAAGCATTCTAGAATGGTTAGTCATGATTGGAACAATACCATGCAAGGCGAGGTATTAATCTAAACCATATTTTTGCCGTCAAACCCTAATCCAGTCGGTAAACCCTAGATTCATGTTCTAGGTTGAAGAACATCGAAACTATGACTTGAATGGAGTTGGAAACGACTCTAACTCAGTGCTCAGACCTAGAATGCATAGGAGAAACCCTAGAATCAATAAGGGGTGACCGACAGAAGGTGAGAACCGGGTGTATGGTCTTCCGGAGACATACCGGTCAACCATACCTGTCGCACCCTATGCGACAGGTACCTGCGACCGGTATCTCCCAGAGACTGGTCTGTGGGGACTGGTCAACCATACCAGTCGCACCTTTCCCCACAGTGCTGTGGTCGGTACCTACGACCGATACCCGCGAACGATCTTCTCTGTGAGGAGTGTTTTGACCTTGTTGGTTTTCCGACTAATGTAAACCCTAAGAAAAACTATTCTAACATAACCCTAACATCGTGTAGGACCTTGTGATAGTGAGTTTGGATTCCGTGACACGGAAAAAGCTATCAAACAAGCGTTAGGTAAGGGAATTGGACCTAAACCCTAATAATTTAATAACAGTAAAACGTTGTTAATAATTATGATTCTATGGACTGATGTTTGTGCATACTCGCATGTCATCTTTACTTTCAGTTATTATTATTGTTCATGCATACTCGCTATGTTAGGATGTGACTGTTAGGCATGTGATTCTTTTCGTTGGTGTGTGGAATGGAAAGGGCCTGGGGTCTGGGATCATTCTTCACACTAGCACCTTTTTGTATCGTTCTGTCTTAGCATGCTTGGTGCGGGTAGGGTATCAGGGGGAGGAAGTGGCACTGTGGTCTCCAGCCTGGCCACTAGACTCTAGCTCTCTCTCTATGCCGTAGGGAGCTGTGCTGGGATAGGGCCTACTGTGATGACATATAGGATTGGTTAGTTGCGAGCCCAGTTTGCTAGCCCTCGTCAATAGGGGCTTACGTGTTGGTATGGGTAGAGTATCGGGGGAAGTGTTGTCAGTGTTTGATCCAGACGCTTTAACTCTATCTCTATTCCATGGTGGGTGCATATGGGATGACAATGGTGTTTGATCCATTGGGCGGCTTCACACACTCATGTATAGAGGTGCGGTGGCCGCCAATCCTTTCTATAGTACATTGCAAACTTAACCAGACCATAATGTAAATGTTACTCATGCATATGTTTGTTCCATTGTGATTGTCTTACTGAGCTAAGTTGTGAGCTCACCCTTGTGTACACACTATTTTTAGATGTTGATGCAGGTTATATTGTGGAGGACTATATGGATGCTCTGGCGTATGGAGGTGTTGCTGCTTTAGAAGTGCAAGCAGGAGAGGACGAGCATGACGCTTCATGCGAGTGCCCTTTCTGCGTGTACCTTTAGGATATTGGATTTGTTTATTTTATTTATTTTCAGTTGAATTTACAAATGATGTAAGGATATTTATTTATATTCTGGTGTAGAGAATAATTGGATATTTTATTTAAATTATCAATATAGAACTCAGTTCATTTAATTTAAGACTTCCACTGTATTTTATTATATTCTGATTACGGTTGTGTGCAATGGTTTGTATGAGTGGACACGGTCTTATTGAGATCCTGGTGTGAACCGTTGGTTCAGTGACGATTCACTCATACTTCTAGTTCAGCCAGAATTGGGGTGTGACAGTTTTGTTGTTGCTTCAACTTGTTCTGACACAATAGTGTCTGTGGTAAAGGGTTTAATGTTCAGAGGAGGTTCAAGAACCAATGTATGGGTCATGTTGTTCCCTTTCTCATGTTCGACTAACTAATGGGTTTCCCCTTTTACTATAAACTTTGCCTTTTAACTGAGAGCATTAGACACCACATTGGCCTTGCAAGGGTGATACTTGATAATGTCATCATAATCCTTTAACAGCTCTAGCCATCTTCGCTGTCTCATTTTCAGTTCTTTCTGGTTGAACAGATGTACCAGACTCTTGTGATCTGACATTATGCAGAACATCTCCCCATATAAATAGAGTCTCCATATATTGAGGACGAAAACAATTGCTGCAAGTTCTAGGTCATGGATACAGTAATTCTTCTCTTGTAATTTTAGTTGTCTTGAGACATTAGCCACAACTTTGTCGTCTTGCATGAGTACCCAACCTAACCCATACTTGGAAGCATCCGTATAGACGAAGAACGGAGCCTTCTCAAATGGAATGGTCAGAACTGGGGTGGATACCAGCTTCTGTTTGAGAGTCCGAAAGCTCTCCTCACATTTGTCTAACCACACAAACTTTACTCCCTTTTTTGTCAACCCAGTCAAAAGTATGGCTATACGAGAGAAGCCTCAATAAAGCGCCAATAATAACTGACCAATCTAAGAAAACATCTAACCTCTGTAACTGTTATGGGTGTACACCAATCCATGACTGCGTTGACCTTGCTAGGATCCACTATTAAACCTTTAGCTGATATAATATGCCCCCACTTGCTTGAGCCAAAACTCGTATTTCTTGAACTTGGCATATAATTTCTCTTATCTCAACTTTTGGAGCGCTAGACGGAGATGCTATGTATGGGCGGTATCATCAGGTGAGTAGATAAGTATGTCACCAATAAAGACGATGACAAACTTGTCTAGGAACTCATGGAATACCTGATTCACCAGCTCCATGAATGATGTAGGAGCATTCGTTAACCCGAAGGACATTACCAAGAATTCGAAGTGACCATATCTTGTCCTGCATGCTGTCTTGGGAATATCGCTCCCCTTGATCTTCAACTGGTGATAGCTAGACTGCAAGTCTATCTTTGAAAATATATACGCCCCTTGTAGTTGATCGAAGAAGTTATCTATTCGGGGCAATGGATACTGGTTCTTAATAGTGAGCTTGTTCAAATCTTGATAATCTATACATAGACGGACACTTCCATCCTTTTTCTTTACAAATAACACCAGTGCTCCCCAAGGTGATATACTTGGTCTGATAAAACCCTTATTTAATAGCTCTTGAAGCTGTGTCTTGAATTCTTTTAACTCAGTGGAAGCCATGTAGTAGGGAGCTTTAGAAGCCGGAGCTGCTCCTAGAACTAGGTAGATAACGAACCCCATTTCTCGATCTAGTGGTAGGCCAAGTAATTCCTCAGGAAACACATCAGGGAATTCATTTACCAAAGATATGTCTTCCAACCTTGGTATCTAGGCTTTTGTGTCCAAGACTGACATAAGATAGCTCTCACATCCTTGATGTAGCAGCTTAGAGGCTTGAAGTTCCGATAACAATAACTTTCGACTCTTCTTGGTCTTATCGCCCATGAACACAAATGCTTCTCTAGTAGTGGGCTGGAATAAGATCTGACGTCTGGAGCACAGAACATTGGCCTAGTATTTGGCCAACCAATCCATTTCCAAAATCACGTCAAAATCTTTCATCTCAAGGCAGACGAAGTTAGCCTCTATTACCTTATCTTCTATGACAACATCACATGGTCCATAGTAATCCTCTAGATCGGACTTGGATCCCATGGGCATATGCACCAGTAGTGCATAGATCATCTTGCGGGACGACATTCCCAACTTAGTAGCAAATGTAGGGGATACAAAAGAATGTATAGCCCCAGAATCAATAGTACTCGTGCAGGTGTATCAAAAATAGAAAGAGTACCTACGCATATATTATATGAATGTTACCACATGTCATGCAAGATGATTTCTTATTAACTTTAAAATACATGTGACTACTCCAGGTGAACCCTCAGCATCCTCAGCAGATAGGGAGAATACTTTGCCCTGTCTAGGTGGAGGTGCCTTCCTTACTTCAGGGCATGATCTAGCAAAATGACCCATCTTGCCACAGTTAAAACATGTGCCATAAGGTATAGATGAGGCACTTGAATGTGTAGGTCTTGGCTGATTTACCTTGGGTGTAAATACAACCAGTTTGCTTGGAACCGGGGCTAGATTACTAAATGCAGGCCTAACTGTAAAAGGGGCAGACGAAGCTGTAACTAAGGAACTGGGGTATTGTGCACAGAATGGCCTATTTGTAGGGTGATTAACCATAAAGCTCATAGGCATTTTCTGACCTTGATAGTTCAGACAGTACCCATCCTCACTGCTCTTTGTAGCTTGCACAGCATCACTGTACTCGGTCAGCCTCATTGACTCCATAATTACTCTAAGGTCTCCCCTCAGGCCTTGAACAAAATGCCTCAGTTTGGGCTCTTCTTCTCTCATGGAAGTAAGTGAGAAGTAGAATAACTCCTCGAACTTCTATTGATAAGCCTCAACAGTGGTATTCCCCTGTAAAGGGTTGAGGTTCTCCACCTCCTTCCTATCTCTGATGTTTTGGGGGAAGAAGTTCTTGTAGAATGCTTCCTTGAAGATTTGCCATATTATCTCTCCATGGCGCCTAATCAAAGTGGGCTGAATACCTTTCCACCAATCATAAGGTACTCCCTCTAGCTGAAAGGTAGTACATAGTAAGTTTTTTGCCTTAGTACACATCAGGGTCTCAAGCGTTTTCTCCATTGCTTGAATCCATACAACCGGTTGCATCGGATTGGTCCCAACTCTGGTGAATTTTAGTGGATGCATGCACTGAAAGTTACTCATAACTTTTTCCCCATCCAATTGAGGCTACAAATGTATGTTTGCCATACCCGGGTGAGTCTGAACTGGAGGCATCTGTACATGTACGTGTAGAGCAGGTGGAATTGGAGGTATACCTCCACCTTGTACTTGTCCTTGAGCTAGTGGAACTAGGGGTGCTCTACGTAGGGTAGCCAATAGCTCGATGAAGACTGCCGCCATGATCCTCTATTGTTCCTCCAAGTTGCAGCCCAATCCACCCATTACAGCTGTTAAGTCAGCCATAGTTTGCACTGGAGGTGCCTGTGGAAGGTCAGTTGATGGTGGCGGTGTTGGTGGTGAATGAGAATCACCATGTCCCATACTGCCTTCATCCTCTGCAGGTGGAGGAGCAAGTTAACATTAGCGGGGCACCCTCTTGGTTTTCGCCTTAAAGGCATTACTCTTTAAGGCTGAAGGTTAATAGGGAAAATCTATAAATGCCAGCTTGTTAATACCAACCATAAGCCAATAACCACAACTACATCATATATCATGTTATGGCAAGTATGAGCAACATTTTATCAAAAATTTCCATCGTCCTAGGGTCAATTGCTTATTTTTCTGAACAGGGGGCAGTAACCAGATGCAAGTCCATCTGGTTAGGATGCCCCTATTAGTAATCCCCCCAATTTATTGGGAAAATCGGGTGGTAGGGTATCGGGTGCAAGCCCATCCGGCAAAGCACCCGGCTTGCAAGCCCAACTTCCAGAGAGTTAACCGGCTGAAGTAATGGATGATACATCATCCGATTAAGCCTTCAATTAACACTTATTTTTTGACTTTTTGTATACCGGTGCCATGAAGCAGATGCTTAGAAATTTTCTGAGTTTTTGTATACCGGTGCCATGAAGCAGATGTAGGTGCCTCTAGTAAATTTTCAAATGCCTCCAGTTAATTTGGGCACCAAAAACTCAACGAACGTGACCCTTGGTCTATCCGGAAGATCGAAATTGAGGCACCATTTAAGTTACCAGTCCTTAAGTTCTGCAAAAATTTTAGTTCTATAAAAGGACTCGTGGGTCCTCATTTGGAGCCCACATTAGAGGTCCTCCTAAAGAAAAGAGAGAGAAAGAGTCTCCCTCAAGCCTTCCAAGTTTTCTTCTTTCTTGCGTGGTGGTTTTTTAGCTACATTGGACAGCATACCCAATTTCACCCCATTCAGGTACTTTCTTTTCCTTTCTAGTGTTCCTTTTTATTTAGAATCCCCAAGCTTTCCTAGGCCTTTTGTTCATGCTAAAGGGGAATGAAATGACTGGTCGTCCCCTCACCCCCCCCCATTTTTGGGTCCCAAGGTAGTGGGATATTGTTCTTCCACTAAGGGAACCGTATCTTCACCACACCGATCTTCTCATATATAATGTTTCCCTAACTATTAATCCCATTTATTTGTCCTTGTACAGATCATATGGCATGTGGCAAGGATGACAGGACCCACATCGCAAGGAGATATGACCGTAGTCAGTTCCTTTCCTATGACTGCAGTCAAAACTGGGACAAATTTGGCACAGTCGAGGTCAAGGCCGGGCATTACATTATGTTTGAGAAACCAACCCGGTTTGCCACGGAGTAGCATTTTGATGCCATAGGTTGGGCCCCAGCATTGCACATCCGTGACGACGTGTACCCAAACCAATTGAGGCATTTCTTCTATAGCCTGGGTCACACCATTGACGAGGAGGGCATACTACACCTCACCAACATGGTAGAAGGTGTACACATTAGTCTAGACATCATTAGCCTAGCCACTATACTAGGCATATCTACAGAGGGGGAGAAGATGTACTTTGGGCCTCGTTAGCCCATTGATTGCACAGAGGCTTGTTGGGATACTATATGTGAGGATCTCATCAGCCTAGAGAAGTTGAATGAGCCCAAGGAAATATCTAGCCCGACTTCAAGCCCATTCCTAGGATTATCAGTCGGATCATACTACCTAACATCTTGCCCAAAGCCGGTCATAGAGACGAGTTGACCATGTACATGACTCACTACGTGTTCCAGGGAGAGCTTATGTCTCTCGTATCTCATCTTGCAGAACATCCTATTCATAGCAGACTAATTAGGCAGGGGAAGCTGCCATATGTGTAAGACCCGTATCAAACTAACCCGGTCTTACCACCTTGAACTAGGTCTACCCATCATGGTTGAGAAAAATGGACCAAGGGCGTGAAGGAGATCGTGATCCCAGGTATTAAACGGACCCAAAAACACTTAAATTAAGGGGAGGGTCGCATACCCAGCAAGGGAGGGTCGGACCCCCCCAAGACAGAAAGTCAGACCCCCAGTTTTACAGGGGGGTCAGAAACTTTAGGAACCAAGGGTCGATGGGATCATCGACCCCCTCATCGACCCCTAGTTGCCGCCAGAAATAGAAATTAGGAAAGTTTCCTAATTTTGGTTGGACTCTTTCCAAATCTCAATGGGACTTATTTTAGGAGTTTTTACTCTATAAATAGGATGTCCCTAAGCCTTTTTCACTCCTTTTACTATCCTAATTGAATTGAGAGAAAGAGAAGAGAAGGAAGAGAAGAAGAAGAGAAGCAAGGAAGAGAAGAAAGCAAAAAGGAGAAGAGTTGCAGAGAAGGAGTATTCTTCTCAGGTTTGGATACTAATTCCATGAGTTTCTACAGACCTTAGGTTAGATAATGAAGAGAGTATGATCTCGGAGAAATCCAAACCATCAACCCTATGGTTAGGTCTTCATGGAAAACCATGGAGGAATTCATGAAAGCTATATAGGTGAATGATTCATGGTTTTAGACCATAGAATGTGTGTAGAATGGACTGTAGGATCAAGCCATAGGACCCCAAACACGAAGATTGGACTGAAAGGAAGAAAATCGACCAAAACCCACAGGGGGTCGCATGGGGGGTCGATGGCCAATCGACCCTACCAGACCCTGAGCATCGACCCCCAGTGTTCGGGAAGTCCAGAATAGGGGTGGTCGCACCCAGGGTCGATCATTACTCCGACCCTACCTCCGACCCCCAGTTAACAGTATGATTTTTAAACTCGGAATTAATTCTAATTAAATTTTATCGACTTTATTAGATCTTCTAGAAATATTGTAAGACCCGTGTCAATCTAACCCGGTCTTACCACCTTGAACCAGGTTCACCCATCATGGTCGAGTCAAATGGACCAAGGGCGTGAAGGAGATCGAGATCCCAGGTATCAAATCGACCCAAAAACACTTAAATTAGGGGAAGGGTCGCATACCCAGCTAAGCAGGGTCGGACCTCCCAAAACAAAGAGTCAGACCCTCAGTCTTGAAGGGAGGGTCGGACAGCTTAAGACCCTAGGGTCGACGGGATCATCGACCCTCCCATCGACCCTCGGTTCCTGCCGAATATAGAAATTAGGAAATTTCAATATTTTTCGATTGGGATTCTTTCCAAATCTCAATGGGACTTATTTAGGATGTTCCTAGTCTATTTAAAGGACGTCCCTAAGCCACTTTCACTCCTTTCACAACCCTAATCGAATTGAGAGAAAGAGATGAGAAGGAAAGAGGAAGAAGAAAGGGGAGGCAGAGAAATTAAGCCAAAAGAGAAGAGTTGCAGAAAAAGATTGATCTTCTCAGGTATGGATACTAATTCCATAAGTTTCTACAGACCTTAGGTTAGTTATTGATGAGAATGTGATCTCGGAGATACCCAAACCATTAAGCTATGGTTAGGTTTTCATGGAAAACCATAGGTGGATGCATGAAAACTATTTAGATGGATTATACATGGTTTCAGACCATGGAATGGATGTAGAATGGAATGTAGGAGCAAGCCATAGGACCCCAAACACGAAGAATGGATTAAAAAGTGGAAATTGGACCAAAGTGCACCGAGGGTCGCACCGAGGGTCGATGACCATCTGACCCTAGGTGTTTCTGACCATCGACCCCCACCATTCGGGAAGTCCAGAAAGAGGGGAGGGTCGATAGACCTATCGACCCTAGCATCGACCCTCAGTTAACAGAATGGTTTTTAAATTCATAATTAATTCTAATTAATTCTATCGACTTTGTTAGGTTTGCTAGCAATATAATAACATTATAACGGTGATTCTAAAGCTTGGAAAAGTATCTATTAGCAAGCTAAGGTGAGGAACCTTAACTCCAAACTAAATTGGTTAATAATAAACTGTTTTCTATTTCTTGAGTCCTATGCCATGCTTGATTCTATGCGAATATGTTTGTAATGTGCATACAGCATGCCATCCAATATTTCTATTACTTGTTCATGCATATTTATTTTATTGTCTATAACATGATGATGACGATGATGATAGGATTAGGCATGTGCTTGTATGTGTGTGGTTGATGTGCTTGATGCGAGCGAGTATCAGGGGAGGTGTGATGAGGACGTCAATAAACGTAACCTTTGGCGGGTCTCAGTACTTTAGCTCTATCTCTAACTCAAGTCTTGTGCATTGACATCGTCGTATCGCCATTACTTTAGCAGAACTATTATGTCGTAGAGTATCAGGGGAGGTAGTCTCGGTCCTTGTAGTCTCTGACTCTACCGGGGGGCCTTAGCTCTATCTCTATGGACATTCTGAGGGATGCTGGGGTGAGGCCTTGGATACACTGTTTGGCATTAGGATTGGTTAGTTGTGAGCCCAGTTTGCAGCCCTCGCCAACAGGGGCTTACGTGTTGGTATGGCACTATATAGCAATAAACGTAACCTTTGTTATATAATGTTCATGATTGGGTGCATGTGAGTTGACAATAAATGTGATCTTCGGGTAACGTCACACACTCGTGTATAGAGGTGGAGTCAATAAACGCGACCTTTGGCTACCTAAACCTTTCTATTGCATACTGTAAACTTTAAACCGGACCAAAGATATAAATTGATTTTTGCATGCATATGTATTGTTGCATTGTTTTGGCTACTCACTGAGCCATGATGTGTGCTCACCCCTCGACGTCGAATATTTTTAGTTGATGATGCAGATTATACCGTTGAAGACTATATGAATGTGTCTGCGTACGGGAATGTGGCAGCAATGGAAGTTGGAGCTGAAGATGATACGCACGACTCCTCTTGCGAGTGCAACTCGTGTGTATTTGATTAGATATTTTTATAGGTTTCTTTCATTGGATTTATAAAGACATGTATTTGGTATTTAAATATTTATGTCTCAGTTGAAAACAGAATAATTTGCTATTAAATTAATGATATCATCTTAGTTGCTCAGTTCATTTTATTATGAATTTTCCGCTATTGTGTATTACTCTGATTATGATTATGGATGTGTGAAAGTTTGGATAACACGGGGATAGCCTATTAGAGATCCTGGTTGAACCATTGGTTATTTAGCGGTTCATCACATCATTCTGAATAGACCAGAATTGGGGTGTGACAACTTGGTATCAGAGCATCTCAGGCCTTTCCCGCCGAACTAACATACATTCAAGACAATTATGAACTGAGATAGGATAAAAGTAAAAACAGTAATATTAACACATTATAAGCACCAGTGATGATTGAGACCAAATTTAAAAATAGAATAATACATCTATTAAAGGGGGAAACAAGTTACATACAATGAGAGAGAGAAACAGAAGATATATACATATTGAAAGCAGAGTACAGTCCACAACCCGGACAGTTACTCTGTAGTACAAGGAAAAATAAATGTACAATCAAGAAGCTGGAGGCGAAGGAGGAGGCGGTGCCTTACGGTCTCTGTCGTAGTCCTCCGCATAGACCCTAGTCAACCATGCCACCTGAGTCTGAGTCGCATGCAAACTAGCTGTGAGATCAGCCACCCGCTGATCAGTCCGACGCTGGGCGTCTAGGAGCTCCCCTATCCTCAGATCCGATGCGCCCTGAGCCTCTCTAATCTCGTGAAACATACTCAGCACATCATCAGCTGGTAGGCGTGAAGGACCAGCCTCATGAGAAGGACCGGTCTCTGGTGCAGGAGCCGCCGCAGCAGAAGTACCAACTCTAGCCGCATGTGTGGGTGATGGCGGTGGTATCGCATCGACGTCCATATACATACGATCGTCGTCGTCGATCGGATCCACATGAGCTCTAGCAGCAGCAGCAGCAGCCTCAGCATCAGCCATCTCGACACGAGTGTGAGGACGCACCATCGCGTTCCTCTCCTCATCGCTAACCTCTGCATCTCGCAGCCCCATCTTGCAGATAGCCTCCCAATCTAGAGGCGACGAGAAGGTCTTCTCCTGGATCTTCTCATCTACCAGATCCAGCCCCCAGACGGGTCAGTAACACTGTAATCATGCGTCCATAGGGTAGATTACCCCTATGACCGGACAATGTGGCACTAATCATCGTCCGCATGATGATGTAAGGAAGGCAGACCGGCTGGCGAGTACAGATGCTGTAGATCAAAAACTGGGTCAGCTGATGTAAGACCCGTGTCAAACTAACCCGGTCTTACCACCTTGAACCAGGTTTACCCATCATGGTCGAGTCAAGTGGACCAAGGGCGTGAAGGAGATCGAGATCCCAGGTATAAAATCGACTCAAAAATACTTAATTTTAGGGGAGGGTCGCATACCCAGCCAAGTAGGGTCGGACCTCCCAAAATAGAATGTCAAACCCTCAGATTTTAAGGGAGGGTCGGACAGCTTAAGACCCTAGGGTCGACGGGATCATCGACCCTCTCATCGACCCTTGGATCCTGCCGAAAATAGAAATTAGGAAAGGTTGAGATTTTTCGATTGGATTCCTTCCTAATTTCAAAGGGACTTATTTTAGGATGTTTCTAGCCTATTTAAGGGACGTCCCTAAGCCACTTTCACTCCTTTCATAACCCTAATTGAATTGAGAGAAAGAGAGGAGAAGGAAAGGAAGAAGAGGAGAAGCAAGGAAGAGAACCTAGCAAAAAGGAGAAGAATTTCAGAGGAAAAGTAATCTTCTCAGGTATGGGTACTAATTCCATGAGTTTCTACAAACCTTAGGTTAGTAATTGTTGAGAGTATGATCTCGGAGAAACCCAAACCATCGATCCATGGTTAGGTTTTCATGGAAAACCCTAGGAGGATGCATGAAAGCCATCTAGGGGATGGTTCATGGTTTCAAACCCTGGAATGAGTGTTGAATGGAATGTAGAAGCAAGCCATAGGACCCCAGATTTGAAGAATGGATGAAAAAGTGGAAATTGGATCAGAGTGCACCAAGGGTCGCACCGAGGGTCGATAGACCATCCGACCCTAGGTGTTTCTGACCATCGACCCTCAACATTCGGGAAGTCCAGAATGGAAGGAGGGTCGATAGACCCATCGACCCTAGCATCGACCCTAGCATCGACCCTCAGTTGATAGAATGGTTTTTAATTCTGGAATTAATTTTAATTAAATTTTATCGGCTTTGTTAGGTCTGCTAGCAATCTAATAACATTGTAATGGTGATTTTAAAGCTTGGGAAATATCTTATAACAAGCTAAGGAGAGGAACCTTAACCCCAAACTAAATTGGTTAATAATAAACTGTTTTCTTTTTTTGAGTCCCATGCCATGTTTGATTCTATGCGAATATGTTTGTAATGTGCATACAGCATGCCATCCAATATTTCTATTACTTGTTCATGCATATTTACTTTATTGTTTATAACATGATGATGATGATGATGATAGGAATAGGCATGTGCTTGTATGTGCTTGATGCGAGGGAGTATCAGGGGAGGTGTGATGAGAATGTCAATAAACGTTAACCTTTGGCGGGTCTCAGCACTTTAGCTCTATCTCTAACTCAAGTCTTGTGCATTGACATCGTCGTATCACCATTACCTTAACGGAACTATTATGTCGTAGAGTATCAGGGGAGGTGGTCTCGGTCCTTGTAGTCTCTGACTCTACCGGGGGGCCTTAGCTCTATCTCTATGGGCATTCTGAGGGATGCTGGGGTGAGGCCTTGGATACACTGTTTGGCATTAGGATTGGTTAGTAGCGAGCCCAGTTTGCAAGCCCTCGCTAACAAGGGCTTACGTGTTGGTATAGCATTATATAGCAATAAACGTTAACCTTTGTTGTATAATGTTATGGTAGGGTGGATGGGGACGACGATAAACTTTAACCTTCGGGCGGGCTTCCACACCCTGTGTATAGAGGCGGTGTCAATAAACGTTAACCTTTGACCACCCAACCTTTCTATTGCGCAATGCAAACTATAAACCAGACCAAAGATATGAATTGATTGCATGCTTATGTATTGTTGCATTGTTTTGGCTACTCACTGAGCCGTGTTGTGTGCTCACCCCTCGACGTCGAATATTTTTAGTTGATGATGCAGGTTACATAGTCGAAGATTATATGAATGCGTCTGCGTACGGGAATATAGCAGCAATGGAAGCTGGAGCTGAAGACGATACACACGACCCCTCTTGCGAGTGCAACTCGTGTGTATTTGATTAGATATTTTTATAGTTTATTTGAATTTATAAAGACATGTACTTGATATTTACATAAGTATGTCTCAGTTGAAAACAGAATAATTTACTATTTAATTAATGGTATCATCTTAATTCTCAGTTCATTTATTTATAAATTTTCCGCTATTGTGTATTACTCTGATTATGATTATGGATGTGTGGAAGTTTGGATAAAATGGGGATAGCCTATCCGAGATCCTGGTTGAACCGTTGGTTACTTAACGGTTCATCACACCATTCTGGTTGGTGCAGAATTGGGGTGTGACAACTTGGTATCAGAGCATTTCAGGCCTTGCCCGCTGAACTATCATACATTCACAGCGATAGTGAACTGAGATAGGATAAAATAAAAACAGTAATATGAACACATTATAAGTACAAGTGATGTTGAGACCAAATTTAAAAAGAGAATAATACATCTATTAAAAGGGGAACACGTTGACATACAATGAGAGCGAAACAAAGTGTAAATATATATCGAAAGTAGAGTACAGTCCACAATCCGGACAGTTACTCTGTAGTACAAGACAAGAAAAATAAAAGTACAATCAGGAAGCTGGAGGCGAAGGAGGAGGCGGTGCCTCACGGTCTCTGTCATAGTCCTCAGCATAGACCCTAGTCAACCATGCCACCTGGGTCTGAGTCGCCTTTCTGGTGCAGGAGCCGCCGCAGAAGATGTACCAACTCCAGTCGCATGTGTGGGTGATGGCGGTGGTATCGCATCGATGTCCATATACATGCGATCGTCATCGTTGATCGGATCCCCACGAGCTCTAGCAGCAGCAGCAGCCATCTCGACCCGCGTGTGAGGGCGCACCATCGCGTTCCTCTCCTCATCGCTAACCTCAGCATCTCGCAGCCCCATCTTACAGATAGCCTCCCAATCTAGGGGCGACGAGAAGGTCTTCTCCTGGATCTTCTCATCTACCGAGATCCACCCCCCGGGCGGGTCACTAGCATCGTAATCATGCGTCCATAGGGTAGATTTCCCCTATGACCGGACAATGTAGCACTAATCATCGTCCGCATAATGATGGTTGGAAGACAGACCGGCTGGCGAGTGCATATGTTGTAGATCAAGAATCGAGTCAGTCGAGAGACCCTCTCATAGTGCCCACTCTGCGGGATCAGATTATCTTTGGATAATCTTGCGGGAAAACCCGTGGAGCTGGACGCAAGTAACACGCTCTCATCTGCCATCGATCAGGACGGAGCAACTGGCTGTCGATCTCTGCTCTCATCTCCATCTCAACAAACTGTGGCTCTCCCGGCGCATAGTACACCATAGGGCCATCATAGGGAATGCCCAACAGATCGGCCAGCTGCCGATTATCAAAGGAGATGTGCACCCCTTTGACGTAACTAGTGATGCGCAACTCCTGACCACGCTCGACATCATTGTAATTCCCCACCACCTGGAGATTACAATAGAACTGGCGTACCAAGTCGGGACATGTGCACGCGTCGTATGTGGTGACAGGGAGCCACCCCATATCACCGAATGCTCCCTCTACATTGAACAAGGCTAGCTCAGCCAAGTTCACCATGCGACCCCTTCAACCTTCTTACGGGCATAGTCCGCATACTGTGCCTCGGCTTCATTTGAACGGAAGCGAAGTGGATCGCGCACTCTAGGTACTTTGGTACGGGCCATAGTATCTTCAAAATAAGAAAGAGAAAGGAAACAAGGAGTTAATAGGATAAAAATCCAAAAATTTAAAATAGAGCCCCATTTCTCACCATATAAGTGGGCATGAGAACTTACGTAGGTTAGAACATGTCCTACAACCCACATATAGTAGGAGACTTTAACCGACGAAGCTCAATTTGAAGAAATTTAAGAAAAATCAAAAATTTCGATAAATTAGGGCAAAAAGAGAAAATTTTAAGTTTCTCGATAACCAACCGATGAAACTTAAAAAATTTTGAGGGCTTTCGTTCCTCAAGACCCCAATAACAAAAGCCCCCAATAAAAATCGAATTTTTACGGTTATAAAATGGTTAATTTGGAAAATACGAGTTAAATGGGCAAAAACCTAGAAAAGAAAACCTAAAAACAGGTAAAGGTGAGAGGATATACCTATAGGGATGACGTGGACGTCGAAACCCGGAGTTAAACCGACCAAGAACAGTGGAGTAGAACTGTAGCAACTCAGAGAGTGGAGACGAGTCGAAACGGAGGAGGAATAGTGAGAAATAACCCAGAATCGGATCTTAAAAATCTGATTTTTGGTCCGAGGGTCGGACAATTCGACTGGTACCATCGACCCTCCCATCGACCCTCAGCTCTCCGGAAGAACAGGTCATACCCAGGGTCGGACATACTAGCGACCCTCACCATCGACCCTGCATAGAAAAGACAATATTTTTTTTATAAAATGAGTTAGAATTGGAATTTCTTATCGGTTAGTGTGCCTACATGAGATATAAATGAATTCTAACCTACCTTGATGAATTTTCAAGCACCGACAATCACCGAAAGGAATTATGTCTGGCCGTAGAGTGACCCGACAGACCCGAAACACAGTCCCACCACCACCACTGGCGGATGAGACTAGTCAAGAGAACAATTATGCATAGGGTAATCCCTAGCCGGCAAACCCTACAAATTTGCCACCACCACCACCAGAGCTAACATCAGTGGTGATGAATCTGGCACAACAACTACAGCAAATGCAACATGCACAAGCTCAAATGCAGGTTGCAATGGGAGTTATGCTTCAAGCCACTCAGGCTGCAACCATGCACACTGGGCAAGCTAGTGCAGCACCGGTGGGTAACCACCCAGCCCCTCAGACACCTCAACAACCGGCTGCACCGATTCCAGTGCAGGTCCCAGAAGCAGCACAAGGAATGTACAACTATCCACCCCCTATAATTGGGGCATACCAAAATCAACTGGATCACTCCCGGCTAGTGGAGAGATTTTTGAAAATGAAACCAATAGAATTCAATGGCAAGCCGTCTGATCCACTGTGGCCAGCACACTGGATAGACGAGATGGAAAGGAACTTCCTTATGATGACTATCACTGAGGAAGAGAAAGTACTATGCACCACCTTCATGCTCAAAGGCGACGCACACCAGTGGTGGAAATCTACAAAGATGTACTTATTGACCAAGCACGCCCTACTGACATGGGCTATATATAAAGAAGCATTCTTCGAGAAGTATTTCCCAAGAAGCTTCAGAGATTCAATGGAGAAGGAATTTCTGAGTCTGTACCAGGGGCAGATGTCCGTAGACTCGTATCAACAGCGCTACGAAGAGCTGTTTTTCTTTGCACCAGCTAGCATGCAGGAAGAAGATACCAAAACCCGTAGGTTTGTTGCGGGACTAAGAGGAAGCATAAGAGAAAATGTTCTGGGCTTAGAGAAGAAGATTTACAATGAAGCTATCCAGATTGCTCGGGTAATTGAATCGAGCCAGAAGGAGAGCTATTTTTCCCAGAACCGAGGAATCAAGAGACCTCCG
This sequence comes from Protea cynaroides, assembly GCA_028583415.1. NCBI lineage: Eukaryota > Viridiplantae > Streptophyta > Magnoliopsida > Proteales > Proteaceae > Protea > Protea cynaroides. Next base: position 73,078,611 of record CM053268.1, read on the forward strand.
GAAACTCCTACAACGGAGGCAATAATCGGACGTATAAACCTTTTCATCCTCAGAATTTTGCAACTGCACCAAAGTCTACTGTAGCAGCTCAACCACAGCCAAAGCCAAACTCTGAAGCCCCGAAGTGCTATAACTGCAACCAACCGGGGCATATGGCAAGGGAATGCCCAAAACCCAAGAAGCAGTTACATCAAGGACGGGTATATGCTGTTACATCAGAGGATGCTGCCGCATCGCCCGATGTGGTCACAGGTATGACTGAAACTTTTAAGGTTATAATTACATTGATTGAGCATGTAGACTAAGTAAAAACGAATCATAGGTATCGTACCTATAAATGGCGTACCCGCCAGAGTACTCTTTGATTCAGGAGCTACTCATTCATTTATATCTGTGTCGTTTGGAAAGAAGACCAATCTGCCCATCAAAATATTAGACTACAATTTACTTGTACGGTCATCGATGGGATTAGAAGTGGAATTAGAGAAAGGTTATGGACCATGCCCAGTTCTCATTGGAGGGCAAACCTTAGATGCAACCTTGGTACAACTTGAGATGGCAGACTTCGATGTCATCTTAGGAATGGATTGGTTAGCTCGGCATTCTGCAAATCTGTTATGCGCCGAGAAGAAGCTAACGTTCAAAGACAAAGAAGGAGCAGAATTCAGTTTCTCGGGAACCAAACTTCCCCGGAGACGCAAGCTCATACTTTCCGCATTGAAGGATAAGAAGTGCCTTGAAAATGGAGCCGTCGGATATCTAGTATCAGTGGTCGACCTAACCAAGGAAGCACCACAAATGGAAGACATTGACGTCGTGCGGGGTTACTCTGACGTATTTCCGGAGGAGCTACCTGGATTACCGCCCGACCGTATCACGGAGTTTGTAATAGACCTGATACCTGGAGCCGCACCGGTATCAAAAGCAACTTATAGAATGGCTCCTACTGAACTGAAATCGTAAATTAGGAAACTTTCCGTATTCCAAGGGGTTCTTTCCTACCCCTAGGGTCGATTGGTAACCGACCCTAGGTGTTACCCTACCTGCGACCCTATGATTTCAGCTAGTCTAAATTTATTGGAATTAATTTTAATTAAAATCTATCGACTTGTTAGGCCTTTCTAGTAATTTAAAGGTGATTCATAAAGCTTGAACGAGGATCTACACTCAATCAAAGGTAAGGAAACAAGACCTAAACTAATTGGCTAATAACAAACTATTTTCATTTATTGAGTCCAATACCATGTATGATTCTATGATTGTATGATTATAATGCGCATATCACATGTCATCTACTATTCCTGTTATTATTGTTCATGCATATTTAATTCAGTTTATTTATAACATGATGATGATTATGATGCTAGGAATAGGCATGTGAATGTAAAGCTTGAAAGATGATCTACACTAAATCAAAGGTAAGGGAACAAGACCTAAACTAATTGGTTAATAACAAACTATTTTCATTTATTGAGTCCAATACCATATATGATTCTATGATTGTATGATTATAATGTGCATATTACATGTCATCTACTATTCCTGTTATTATTGTTCATGCATATTTAATTCAGTTTATTTATAACATGATGATGATTATGATGCTAGGAATAGGCATGTGAATGTATGTGTGTGGTTAGTGTGCTTAATGCAAGTGGAGCATCAGGGGGAGGACGTGACACTGTGGTTCATCCTGGTCACCAAACTCTAGCTCTATCTCTACTCAAGTCTTGTCCACTAACATCATCGTATTGCCATTACTTTAGTAGAACTATTACGTCGTAGGGCATCAGGGGAGGTGGTCTCGGACCGTGTAGTCTTTGACTCTACCGGGGGGCCTTAGCTCTATCTCTATGGACGTATTAAGGGATGCTGGGATGAGGCCTTGGATACACTGTTTGACATTAGGATTGGTTAGTTGTGAGCCCAGTTTGCAAGCCCTCGCCAACAAGGACTTACGTGTTGGTATGGGTAGAGCATCAGAGAAAGTATGATGCGGTGTGGTCCTAAGCACTTTAGCTCTATCTCTATTCCATAGTGGGTGCATGTGGGGGCGACAATGGTGTTTGATCCATTAGGCGGTTCCACACATTCTTGTATAGAGGTGCGGCGGCCACCTATCCTTTCTATAGCACATTGCAAACTTATGAACCAGACCAAAGATATGAATTGTATGCATGCATATGTTTGTTGCATTGTTTTGTTTGCTCATTGAGCCGTGATGTGTGCTCACCCTTTCGACGTTGAATGCTTTCAGTTAATGATGCAGGTACCATGGTTGAAGACTATATAAATGCTCCTATGTATGGACATGCGGCGGCGATAGACGCTGAATTATGGTGGAGTCGCATGATTCGTCATGCGAGTGCAACTCTTGTGTTTTTTATTAAAATTTTCTTTAATTTATACAGACGATGTAATTGATTAAATATTTTACTTTATGTCTTAGTCGATATAGAATAATTTGAAATTTATTATTTTATAATTGTTAGACTCTCAGTTCATTAGTTTAAAGACTTTCGCTATTGTGTATTTACTCTGATTATTGTTGTAGATATGTATGGTTTAAGCAAACGGACACAGCCTATTCGAGATCCTGGTTGAACCGTTGGTTGATTAGCTGTTCATCACACCATTCTGAATAGTGCAGAATTGGGGTGTGACAACTTCATTCACCAATAATGGCTGACCAGAGAATTGTCTTTTGAATCTTGAAAAGACCAGCACTCTCGATCGATTCAAGGTAGATCTTGAAATCACCATTGTGATTAAACCCAGCATGGCAATTCCTAGAATTAGAAGGAACGTGTGTAAGCGACCATATAATTCCAATGAATGGAGAAACTAAAATATGGGGAAACTCCGATAAGAAATACCACCAAAGGACTTCCACCAATGAAGTCCAAAGGCATGACTGGAAGGGACCCTGGAAGCAAAATCCATGCCTCTGGCTAGGCCAACAAACCTAGGCCAACCATTCTAGGAGTAGCCAGACGCGAAGCCAGACTCCCCATTGAGCAACTGACCTCACGATTGGCCAGTCACATAAGAGTCTAGGTAAGTTGCCAGATTCGATACCAGACTCAACACTGATCGACCAGCCTCGCGACTAGCTATTAGTAAATAGCTTCCGATCTCAGTCAGGGCAAAGCCAAACTCAACCTTTTTAATCCGGATTCACAATTGACTAGGGTCAGAATGCCCAGATTACTATGTTATGACTCAGACAGCTAATTAATACTTGTACACACTACACAGGTTCCAAGTACCAAGGAGGTACAACCTCTTACAGTGTGATAAATCATAATTACAAACCCTCAGGTGAGGAATAGAACCCTGATTAATTTTTTGGAGTATTTCTGATATTGCGTATGCTTGTGTAACGTGCTTGCTGTGAATAACATGTCATCTAATAATTGTCAGTTTTGCATGCATTTACATTTGTTTTATATATGTGATTATTGTGATTGTGTGCAGTTGTTGCTTGATGGGAAGTGGTGAAAAGGTTGAGGATCGTGGGATCTAACCTCCCAGGCAAACCCCTTGCCATGCATTACCCCAATGTCCTAGTGGGATGATAGCATTTAGGGGGGAAACGGACAGATTGGGACTTCTGCTAGGATATTGTGGGGATACATATGATGTCATATAGGATTGGTTAGTAACAAACCCATGTGTGCAACCTTGGCCAGTAGTGGGTTAGGTACTGGTATGTGATGGGGGGATGAGGGGGAAGGGTCGACAGTAGTCGTTGGAGCATCACTAATCAGACCTCTGCCTTATCGCCATTTATAATGGGAGACGCGTGGCTTCACCAAGACTATCGGTGCAGGCTGGTGAGTGTCCATTCTCCCCCATGCATAGAGGTTATGGTTAGCTTTGGTGAGTATGGCCGAGACTTACCATAGCACTTAGTATGCATTATGCCAAACCCTTGTGGGCGCATAAATCTATCATGCATTTGCTTACTTGCTTGTTATGGGATATGATTAAGAATTCTTTTTTTTTTCTTTTTGTGGTGTGAAGAACAAAACATAATACTTAATCAAATATTTAATATTTAATTATCAATAGAGCTCAAGTTTACTCTACTATTTTCACTATGGAGTTACTCTAATCTACGCTTATATGATGTCTGGTTTGGGCTTAATTGGATATTAGTGCACTGGAGCACTGATTCTGGGTTGGACCATAACTAAATGTTGAGTCGGTCCATCATATTCCAAGACTTTACATATTGGTACAGTTTGGGGTGTGACAGGCTTGGCATCGGAACAGTGCTCTGCACACTATGCCAATTAAGCCAAGTCAGGAAAGCTTTTCTAGTAACTAAGCATTAAGATGAATAAAAACCTGAAGAACATAAACTATAAAGGTGAAACAATGTGTGTGTTGTGTACCTAACAGATGCTAAAAAAGAATAATATGCTAAGAAAAGACTAGAGATTAAAATATTAACAAACCAAAATTTTAAACATCATTGTTTGCATACAAACTAAAAGAGGAAATATAAATAGTACCAAGACTGTACAAAAAGAAGAGTAAACTATGCATAAGGAGAAATAAAAGATGTACATCCAAAAATTTAAAATTATTCAATAAACTTTCTCCAAGAAATGGTAAAAAAAAGAAAAAGGTGTCTTCCATGATCACTCCGAATAGGTAGGTGTGGTGGTGTCGGCTTACAAACTCGTTGGAAGGTATGCACCCATGCCGTTGCCAATGCCTCAGGTACATCCTCCACTGTCAGGAGGCCCGCCCAAATCAAGGCTGTCTGGAAAACATCAAGACGGGAGGGGAAGGATATCTGCGTATGTTGAAACCGCAGCACTTGATTCTCTATGATGCATGCAATCTCCTTCTAGTCTACCCTAATACTGCAAACCTCTGCCACGATGTCACCCAGAGTAGTGAGAGCCTAAGAAGAACCCGCCTGACCTCTAACTACTCCCTTTAACTCCAGTCAGTGCCTCCTGACCTGCCAAACCCTTTGCCTCCCCAAATGCCTCTGCCACCCACTGCACCACATGTGCCCTGGGAAGAGCGCAAGCCTCCAACTCCTCATCTGAGAGTACTAGCTCATAGAGGTTCATCTTTACAAGGGAAAGCCAATTCAAAAGAGCCACCACAATCTCTTCGAAAGCCTCGTCCTCATGGATATTGATCCCCATACATACAAAGAGATGAGTCAGCAGTTTACTGTATGGAAAATGTGAAGACCCTGTACCCTTAGCCGCCCCAATCATAGTCTGCATCAAAATCTACAGCAAGTAAACTGGATCCCTGGTCACCACTCTATAAGTAAGGAACTGACCAAAAGTAGGAACTTCGTTGAAGTGACCATTTTGGGGCAGGATATTGTATTGAATGATCCTACAGTAGACGTGGGGTAGTGGATGATAGTTGACTACCTTATGTTCTTGGCCTGCTTTGAGAATTCGGTTCCAGATTATAGTTCAAAGACTCTTAGACATGAATTCCATATCCTTAGGCCAACTGAACACTTTGTCTTTGGCCATGGAGATAATCTCTAACAGAGCCGCCAACTGTTCAATGTTGAACATAATGTTTTGACCTTTTACTCGACTGGAGATACAAAGATCTTCCACCTCATCATCATCATCATCATCCATACCACCCTCCACTTGCAAGTTACAATAAAAGAGCTTCACTAAGTCCAGCCTGGTCACGATGTCAATCTCGAGTATGGGAGACCAACCCATGGCATCTAATGCTGCCCTGACATCGAACCGCTCCAATTTGTCAAACACAACCCGACGACCCAACGTTACTGACTTACGGTCATACTTTGGAAAGGCTCGTTGCGCTTCCAAGGAACGAAACCCCACTTCGTCAAAAGTGGGTGGATCCCTAGCCCATGGATGCTTGGCGATTGTCTTTCAAGCCATTGTCCTATAAACAGCACAGAGGTGACCAACCAATTAACACAATTGTAATAGAGAAATCCAAAAGAAAAAACTTCTTGGAGAATTCTAGGAAATTGAGGAGGAGATATGAAATTTAGTATAGACATGGTCAGTTCATGAATGAGACCATTAGAGAACATCAATACAATGCTAAAGGATACCAAACAAGATAGTTTCGAATGTAGTTCCTTCCACTCACTAAACCCATGAATGTCAAATACCATGTGGGCAAAAGTGAAGAATGGAAGAAACAAAATCGCATTAGTTTACAAACCAAAATGAGTAAATAGTATGTGTAGTAAGGCATTAGTCTACTCACGATGCCTAAACAATGGTTTCAAATCATTATACATGCATTTGAATGAGGATAACCCCATACCTACATAAGAAATTACAAGAACTACAAGGAAGACTAGAGATCATTGATACTCGATGAGGGTTCCTAAAATGGCACACCAATCCGGTTAGTACTATGTTTAACGGGACTTTTCCTAAAGGATTACCCAAGTGTTCTAAATGCCATCGAATTGGATATGAACGGACTAAATGCCCACAAGAATTGATGACGCAGGAACCAACCATTTCAGAAGTTTTATTGGGAATAAGCCAAAGGACCCGGGCACCTGTCACACCCCAATTCTGCTCTAATCAGAATGGTATGATGAACCGCCAATAAATCAACGGTTCACCCAAGATCTCGTATAGGTTGTACCCACCATATGAAACCAAACACACATTCCACATTAATAATCAGAGCTAATAAACAAATAAACAGAAGTCATACAGATAATGAAATGAGAGTCTAACAGTGATAAAAAAGTATTTATTTTAATTATCTCCAAACCACAAGACAAAAAAATAAATAATCAATTACATATCTAACGTTCAAATTATAACTAAACTTAAGCAAAAACACATTGGTTGCACTCGCATGATGAATCATTCGCATCTTCTTCAGCTTCTACGTCCATCGCAGCAACGTGTCCATACATTGGCGCATTCATATATTCTTTAACAGTAGGACCTGCATCAACAGCTAAAAATAATTCAACGTCGAAAGGGTGAGCACACATCATGGCTCAGTGAGCAAACAAAATAATGCAACAAACATATGCATGCATTCAATTCATATCTCTGGTCTGGTTTATAAGTTTACAATATGTTATAGAAATGTTTAATGGCCACTGCCCCTCTATACACGAGTATGTAAATCCGTCCAATGGATCAAACACCATTGCCATCCCACATGCACCCACCATGGAATAGAGATAGAGCTAAAGTGTCTAAATCAAACACTGCCAACACTTCCCTTGATGCCTTACCCATACCAATACGTAAGCCCCTATTGGTGAGGGCTTACAAATTGTGCTCGTAACTAACCAATCCTAATGCCAAACAGTGTATCCAAGGCCTCACCCCAGCATCCCTCAATACATCCATAGAGATAGAGCTAAGGCCCCCTGACAAAGTCAGAGACCACACGGTCCGAGACCACCTCCCCTGATACCCTATGATGTAACAGTTCTACTAAGGTAATGGCGATATGACGATGTTAGTGAACAAGACTTGAGTAGAGATAGAGCTAGAGTCTGGTGACGAGGTCAAAGACCACCATGCCACGTCCTCCCCCTGATGATCCACTCGCATCCAACACACCAACCACACACATACATTCACATGTCTATTCCTAGCGTCATTATCATCATCATGTTATAAATAAATAAAATTAAATATGCATGAACAGTAATAGCAGGAATATTGGATGACATGTGAGATGCATATTATAAGCATACAAGCATATAATAAATCATGGCATTGGATTCAATAAAAATAAATAGTTTGTTATTATCCAATTAGTTTAGGTCTTGTTCCCTCACCTGTTAGTAATTCTCAATGTCCTTCCAAGCCTTGAAATTCTCTTTGAATTAATTTAACAACCTAAAAGTTATATGAATTTAAGTTAGGGTTCGTATGTGACATGTTACAGTAGTCGAAAATCGAAACAGAGAACTGATAGGTGTCTGATTGGTCCTGTGGTCTCATGCTGCATCGACCTGACTGTCTACGGTCTATACCCTATGGTCGCATATGGTGCGACCGTAGCTGCAACCATATGATTTCTGAAATCTTTCTGAATGCCTATGGTCGATCCTCTGGTCATACTGGTCATGCTATGGTCGACTGTAGTTACGACCATGAGATTTCTAGTTACAATCTACATAAAATTTGAGTTCTTCCTAGGTCAATTCTTCTGTTCTTCAATGGAGCTTATTCTAAGGTCATCCTATGACCATCATTAGTAATTTCTTATCAACCCTAATCAACAAATTCACTCCTCATGGTTCTCCTTGGGATTTTCTCAAGGAAATCACATAGATCATAATAGTTGATATTGCCTATCTTCCATAGAAGTCTTATTCCTTAGAGTTTATATCTGTAGAGATTCATTTCATACCTTTTCCTGTGATAGAGAGCCAATCTCTTCTCAGTAATTTCTTTTCCTTAGCTATTTCTTCTTCTCCTTCTCTTCCTTCTCTTCCTTCTCTTTCTCTAGGGTTTACTAATGTTCTAAAAGAGTGAAAAAGGGCTAAGAGACGTCCTTTATATAGAGGAAAACTCTCTATATAAAGTCCATTTTCAATTAGGAAAGCAATCCCTTAGTTTAGGAAAGTTTCCAAAACTCGGAGTCTGATCTGGGTTCTCATGGTCGATCATACGGTCGCATAAACCGTCAACCGTAGGGTGAAAATCATAGACTGTAGGGTTCTAGATTTGAGATTTTTGGTTCCCTTCTTTATGATCGACCATACCTACCCAGGCATGCGACCTTAGGTATGTTTTTAGTGTTTTTAACTCGATTCTCATACTTGATTTGTGATCTATCTTCACACGCTCAGTCCACTTGGTCCAGAAATGATGGAAAGACTTGGCACGACATGGTTAGACCAAGTTAGTGGAGTGCGGGTCTTACAACACCACTGTATTGAATTCAAACAAGAACTATAGCAGGACCACTAACTCCTACACATGCCCTAGCAGCGAACAGAACCTCTCATTTCAACTTAAACTCTTCAAGATTTTGGCTAAGAAGATTTAGAAAAAGGCTAAACAGACACTTTAGCAACGATGAACCATAGGATTGAAGTCGTTCATTGCCCAAGTAACAGCCAACCTCAATAGTGGTTCCAGTGCTCTTATTGTCACAACGCCGACCACTTATACCTGTCGTGCCCATAGTTGACAAGGGTCACAAGAAATCACCATTGATATGGTAGCAATGCAAGGACTGAATATACCAATGACAACATCAGAACTCTGACAGGTACTTGATACAACTTTTAAGATTTATATCTATGGTGAAAATTAATGTTGCATATGAAGTCAATGTCTTGTAACTAACGTATGAGCACGTATAGTACAAAATCTATAATTTTAGATAAAAATTCCTCTACATTATCCGACGAATGTGTTAAGACAACCATATGAATTCAAGAATCTTATGAGCTCGTCCAGTTGGGTATCATCGTAGGATGGTAATAGGTTACCCCGAATCACAGAACCCTTGACTAAACCAATCAGAAGTAATCAACTTGTTTAGTCAAACATACACAATAAAGTTTTAGATACCAATACGAAAGGGAGATCATAAAAGAACTCAAGGAATTGAAAGGACCTTGAGCAGTACAGAAGTAGTGGAAAACACCAACCTCTACTATACCCCTGAGTTCTAGGGGAGACATAGAAAGAGAGAAATCAAACCCTGACTTCACTCTTTCTCATGACAGAACACTAAGAAATCAAGATAAGTTCTATACCCCCAAGACAGCCTACAACATGAATGAAAGTCCTGAGAGAAACTCACAAGATACCCTGCTCAGCCCATTCAGTTAAGCACAATGACTTAAAGATATTGATGCAAGAAGGAGGGAAATAGACAAAGATGTTGTACTCAATGTGCCCAAGTATTGGACTTGTAGCACATGAGGGAAAATTGTTGAAGACCATTAGACAACTTAAACCGTCCAAAACACACATAATGGAAAGAATCATATCACTACAGATTGGACTACCAGCCTACCATTGAGACCGAATCCCATGATAGTAGGGTTGTACCAATGCAACCGAGACTGACGAATCTGATGTACAATCGATTCAGAAGACATGACATACGACTATACAAGCTAATTTATGGGAGCATGAGATGAGAAGCAAAACCCAGAACAACGATAGTAACTAGAGAGAAGTGAATAGCCACTTCGAAGTAGTCAATCAACTCAAAAGGGAGAACTGAAGAATCACCAATTAGCTGACTACTTGGATGATCTTAAATAACAAAGAAGAGATGTCCTAGAAGGACATAAGGGTTAGGAAGAAGAAAGACCCCATCAGGTTAAGGCTATGGGAAGTTAGTAATTTCAGGGATGAAATTCTTTTAAGGGGGGAGGAGTTGTATAACCCAAACCCAGCCTAACTTGGCTTTTCTTCTGTGCCAGGGTTTTCCACTGCCGATCAATCCGAACCCAAGCTAGCCTTAGGACTGGCACAACTAAATCTAAAATAAAATACAAGTGGAATGAGGACTAGGCAAGGTGTGACTAAGAGGGTCACCAGTCGTGACTATCGGTCAAATAGCCCCAGCCTAGGCACGACTGACCTTGCATTCGGACAATAGGCCTGGACAGGCACCTGCGGAAATTCTAGTTCAAAAACATTCATTTGGAGAGCATAGACCTATTCCATTGGGCCCACAAATGAACCCAATGAGTCTCATCTCAAAATCGACCAATCAAATTAGGATTTTAGTGTTCAACTCCCACACAAACTCCTGTTCTACCACTTGGCACCGCCTCACAGCTTCTCACTCTAACTATGAGTGTCACACCCCAATTTCGTACCTTTTGGAACGGTGTGATGAACCGCTAATAAACCAACGGTTCAACCAGGATCTCTAATAGGTTGTGTCCTTTAATTTAAACCATACACATTCACAACCATAATCAGAATAAATACACAATAGCAGAAGTCTTAATATTAAATGAACTGAGGATCTAACAGTGATAATCATAAATAAAATATCAAATTATGTTGTATCAACAGAGACATAAGTAAATAAAATATCAAATTACATTTCCTTAATAGTTCAATAAAAATCTAATCGAAAACGCATGAGTTGCACTCGCATGAGGAGTCATGCGTCTCCACTATATCTTCAACCTCCATTGCAGCCACGTGCACGTACACAGAAGTATTCATATAATCTTCCACAGTGGTACCTGCATCATCAACTAAAAATATTCGACGTCGAAAGGGTGAGCACACATCACGGCTCAGTGAGCAAACAAAATAATGCAACAAACATATGCATGCATTCAATTCATATCTTTGGTCTGATTTTTAAGTTTGCAATGTGCTATAGAAAGGTTCAGTGGCCGCCTCACCTCTATACTCGAGTATGTGAAGCCGCCCAAAGGCAACGTTTATTGTCGTCCCACATGCACCCACCATGGAATAGAGATAGAGCTAAAGTGCTTAGGACCACACCACATCACACTTCCCCTGATACTCTACCCATACCAACACGTAAGCCCCTGCTGGTGAGGGCTTACAAACTGGGCTCACAACTAACCAATCCTAATGTCAAACAGTGTATCCAAGGCCTCAACCAAACATCCCTCAATACGTCCATAGAGATAGAGCTAAGGCCCCCCGACAGAGTCGAAGACTACACGGTCCGAGACCACCTCCCCTGATACCCTACGACGTAATAGTTCTGCTAAGGTAATGGCGATATGACGATATCAGTGGACAAGACTTGAGTAGAGATAGAGCTAGAGTCTGGTGAACAGGCTGAACCACAATGTCACGTCCTCCCCCTGATGCTTCACTCGCATCAAGCACACTAATCACACACATACATTCACATGTGTATTCCTAGCATCATCATCATTATCATGTTATAAATAAAATAGAATTAAATATGCATGAACATTAATAGCAGGAATATTGGATGACATATTGAATGCACATTACAAGCATACATGCATAGAATCAGTCATGGCATTGGACTCAAGAAAATAAAAATAGTTTATTATTAGCCAATTAGTTTAGGTCTTGTTCCCTCACCTTTGCTTGAGTGTAAATCCTCTTTCAAGTTCTAAGAATCACCTTTATATCAATAGAAAAACCTAACAAGTCAATAGATTTTAGTTAGAATTCATTCTGACAGTTTTAGGCTTGCTGTTAAGCTAGGGTCGCAGGACGGATCGTAGGTAGGGTAGCAGTTTTTCTGTGACCCCAGGGTGTAGGGTCGATGCTAGGGTCGGACGTTCCATCGACCCTAGGTGCGACCGCAGCTTCCCTGGACTTCCCAAAAGCTAGGGGTCGATCCCGTGGTCTGGTAGGGTCGATTCCCAATCGACCCTACGTGCGACCGCACGTGGTTTGAGTTGACCTTATCATTCTACAGTCTAATCTTTCAAGTTTGGGTCCTATGGCTTACTTTCACATTCCATTCTATGCTTGTTCTATGGTATAAAACTCCAGGTTACTTCCTTACTTGTCTACCATGATTCCCTCCATGGATTTCATTGAAATCTTCCCATGGATGGATGATTTGGGTTTCTCCTAGATCATACCCTCTTCATGAACTATTCTAAGGTCTTAACAATTCATGAAAAACATATCCATACCTTAGGTTTGCTGAGATTCAGAGGTTTCTCTGAATTTCTTCTCTTAGTCGTCTTCTCCAACTTTCCTTTTCTTCTCCTTCTCTTCTCTTTCAATTAGGGTTTCAAAAGGAGTGAAAGAGGCTTAGGGACGTCCTATTTATAGGGAAAAACCTCCCAAAATAAGTTCCATTGAGATTAGGAAAGAATCCCCTTGAAATTTAGAAAGTTTCCTATTTACGGTTTCTGTTAGTGATCCTAGGGTCGATGAGGGGGTCGGAGATCCCGTCGACCCTAGGGTCTAAATTGTCCGACCCTAAGTCTAAAATTCAGGGGTCTGACCCCCTAATGAGGTGGGGTCAACCCTGCCTGTTTGGGTATGCGACCCTGCCCCCTATTTTACTATGTTTGGGTCAGTTTAATACCTGGTCTCGCTATTTCCTTCACGCACTTGGTCTATTTGGTTCGACCATGATAGATAGACCTAGTACAAGGTGGTAAGACCGGTTAGTTCGATACGGGTCTTACAACTCCCCCTGCTTATAAAAATTTCATCCTCGAAATTTGTACATACCTTCCGAGTTGAATAGATGAGGGTATTGCTTTCGCATAGCATTCTCTTCTTCCCATGTGATTTCTTCTATATCTCTGCTTCTCCATGTGACCTTAACATAATAAATGTCACGGTTGCATAGTCGTTGAACCTTTTGGCTGGTGATTTCAGTTGGTGCTACTTCAAATGTCAACTCATCAGTCAAATCAGGTAGATCTACTGTCAAAACGTGCATTGGATCTCTGACATACTTCTTCAATAGGGAGATATGAAATACATTATGCACACTTGACATAGATGATGGTATTGCTAACTGGTAAGCCATTTTTCCACGTTTAGCTAGAATCTCATATGGTCCGACATACCTCGGATTTAGTTTCCCTTACCATCCGAACCATTTCAAACCGCGCATAGGTGACACTTTGAGGAATACCTTATCACCTACGACGAATTCAAGGTCTCGACGTCTAGTATCTGCATATTGCTTCTGACGATTCTGAGCCGTTCTTACTCTTTCTTTGATAATGTCGACTACTCAACATGTCTCTTCAACAAATTCTGGTCCAATAATACTACGTTCTCTAACTTCATTCCAAAGCAAAGGAGTTCGACACTTCCTGCCATACAGTGCTTCATAGGGTGACATTTGTATAGTAGCCTGATAGCTATTGTTATAAGCGAACTCAATTAGTGATAACTTTTCATCCCATAATCCTTTAAAATCAATTACACAGGCTCGGAGCATGTCTTCTAGAATCTGAATGGTACGCTTCGATTGTCCGTCTGTCTGAGGATGAAATGCAGTACTGAACTTCAATGTTGTACCCATAGCCATCTGCAATCCTTCCCAAAACTTTGAAGTAAATCGTGGATCTCTGTCGGACACAATGCTTTTAGGTACACTGTGTAATCTGACAATATTATCCACATACAACTTAGCTAACCTCTCCAGTGTATACTGAGGTCGTATAGCTATAAATCAAGCCATTTTAGTCAGTTGGTCTACAATCACCCAAACTACATCAACTACTCGGGAAGTCAATGGTAACCCTGTGACGAAGTCCATAGTGATGCAGTCCCATTTCCATGCTGGTTCCGATAACGGCTGTAACAGTCCTGTAGGTCATTGTCGTTCAGCCTTCACTCTCTGACAATTTAGGTATTGAGACACGAACTTGGCTATATCAGCTTTCATTTCTCTCCACCAATATAATTTCTTTAGGTCATGATACATTTTTGTACTTCCAAGATGTATCAAATAGGCGGTGGTATGGGCTTCCTTCATTAGTCGGTGTCTAATGTCTAAACTTTCTGTTTCAGGTACACATATTATTTCTTTATACTTCAGTACCTTTTCATCATCTAAGATGAACTCAAGAATAGTCCTACCTTTTACGATGTCTTCTTGTACCGTTCTTAGATAAGGGTCTGTTTTAATAGTTGTTTTCACCTCTTCAAGTATATCAAGTACAATCTTCAATGTGGCGAATATATTTGTAAACCGATAGATAAACCCTTGGTTGGTTGATTCACCCGGTGCATCTATCACAAACTGCTCATTACCGTAATTGAATACTTTTTCAATAGTTCACAATGCAGCAGTGGTGCTAACCTCCCCTTGAGATTTTATCATTGTCTTTCTACTCAGCGCGTCAGCAACCACATTAGCTTTTCCAAGATGATACTGGATATCACAATCATAGTCTTTCAATACTTTCAGCCATCTTCTTTGTCTCATATTCAACTCCTTCTGATTAAAGAGGTAGGTAAGACTCTTATGGTCTAATTTAATATGGAATTTCTCTCCATACAAGTAATGTCTCCATATCTTGACAGCATGTATTACGGCCGCTAATTCCAAATCATGAGTGGGATAGTTCTTCTCATGTGTCTTCAATTGTCTTGAGGCATAAGCAATTACTTGTTCTCCTTGCATAAGTACACATCCTAATCCCAATCCTGACGCATCAGTGTACAAAATAAATGGTTGTCCTGGAATCAGAATGATCAAGATTGGAGCAGATATCAATCTAGCCTTCAATGTTTGGAAACTCTTCTCACATTTCTTAGTCCAAACAAATTTTTCGCCCTTCTTAGTCAAACTGGTGAGAGGTATGGCAATTCGGGAATAGTCTTCCACAAATCATCGATAATACCCAGCTAGACCTAAGAAACTTCTAATTTCTGCAACGCTCTTTGGTGCTTCCCACTTCACAATAGCTTCGATCTTGCTAGGATCCACTTTAATTCCTTCAGCGGATACAACATGGCCTAGAAAAGCGACTTCCTTTAGCGAAAACTTACACTTCGTAAATTTGGTGTAGAGCTTCTCCTCTGTAATCGCTGCAGAGCGGCGTTTAGATTCTTAATATGAGTTTCCTTGTCCTTGGAGTAGACCAATATATCATCGATGAATACAATAACCGACGTATCCAACATATCGTGGAATACCCGATTCATAAGTTTCATAAAGGTTGCTGGTGCGTTCGTCAATCCAAAAGACATGATCAAAAATTCATAATGTCCATATATCTGGTGCTGAATGCTATCTTGGGAATATCACCATCCTTAATCTTCAACTAATGGTAGCCTGACTGAAGATCGATCTTGGAGAACACTTTGGCACCTTGCAATTGATCGAACAAGTCATCGATCCGAGGCAATGGGTACCGATTCTTGATTGTCAGTTTATTCAGTTCCCGATAGTCTATACACAATCGAATACTACCGTCCTTCTTCTTTACGAATAATACTAGCGCTCCCCATGGTGATATGCTAGGTCGGATGTAGCCCTTGTCCAGCAGTTCTTGTAGTTGTACTTTTAATTCCTTCAGTTCAGTAGGAGCCATTCGATAAGGTGCTTTAGATACTGGTGCGGCTCCAGGTATCAGATCTATAACAAACTCTGTAGCTCGGTCGGGTGGTAGTCCTGGTAGTGCTTCAGGAAATACATCTGGAAAATCACGCACAACATCAATATCCTCCATTCGTGGTGCTTCCTTGGTAAGATCGACCACAAATACTAGATACCCAACTGCTCCTTTCTTAAGGCACTTCCTAGCCTTTAATGCAGAGAGTATGAGCTTTCGTTTACGGGGAAGTTTGGTTTTCGCAAAACTGAACTCTGCTCCTTCCTTGTCTTTAAATGTCAGCTTTTTTTTGGCACATAATAGGTTTGCAGAATGTCAAGCTAACCAGTCCATTCCCAAGATGATGTCAAAGTCTGCCATCTCAAGTTGAATCAAGGTTTCATCCAAAGTCTTTTCATCAATAAGAACTGGACATGGTCCATAACCTTTTTCTAATTCCACTTCTAATCCCATCGGCGATCGTACAAGCAATTTGTAGTCTAAGGATTTGAAGGGTAGATTTAGCTTCTTTCCAAATGACACAGATATAAAAGAATGGGTAGCTCCTAAATCAAAGAGTACTCTAGTGGGAATGTCATTAATAGGTACGATACCTGTGATTTGTTTTGATTTAGTCTACATGCTCACATAATGTAACACAAAATGATAAGATTCAGGTCATACCCTTGACCACATTAGGCGATGCGACAGCATCCTCAGATGTAACTGGGTAAACTCTGCCTTGTTGTAGTTGCTTCTTGGGCTTAGGGCACTCCCTTGCAATATGTCCCAATTGATTGCAGTTAAATCATTTTATTCCTTCACCATTTTGCTTTGGTTGCGGTGGGACTGCTGAAGTGGTCTTGGCTACAACATTGAAACCTTGAGTACAGAAGGGTTTGAATACCTTGGTGTTCCCTCCGTTGTAAGAATTTCCACTTGGCCTTTTCATTCCCCTATTTTGAGCAAAGTAGCTCTCTTTCTGGCTCAACTCTATCACTCGAGCAATTTTTACACCTTCATTGTAGATTTTCTTCTCAAGTCCTAGAACATGTTCACGTATGCTTCCCTTAAGTCCCATGATGAACCTTTGGGTCTTTGTATCTTCCACTTGCATACTGACTGGTGCAAAGAAGAACAGCTCCTCATAACGCTGTTGTTATGCATCGACAGTCATCTGTCCCTCATATAAACTCAGGAACTCCTTCTCCATAGAATCTCTGAAACTCCTAGGAAAATACTTCTCAAAGAATGCCTTTTTATATATATATCCCAAGTCAATTGGGTGTGCTTTGTCAACAGATACGTCCGTATGGACTTCCACCAGTGGTGTGCATCGCCTTTCAGCATGAACGTTGCACACAATACTTTCTCTTCTTCATTCACTGTCATCATCATGAAGTTTCTCTCCATCTCATCGATCTTGTGTGTTGGTCACAACGGATCAACTGGCTTACCACTATACTCCTTGGGCTTCATCTTCAGAAAACGCTCAACTAGTCTGGAGTGGTCTAGTTAATGAGGAACATAAGCCCCATACATAGGTGGTTGGTATTGATATCCACCTGGAGCTACTTCAGGGTTTTGTACTTGAGCCTGCATGATGGGAGTCTGAGGTGCGTAGGGTACTATATTACTTCCCCCTGGTACTGTGCTTGCCTGTCCTGTTGGCATCGATGTCGTCTGTGGAGCTAGAAAAGCCATGCCTATGGCAGCTTACATAGTAGCTTGTACATGTTGTATTTGTTACAGCTGTTGTGCCAAATTCATTACGACTGTAGCCAGGTCTGTAGGTGGCACTGGTAGATTTGTAGGATTTGTCTGCCCATTAACCATGGACGGTGCCGTGTTCAGATTCTCCTATGTTTCAGGGTGTATATGATTGTCTTCCCCCACAGGTAGTGGTGGTGGTGGAATAGAGTTATGGCTTTGTCTGGTCACTCTACGTCTAGCCATTATCTGTTCTGGTAGTGGTGATGCCTGAAAATCATAGAATATGTGAGTCAATCATTATATATTTCATTTTCATATTTAAATCCACTAGTCAATGATATTTTTAAATTTTTCAGATCATTCTGTCAAAAATACTGTATTTTCCATTGTAGGGTCGATGGTGGGGTCGATGGATGTCCGACCCTAGGGTATGCGACCCTGAGAATCACTGATACTTACCGAGAGCCTAGGGTCGATGGTAGGGTCGATGGATGTCTGACCCTGGGATCGACCCCTAGTTCTCTGTCAGATCAACTAGAGGCTAGGGTCGATAAGGGGGTCGGAGGTACGGTCGGATGTTTTGGTCGAATTATCCGACCCTAGGACTAGAAATCAGGTTTTTAATCCCGATTTTGAATCTATTTCTCATTCTTTCTCCTCTTTTCCGACTCGGCTCGTTCCTCTGAGTTGCTACAGTGACAACTCCGACCCAGTGGTGAATTTTGCTTCTCTTTTCGACGTCTACTCCTGTAAGACCCGCACTCCGTAAACCCGGTCTAAACCTTGGTTTTGTGTCGTAGCAGGTCTTCCGATCATTATCGGGCCAGACGGGATGAGCGGATGACAAACAGGTACGAAATCGGATCAAAGACGGTCAAATATTCATCATTTTATGTTGACCGATCAATGGTACCGTTCGACCGGTCAGCTCTGCGTAGCTGGGTGCGGAGATCCAAATTTGGATCTCTCTGGGTCCCATTTTCCTAAACCCTAATGCCTGAACCTTCCTAATCCTAATAGGGTTACTAAACCCTAATTCTAGCCTATAAATACACCCTTAAACCTCCTCAAATCCTTTCCATTATCTCTCACAAACCCTAGAGAAGAGAAGGAGGTTGGAAAGGAGAAGGAGCTAGGAAGAAGAAGGAGGTGCCGCCATTACCGTTCGACAACGCTCACGTTACGCCAGTCAACGATAAGTGTTTGAATCAATCTTCTTTCCCTATGATAGTTATAGGGGTAGATCAATACCATGCAAAGTAGGTATTGATCTAAAACCCTAAACTGGACCTTTAAACCCTAAGTTGCCGTCAAACCCTAGATTCGAGTTCCGAGATGATATTCATCGAAACTAGACTCGAATGAGTTGGGGATAACTCTAACTTAAAGCTTAGACTTAGAATGGATAAGAGAAACCCTAAAAATCCATGTAATCGATCGACGGCAGTCGAAAAAACCAAGTGTATGGTCTTTCGGAGACATATCAGTCGACCATACCGGTTGCTAGTTTGCTCACAGAGCTGCAACCGGTATGTTGCGACCGGTCAACTCTGAAAGGCTGGTTTTGGACTTTGTTGGTTTCCGATCAACATGAAACCCTAAGAAAAACTATTCTAATGAAACCCTAATAATATTGTAGGACTTTCTGACTTCCCGTTTGGATCTTGCGACGTGGAGCAAGCTAACAAATGAGTGTCAGGTAAGGGAATCTGACCTAAACCTAATAATTAATGGACAATAAGTCGATGTTAATCACCTGATTATATATGATGTGATGTTTGTGCATATTCACATGCCATCTTTTAATTTAAGTTATTATTACTGTCCATGCATTGTTAGGATGTGATTGTTAAGCATGTGATTGTTTTCGTTAGTGTGTGGAGTGGGGCATGGGCCTGGGATCGCTCCTCACACTAGCACCTTTTGTAGTATTCTGTCTTAACATGCTTGGTACGGGTGGGGCATCAAGGGAAGGTCGTGGTACGGTGGTCTCCGATGTTGATGCTGGCCTGGCCATGGTTATGTGGCATTGTGGTCTCCAAGGTCGACACTGGCTTGTCCACGATGCTTTAGCTCTATCTCTATGCCGTAGGGAGTTATGTTGGGATAGGGTCTACCTACGTATAGTTTCTATCCTAGTGGGTTAGTTGCGGATAGGGCATCAGGGGAGGTGTGGGGATGCCTTAACTCTATCTCTATGCCATAGACGGCTGTGCTGGGATAGAGCATACATTGATGACATATAGGATTGGTTAGTTGCGAGCCCAGTTTGCGAGCCCTGGCCAGTAGGGGCTTAGGTACTGGTATGGGTAGAGCATCAGGGGAGGTACGGGGGTATCTTAGATCTATCTTTATTCCATGATGGGTGCATGTGGGCCAATGGGGGTGTGATCCATGAGGTGCCACACACTCGTGTATAGAGGTGCGGGGGCCACCAAATCTTTCTATAGCACATTACAAACTTAAAATCAGACCACAGCATAAAATGATTGTTACTCATGCATAATATTGTGAAACTGTCTGATTGTCTTACTGAGCTAAGTTGTGAGCTCACCCTTTGTATATATACATGTTTTCTGATGTTGATGCAGGTTACACAGTGGATGATTATATAAACGCTCCGGCGTATGGTGGTGTTGCTGCGTTGGATGTGCAGGCAGGAGAGGACGAGCATGACGCTTCATGCGAGTGCCCTTTCTACGTGTACCTTTGATTGGATTTTTATCTATTTGTTCCAGTTATTTTCAGTTGGATTAAGTGGATGTAAGGATATGATATTTTATGTTTGGATTTGAATAATTGGATATTCTATTTAATTTATCAATAGATTCTCAGTTCATTTATTTAAAGACTTCCGCTGTATTATTTATATTCTGATTTTGTTATGTGCAATGGGTTTGTATGAGTGGACACGGCCTATTCGAGATCCTGGTGTGAACCATTGGTTCAATGACGGTTCACTCACACCATTCTGGTGTGAACCGTTGCTATGTCTCAGTCAGAATTTTATTCTGACCAGTCGACTATACCAGTCGCAGCACTGTATACAGAGTGTCGATCGGTACTCCTCCAGGCATGCGACCGCTATGTCTCGATCAGAATTTTAATTCTGACTGGTCGACTATACCGGTCGCAGCATATTCTACAGTGCTGCGACCGGTACGTTGCGACCGGTCAGCACCAGAATAGCCAGAAAAATCTCAGAAAATTTTAAAAATTTTGTAAATTTAAATACTCCTTTTTCCGACTGTTTCGCCTTATATGGTTCAAGACTAACACCACTATTGCTTCATTCTCATGTGTTATGTCTTCTTCTCAGATTCAAACAGAATAGTCTGAGATGGTGGGCGGAAACGGTCGTAGGGGTCGAAAGCGTCACCAGGCTAGGATGCGCCTCGAGGAAGAAGAACAGGTTGAACCAGGCCATGTTAGAGAGCCAAGCCCGGAAGTTGAGGAAGAACAGGTTCCAGAGGTACCGACAAATTTACCTGGCCCACCTCACAGGAATTCGGAGACCATTGTTACAAACCTGGTCTATCAGATGCAAGCTCAGCAGAAAGAATTCCTGAGCGAGATACTGAAGATGTTCAGGCCACCAGGTTCTGTTCCCATTGGAGGTACGCCCGAGTCTGGAGGGAATAATACTACACAGCCGACGCATGGTAGTCCAGGACTGATGGGCCAACCCCAGAATGTACCACCACCGCACCAGTTTTCGTCATCTTCTGCTTATCAGGGAACCTATCCGTATCCACCACCATGGTACGGAATGAATACGCAGGGACAGCACGATCTGAGTCGGGTGGTGGATAGATTCCTAAAGTTGAAGCTTTCATCTTTCACAGGTAAAACAGGGAAACCATTGTGGGCAGCATAGTGGGTTGCAGAGATGGAGAAGGATTTTTGACTAATGACTTGTTCAGAGGATGAAAAGGTCCTATTTGCCACTCATATGCTGAAAGAAGATGCAAATGCTTGGTGGAATTCTACACGGGCATATTTGGAGACGAAGCATACATAGGTGGATTGGGAAGTGTTCAAGGTTGCTTTCTTCGATAAGTATTTTTTGAAAAGCTTCAGAGATCAGATGGAGAAGGAGTTCCTTAATCTACAGCAGTCTCAGTCGACTGTGGATGCTTATCAGCAGAGGTACGAGGAGTTATTTTTCTTCGCACCGACAAGTATGCAAGAAGAAGAGACCAAGACACATAGGTTCACCATGGGACTACGTGGAAGCATCAGAGAGCACATCTTGGGTCTGGACAAGAAAATCTATAATGAGGTTGTGCAGGTTGCGAGGGTGATAGAGTCCAGTCAGCGGGATAGCTTCTTTTCACAGAACAGAGGAGTGAAAAGACCCGCTATTGAGAGTTCGGGTGGCGGTAACAATAGACCTTTCCGCCCATATAGGGCTCAAACCGCTACAGTACCTGCTAGGAACAATACGGCACCATCTGTGCCACAGAACGCCGGATTTAACCCGAATATCAAATGTTTCAACTGTCAGCAAGTGGGTCATATTGCAAGGACCTGCACTCTACCTAGGAAGCAACCTCTCCAACAAGGAATAGTATATGCGGTCACCACTGAAGAGGCAGCCGCATCACCTGATGTGGTCACTGGTACGACTCTATCCCTTACTATTTGGCTTACTATTTTCATTGTGTGTATGAGGATGTAGAACTAAGGGATAGTAAAAAATTCCAAGAATTGTAAATGTAGTTCGTATACCTGCCAGAGTACTATTTGACTCTGGGGCCACGCACTCCTTTGTTTCTATTTCCTTTGGGAAGCGAATGGAGTTACCAATTAAGCACTTGAACCCAAGCTTGATAGTTCGCTCTCCACTAGGAGTCGAAGTGGCTTTGACTGAATATTATGGACCATGTACTGTATGTATTGAGGGCTGAGACTTAGAAGCAAGTCTGGTACTACTCGAGATGGCAGACTTTGATGTCATCTTGGGAATGAATTGGCTAGGCCATCATTCAGCTATCCTATTATGTGGTGAAAGGAAACTTGTGCTTACAGACAAAAAGGGAAAGGAGTATAGCTTCACTGGGATCAAGCTATCTAGGAAGCGGAAGCTGATCCTCTCCGCCCTAAAAGCCAAGCGATGCTTAGAGAAAGGGGGAGTGGGGTATCTAGTATCTATAGTCGACATCACGGTGGAGTCGCACAAGATGGAAGATATAGATGTGGTTCGAGAGTTCCCAAATGTATTTCCAGAGGAGCTTCCAGGTCTACCATCGGACAGGGCTACAGAGTTTGTAATAGACCTTATGCCAGGTTCGGCGCCGGTGTCTAAAGCACCGTATAGGATGGCCCCTACCGAGTTAAAGGAGTTGAAGACCCAGTTACAAGAATTGTTAGATAAGGGCTTCATACGACCTAGCATATCGCCTTGGGGAGCACCTATATTATTTGTCAAGAAGAAAGATGGAAGTGTAAGGCTGTGTATCGACTACCGTGAGCTGAACAAATTGACGATCAAGAATCGATATCCTTTGCCTAGAATCGATGATCTGTTCGATCAATTGCAGGGTGCAAAGGTCTTCTCGAAGATTGATCTCCGATCGGGGTATCACCAACTGAAGATCAAGGCCGGAGATATTCTGAAGACTGCTTTCAGGACGAGGTATGGGCATTATGAGTTTCTAGTTATGTCTTTCGGGTTATCCAATGCTCCAGCGTCGTTCATGGAACTGATGAATCGAGTGTTTCATGATATGTTGGACACTTCGGTCATCGTATTCATCGATGACATATTGATCTACTCAAAGGACATGGAGACTCATACAATACATTTGAGGGCAGCCCTACAACGGCTGAAACAAGAAAAGCTTTATGCTAAGTTCAAGAAGTGCGAGTTTTGGCTGAAGGAAGTAGCTTTCTTGGGCCATGTAGTATCTGAAGACGGTATCAAGGTTGATCCAAGTAAGATAGCTGCTATAGTAGGATGGGAAGCACCAAAATCTGTTGCGGAGATTCGTAGTTTCCTTGGGTTGGCTGGTTATTATAGAAGGTTCGTGGAAGACTACTCCAGGATCGCTGTTCCACTCACCAAATTGACCAAGAAGGGAGAAAAAATCATATGGACAGATGAGTGCGAGAAGTGCTTTCAGACTTTTAAGTCAAGACTAGTCTCTGCACCTATCTTGACCATCCCAGAACCAAGCGTACCATTTACTTTATATACGAATGCTTCAGGGTTGGGTATTGGGTGTGTACTGATGCAAGGAGAACAGGTGATTGCTTACGCATCAAGACAGTTAAAGGAGCATGAGAAGAACTTTCCTACGCATGATTTGGAGTTAGCAGCGGTTATACATGCAATCAAGACTTGGAGACACTACTTGTATGGTGAGAAGTTTCAGATCAAGTCAGATCACAAGAATTTAACTTATCTTTTCACTCAGAAGGATCTGAATATGAGACAGAGGAGATGGCTGGAGTTATTAAAAGATTATGATTGTGACATCCAGTACCATCCGGGTAAAGCAAATGTGGTGGCTGACGCCTTAAGCAGAAAGTGGGCATCGAAACCTGAGGCAGGACCAAGTACAAATGCTGCATTATATGCCGCAGCCTCAAGTTCAATTGAAGATGATGAAGAAAATATTATAGAGACTGCAGAAGATCCAGTTGAGCAAGGGTTAACTCATAAGTTCACCATGATGTTTGTAGCTTTGAAGATCTCACCGGACCTAATTGATGAAGTCAAGGTAGCAATCCTACAGGATCCACATCTCAAGACAGTGCAAGAAGACCTAGAGAAGGGTACGAGCAATCCTGACTTTACCTTGGATTCAGACAAGGTACTCAAGTATCGTGGACGGTTATGTATACCTGAGAGTGAAGACTGCAATATCAGAGATAGAGTTATGACTGAAGCTCATTACACTCCATATTCGGTACATCCAGGAAGTACCAAAATGTACCATGATTTAAGAAGACTATATTGGTGGAGGGGTATGAAAGCAGATATAGCTCGTTTCGTATTCCAATGTTTGAATTGTCAACAAGTTAAAGCGGAAAGGCAGAGACCCGCAGGTTTACTACAGCCATTACCGAAACCTGCATGGAAGTGGGATTGTATCACCATGGATTTCGTCACTGGCCTACCCTTGACACCAAGGTCAGTGGATGCAGTTTGGGTTAGAGTCAACCGACTCACCAAGACAGTTCGATTTGTTGCGGTCAGACCTCAGTATACCATGGAGAAACTGGCCATGTTATATGTTGATAATATAGTCAGACTCCATGGCATTCCAGAGAGTATAGTATCTGACAGAGATCCCCGTTTTACATCAAAGTTCTGGGAAGGATTACAGAAAGCTATGGGAACAAAGTTGAAGTTCAGACAACTTTTCACCCTCAGACGGATAGACAGTCAGAACGAACTATTCAAATTTTAGAAGATATGCTCCAAGCTTGTGCATTAGATTTCAAGGGAGCTTGGGATGAGAAACTATCACTTATCGAGTTTTCTTATAACAGTTATCAGGCTACAATTCAGATGGCCCCATATGAAGCACTCCATGGGAAGAAGTGTCGTACACCTCTGTTATGGAACGAGGTGGGAAAAAGAAGAATTGTAAGACCGGAGTTTGTTGAAGAAACTTGTCAAGTGATTGATCAAATCAAGGAGAGAGTAAAGACAGCTCAAGTCCGACAGAAGCACTATGCGGATAATCGACGTCGAGATCTGGAGTTTGCAGTGGGTGACAAAGTATTCTTGAAGGTATCACCGGTGCGAGGTCTGAAACGGTTTGGTAAGAAGGGGAAGCTATGCCCCAGATATGTGGGACCATATGAGATATTGACCCGATGTGGTAATGTAGCATATCAATTGACTCTACCACCATCTATGTCAAGCGTTCATAACGTGTTCCATGTATCATTACTGAAGAAGTATGTCAGAGATCCATCGCACATCTTGATCACTGATCCCCCAGACTTGACTGAAGACTTAACATTCGAAGTGGTGCCTATGATGCCCTCAAGTCGAAAGGTACAGCAACTTCGAACCAAGGATATCCATTATGTGAAGGTGTAATGGAGAAGCCAAAATGTTGAGGAAATTACTTGGGAAGAGGAAAACGCAATGAGGAAGGAGTACCCTAACCTTTTCGAAGATCAAGGTATGTTCAAATTGCGAGGCCGAAATTTCTTTTAAGGGTGGGGGAGTTGTGAGACCTACATGCAAATTTCGGGACGAAATTTCTTTTAAGGGTGGGGGAGTTGTAAGACCCGCACTCTGTAAACCCGGTCTAAACCTTGGTTTTGTGTCGTAGCAGGTCTTCTAATCATCACCGGGCCAGACGGGACGAGCGGATGACAAACAGGTACGAAATCGGATCAAAGACGGTCAAATATTCATCATTTTATGTTGACCGGTCGATGGTACCGGTCGATCGGTCAGCTCTGCGTAGCTGGGTGCGGAGATCCAGAATTGGATCTTTGTGGGTCCCATTTTCCTAAAACCTAATGCCTGAACCTTCCTAATCCTAATAGGGTTACTAAACCCTAATTCTAGCCTATAAATACACCCTTAAACCTCCTCAAATCCTTTCCATTATCTCTCACAAACCCTAGAGAAGAGAAGGAGGTTGGAAAGGAGAAGGAGCTAGGAACAAGAAGGAGGTGCCGCCATTACCGTTCGACGACGCTCACGTTACGCCAGTCAACGGTAAGTGTTTGAATCAATCTTCTTACCCTATGATAGTTATAGGGGTAGATCAATACCATGCAAAGTAGGTATTGATCTAAAACCCTAAACTGAACCTTAAAACCCTAAGTTGCCTTCAAACCCTAGATTCGAGTTCCGAGCATCGAAACTAGACTCGAATGAGTTGGGGATAACTCTAACTTAAAGCTTAGACTTAGAATGGATAGGAGAAACCCTGAAAATCCAAGGTAATCGATCGACGACAGTCAAAAAAACCAAGTGTATGGTCTTCCGGAGACATACCGGTTGCTAGTTTGCTCACAGAGCTGCAACCGGTATGTTGCGACCAGTCAGCTCTGAATGGCTGGTTTTGGACTTTGTTGGTTTCTGATCAACATGAAACCCTAAGAAAAACTATTATAATGAAACCCTAATAATATTGTAGGACTTTGTGACTTCCAGTTTGGATCTTGCGACGTGGAGCAAGCTAACAAACGAGCATCAGGTAAGGGAATCTGACCTAAACCTAATAATTAATGGACAGTAAGTCGATGTTAATCACTTGATTATATATGATGTGATGTTTGTGCATATTCACATGCCATCTTTTAATTTCAGTTATTATTACTGTTCATGCATTGTTAGGATGTGATTATTAAGCATGTGATTGTTTCCGTTAGTGTGTGGAGTGGGGCATGGGCCTGGGATCGCTCCTCACACTAGCACCTTTTGTAGTATTCTGTCTTAACATGCTTGGTACGGGTGGGGCATCAGGGGAAGGTCGTGGTACGGTGGTCTCCGATGTTGATGCTGGCCTAGCCATGGTTATGTGGCATTGTGGTCTCCGAGGTCGACGCTGGCTTATCCACGATGCTTTAGCTCTATCTCTATGCCGTAGGGAGTTATGTTGGGATAGGGTCTACCTGCGTATTGTTTCTATCCTAGTGGATTTGTTGCGGATAGGGCATTAGGGGAGGTATGGGAATGCCTTAGCTCTATCTCTATGCCGTAGACGGCTGTGCTGGGATAGAGCATACATTGATGACATATAGGATTGGTTAGTTGCGAGCCCAGTTTGCGAGCCCTGGCCAGTAGGGGCTTAGGTACTGGTATGGGTAGAGCATCAAGGGAGATACGGGGGTATCTTAGCTCTATCTCTATTCCATGATGGGTGCATGTGGGCCAATGGGGGTGTGATCCATGAGGTGCCACACACTAGTGTATAGAGGTGCGGGGGCCACTAAACCTTTCTATAGCACATTGCAAACTTAAAACTAGACCACAGCATAAAATGATTGTTACTCATGCATAATATTGTGAAACTGTCTAATTGTCTTACTGAGCTAAGTTGTGAGTTCACCCTTTGTATATATACATGTTTTTAGATGTTGATGCAGGTTACACGGTGGATGATTATATGAACGCTCCGACGTATGGTGGTGTTGCTGCGTTGGATGTGCAGGCAGGAGAGGACGAGCATGACGCTTCATGCGAGTGCCCTTTCTGCGTGTACCTTTGATTGGATTTTTATCTATTTGTTCCAGTTATTTTCAGTTGGATTAAGTGGATGTAAGGATATGATATTTTATGTTTGGATTTGAATAATTGGATATTCTATTTAATTTAACAATAGATTCTCAGTTCATTTATTTAAAGACTTCCGCTGTATTATTTATATTCTGATTGTGGTTACGTGAAATGGGTTTGTATGAGTGGACACGACCTATTCGAGATCCTGGTGTGAACCGTTGGTTTAATGATGGTTCACTCACACCATTCTGGTTGGATCAGAATTGGGGTGTGACAACTCCTCTTCTACAGGTATGTTCTCTATGGTTTCATGTTTTTAGGGTTTCTTAACTAGGTTTTTGCTCGTTTATAATGTTTTCTTCAAATTAAATTTTTTCCAACCGTAAAAATTTGATTTTTATTGGGGGATTTTATTGTTGGTGACTCAATGGACGAAAGCCCTCAAAAATATTTGAGTTTTATTGGTTGGTTATTGAGAAACTTGAAATTTCTCATTTTTGCCCTAATTTGTCGAGATTTTTTATTTTCTTGAAATTTCTTCAAATTCAATCTCCTTAGATAAAATTTTCAACTGTATGAGTCTTATAGGATCATTTAGAATCTATATAAGTCCTCCTGCCCACGTATATGGGTGAAAAGTGAAGCTTTTGACCAATTTATGTCGTTATATTGTTAAAATTTTTGGGTTTTTTTTTCATCTTTACTAAGCCAGTATCTATTTTTCTTTATTTTTACAGATAGTATGGCTCATACCAAAGTACCCAGGGTTCATGACCCAGTCCGCTTCCGTTCTAACGAGGCTGAGGCTCAGTATGCCCGCTACGCTCGTAAGAAGGTAAAGGGAGGTCGTCGGGTGGACTTGGCTAGCCTAGCCTTGTTTAATGTGGAGAGAGCTTTTGGTGACATGGGCTGGCTTTCTGTGATCACCTACGACACCTATATCATCCAGATTTGGTGAGACAGTTTTATTGTAATCACCAAGTGGTGGAAGATTACAATGATACTGAGAGGGGTAGAGAGCTCAGGATCACTAGCTACGTCAAGGGAGTCGAGGTTTCCTTTGATTATCGACAGCTAGCGGACCTTTTGGGCATTTCATACGACGGCCCCTTGGTGTATTGTGCTCCCGAAGAGCCCCAGTTCTTTTCCTTGGAGATGAGGGCTGAGATAGACCATTAGCTTATCAGAGAGGATCGCTGGGAGATGAAAACGATCTACCTACGTCCAGAGCCTCGGGTGTACTATAAGATCATTCAGCACAACCTGATACCTCAGAGTGGGCACTACGAGAGGATCTCCTAGTTGACCCAGTTCTTACTGTATTGTATCTGCACTAGGCAGCCTATCTGCCTCCCTTATATTATTATGCAGACAATGATCAGTACCACACTGCCTGGTCATGTTGGCAACCTGCCTTATGGACGCATGATCACTACATTGCTTACCTGCCTGGGTGTTGATTTGGTGGATGAGAGGATTCAGGAGAAATCCTTCTCATCACCTCTGGATTGGGAGGCCATCTGTAAGATGGGCATGCGGGATGCTCAGGTCAGCGACGATGAGAGGAACGCTCTGGTGCGTCCGCGTACTCGGGTGGAGATGGCAGATGCTGAGGCAGCAACAGCAGTCGCTGGAGCAGGGGTTCATGGGGGTGATGCTGGGAATTATGATCATTTGTACATGGATGTGGACTCCATACCTCCTCCATCACCTACACATACTATGGGAGCTGGTCCTTTATATGCAGCTGGTCCTTCACATGCAGCTGGTCTTTCACACCCACCTTCTGATGACATTATGGGGATACTGCGTGAGATTAGAGAGGCTCAAAGCATGTCTGATCTGAGGGTGAGAGAGCTTCTAGATGCTCAGTGCGTGACTGATCGACGGGTAGCTGATCTCACAACTAGTCTTCAGACGAACCAGACTCAGATAGCTTGGTTGACTAGAGTCTATGCTGAGGATTATGATAGAGACCGCGAGGAACCACCTCCCCCATCACCTCCAGCTTCCTGATGTATTTTCTTTTTTTTTTTTTTCTTTTTGTACTTCAGAGTAACTGTCTGGGTCGTGGACTATACTCTGCTTTAGATATGTGTATATTCGTTTGTTCTTCCTTCGAGTGTATATAAATTTATTTCTCATTTAATAGATGCATTATTCACTTTCAATTTTTTGTCTCAAACAAGAAAGATGCTTATAATGTGTTATTATTACAGTTTTAAAATTTTATCCTATCTCAGTTCACAACTTTTGTGGTAGTATACTGGTTTAAAAAGACAGGGACTGAGGGCTCTGATACCAAGTTGTCACACCCCAATTTCATACATTTCGAAACGGTGTGATGAACCGCTAATAAACCAACGGTTCAATCAGGATCTCTAATAGGCTGTGTCCTTTAATTTAAACCATACACATCCACAATCATAATCAAAATAAATACACAATAGCAGAAGTCTTAATATTAAATGAACTGAGAATCTAATTGTGATAATCATAAATAAAATATCAAATTATGTTGTATCAACCGAGACATAAGTAAATAAAATATTAAATTATATTTCCTTAATAGTTCAAAAAAAATCTAATCGAAAATGCATGAGTTGTACTCGCATGAGGAGTCATGCATCTCCACTATATCTTCAACCTCCATTGCAGCCACGTGTCCCTACACAGAAGCATTCATATAATCTTTTACAGTGGTACCTGCATCATCAACTAAAAATATTCGACGTCGAAAGGGTGAGCACACATTACGGCTCAGTGAGCAAACAAAACAATGCAACAAACATATGCATGCATTCAATTCATATCTTTGGTCTGGTTTTTAAGTTTGCAATGTGCTATAGAAAGGTTCGGTGGCCGCCTCACCTCTATACACAAGTGTGTGAAGCCGTCCAAAGGTAACGTTTATTGTCGTCCCACATACACCCACCATGGAATAGAGATAGAGCTAAAGTGCTTAGGACCACACCGCATCACACTTCCCCTAATACTCCACCCATACCAACACGTAAGCCCCTGCTAGCGAGGGCTTGCAAACTGGGCTCGCAACTAACCAATCCTAATGTCAAACAGTGTATCTAAGGCCTCACCCCAGCATCCCTCAATACGTCCATAGAGATAGAGCTAAGGCCCCCCGACAGAGTTGAAGACTACACGGTCCGAGACCACCTCCCCTGATATCCTACGACGTAATAGTTCTACTAAGGTAATGACGATACGACGATGTCAGTGGACAAGACTTGAGTAGAGATAGAGCTAGAGTCTGGTGACCAGGCTGAACCACAATGTCACGTCCTCCCCCTGATGCTCCACTCGCATCAAGCACACTAACCACACACATATATTCACATGTGTATTCCTAGCATCATCATCATCATCATGTTATAAATAAAATAGAATTAAATATGCATGAACATTAATAGCAGGAATATTGGATGACATGTTAAATGCACATTACAAGCATACATGCATAAAATCAGTCATGGCATTGGACTCAAGAAAATAAAAACAGTTTATTATTAGCCAATTAGTTTAGGTCTTGTTCCCTCACCTTTGCTTGAGTGTAAATCCTCTTTCAAGCTCTAAGAATCACCTTTATATCAATAGGAAAACCTAACAAGTCAATAGATTTTAGTTAGAATTCATTCCGACAGTTTTAGGCTTACTGTTAAGCTAGGGTCGCAGGACGGGTCGCAGGTAGGGTAGCAGTTTCTCTGTGACCCCAGGGTGTAGGGTCGATGCTAGGGTCGGATGTTCCATCGACCCTAGGTGCGACCGCAGCTTCCCTGGACTTCCCAAAAGCTAGGGGTCGATCCTGTGGTCTGGTAGGGTCGATTCCCAATCGACCCTACGTGCGATCGCATGTGGTTTGAGTCGACCTTATCATTCTACAGTCTAATCTTTTAAGTTTGGGTCCTATGACTTACTTTCACAGTCCATTCTATGCTTGTTCTATGGCTTAAAAGTCCAGGTTACTTCCTTACTTGTCTACCATGATTCCCTCCATGGATTCATTGAAATCTTCCCATGGATGGATGATTTGGGTTTCTCCTAGATCATACCCTCTTCATGAACTATTCTAAGGTCTTAACAATTCATGGAAAACATATTCATACCTTAGGTTTGCTGAGATTCAGAGGTTTCTCTGAATTTCTTCTCTTAGTCTTCTTCTCCAACTTTCCTTCTCTTCTCCTTCTCTTCTCTTTCAATTAGGGTTTCAAAAGGAGTGAAAGAGGCTTAGGGACGTCTTATTTATAGTGGAAAACCTCCCAAAATAAATCTCATTGAGATTAGGAAAGAATCCCCTTGAAATTTGGAAAGTTTCCTATTTACGATTTCTGTTGGTGATCCTAGGGTCGATGAGGGGGTCGGAGATCCCGTCGACCCTAGGGTCTAAATTGTCCGACCCTAGGTCTAAAATTCAGGGGTCTGACTCCCTAATGAGGTGGGGTCGACCCTGCCTGTTTGGGTATGCGACCCTACCCCCTATTTTACTGTTTTTGGGTCAGTTTAATACCTGGTCTCGCTATTTCCTTCACGCACTTGGTCCATTTGGCTCGACCATGATGGGTAGACCTGGTACAAGGTGGTAAGACCGGTTAGTTCGATACGGGTCTTACAATGAGTACCACTTCTAAGGGAGACTCTAGTAGGATAGCCATATCAGACTCCTTTCTCTTCTGAGTCCCATTATGCACAAGAAAAATCTGACACGTTCTCAAAGAAAGAGAGAGAAAAAGAATCAAGGAAGAAGAGAAACTTTAAGCAGCATTTGCATTGAGAACCACCGAAGTCATTCATCGCTTTGCACCACCGTTCGAACTGTCATCGGTGACTCTCATAAGTATTATATCTTAATATTGCAATATAGATTAAATTACTCAGACTATCATACCTCGATAGAACTCCGTTCACCATTAATGGTTGAGCAAAGAATCATCTTTTGAATCTCGATAAGACCTTCACTCTCGATCAATTTAAGGTAGATCTTGAATTCACCATTGTGATTAAACCAAGCATGGAAATGCCAAGACTTAGGAGGAACGTGTGTAGGTGACCATATAATGCCAATGAATGGAGAAACTAAAATATGGAGAAACTCCGATCAGAAACACAGCCAAAGGACTTCCACCAACGAGGTCCAAAGGCAAGACAGGAGGGGACCCAAGAGGAGAAATTCGAGCCTCCAGCTAGGCCAACCCTTCGGGGAGTAGCCAAACACAAAGCCGGACTCACCACTAAGTGATCCGCCTTGCGACCGGCCAGTCACAGAGGAGTCTAGGTAAGTTACCAAACGCAATACCGGACTCAACACTGATCGACCAGCCTCGTGACCGACTATTGGCAAAGAACTTCCGATCTCAGCGAGATGCAAAGCCAGACTCGACCCTATGGGTCCAAATTCACGACCGACTAGGGTCAGAATGCCTAGATTACTATGTTATGACTTAGACAACTAATTAATACTTGTACACACTACATAGGTGCCGAGTACTAAGGCGGTACAACCTCTTACAGTGTGATAAATCATAATTACAAACCCTCAGGTGAGGAATAGAACCCTGATTAATTTTTGGAGTGTTTCTAATATTGCATATACTTGTGTAACATGCTTGTTGTGAACAACATGTCATCCAATTACTATTACTTTTGCATGCATTTGCATTTATTTTATATATGTGATGATTGTGAATGTATGTTGCTGTTGCTTGGTGGGACGTGGTGAAAGGGTCAAGGACCACTGGATCCGACTTACCAGGCAAACCCCTTACCATGCATTACCCCAATGTCCTAGTGGGATAACAGCGTTTATGGGGGGGAGGGAAGAGGATGGACTGGGACTTCTGCTAGGATATTATGGGGATACATATGATGTCATATAGGATTGGTTAGTAACAAAAAAATTCACATGGATCCACCTGACAGTGAGCTTAAGTAGGAAAGTATAGCCGTCTCCTCACCGAGATGAGATGGAAAGGAGGGAAGGTAAGATGCAGCGCAGAAGGCACTTAAACTTGGGAATGAGAACTCTAGGATGATCTAAGTGTACCAATTCGAAGAGCATTCGTTTACTGGGGTCGGGAGCAGCCAGCCCTAGAGGTACCACACTAACAGCAGCATCCCGACCTGATACGGACTTTCCTTGGATGGGCCTTCGATCTTTTGTGGGCTTTCAGTATGTAATGGGGGATAAGGGGGAAGGGTCGGTAGTGGTCGTTGGAGCATCACTGGTCGGACTTCTGTGACGGAGTTCTGTCCTATCACCATTCATAGTGGGAGAGGCGTGGCTTCACCTAGGCTATCGATGCAGGCTGGCGAGTGTCCATTCTCTCTTGTGCGGAGGTTATGCTCAGCTTTGGTGAGTGCGGCCAAGCCTTACCATAGTACTTAGTAGGCATTATGCCAAACCCTTGTGTGTGTATAAATCTATCATGCATTTGCTTACTTTCTTGTTTGTTTCTCATGAGCTCAAGTGGGAGAGCTCACCCTCGCGATCGCCATTTTTTTTTAATTGATCTTGCAGGTACTTGTGTAACGGACCAAACGAACATCCCAAGCGCTCCTACCTCGATATCACCATGAGTATAAGCAATGGAGACGAGAAAGGCGATGCTAAACCATTACATGATATGGGCGTGAAGGATTAGCAGATGTTCCAGAGGACTTTTACTCAATTTATTTCAGTTGTTAGTTTTTTATTTGTTTGGGACCCAAAAATATGGGATATGATTAGGGATTCTTTTTTCTTGTGGTGTGAAGAACAAAACATAATACTTGATCAAATGTTATTTAATATTTAATTATCAATAGCGCTCAGTTTTACTCTGCTATTTCCGCTATGGAGTTACTCTGATCTACGCTTATGTGATGTCTAGTTTGGGCTTGATTGGAGGTTAGTTTACTCAAAGCACTAATTCTGGGTAGGACTACGACTAAATGTCGAGTCGGTCCGTCATATTCCAAGACTTTACACGTTGGTTAGAGTGTGACATTTGTCCCTCACAATGCCTAGGACCATGAAGACCGAAAGATTGCAATGCTCGCTCAATGGTTGCCTCCGTAAGAAGGCACCATCAAAATTAATTCAGATGCCGGTCTAATTAAAGATTTGAAACTTAGTGAAGTGGGATATATTTTCAGATCCCACAACGGAAATCCAATTCTTGCGGCTTCAAGTCATGTTCCCCTTTCAGCTGTTAATGTGGGTGAAGCTTTGACCATAAGATTTGTTCTTAAAGAAGCTCTCAATGCTGGTCACTCAAGAATCATAGTGGAATTAGATTGTGAGGATATTATCAAACTCATTATTAATCCAGAGCATTCAGGAGCTATGACAGTTCAATCAATAGTTGATGACATTAAAATTTGATTTTGATGGGGGAAGAAGTGTATTTCCATTTCATTCCAAGGGAGGCAAACTGTGTTGCCCATTCCCTTGCTTGGAGGGCCTTAACTATTACATGGACAGTTAAATGGCCCATCTCATCTTTAGCTTCTTGATCTTTGTAAGACCGATCCCTTGGCTGGTGCTTGTGTTTCTTCTCAATAAATTTCATTTGTACCGGAAAAAAAAATCCTCATCCCCTAATTTTATTATCAAAACTATCTTCCGATGGTCTCTCTCTCAATCTCCCTCTGTACTTTGTTTCAACTCCCAATTGAAGAACTAAAATAGTCTCCAAAACACTTAAGAGACTATTGGAACCATTGTTTTTCATATTCAAAACCAAACCTAATCAAACTGAGTCGATTTTCATTAGCCTAAACAAAAACCAAATCCATTATATACGGTTCGTTTCGGTTTGATTTTTAACAGCCAGTTTAATATTGACACCCTTATTACATACCCAACATTAATGGCCTCTAACAGTACTTGCGTACAGGGCTCGTTTGCGTACATGGCTCGTTAACCACCACTAATGGACTCAGTTCTTCAGCTTTGATAGGCCTAGTTTGTTCAATTCAATACGACCACTTCATCAATACTGGCCCACTAGTTATTCAATAAAATGTCAGTGCGATTTGACACTGATCAGGAATATATATATATATATATATATATATATATATATATATATATATATATATATATATATATATATATAAATTTGAAAAAATATCAACCGCACCTTTGTAGTGTGACTTAATCTCATCTACTTGTCTTTTTTTTTGCAATAATATCACTGATATTTTTTACTTTTGAAAATATGATTGAATCATACCCCCTCTGTTAAGTTATGATTATTAACCCATGAGGTGACTTAAATTAATTAGTGACAAAACTATCCCATCAATATGACTTAATATTTTATCTTCTTAATTTAAAAAATAAAAAACTTAATTTGTTACCGGATAAATCTCAAGTACTGAAATTGAAAAAAAAAATCAAGATTCATCATCGCTGGAAATGATACATCCAATCTGGATTCACTCAGGTGTTGAATGGATAACCAGATTAAGATTGCCGTCGAATTTACTAACCAAATCGCAAAAATTAAATAGACGAAAATCGCATACATATCTTAGTCGAAAATTGCAGATCAGGAATTCAGGAATTCAACATATGATCAGAAACCAAACCCTCATAAATCATTAACCAAGAATAAATCGAGAAATAAAATTCAAAGAACTGCCACCGTGGAAGACAAACGAGATTGAATCACCTTTGTGAAAAATCAGAAAGAAAAATAAATAAATAAATAAATAAAACAACATATTTAAAAAAACAAAGTACAAAGGTAACCAATTAGGGGTGAAACAGGGTCGGGTTAGGCCGGGTATCTGCAAACCCTACCCTGCCCAAATATTTTCATGCTAATCCAAACCCTACCCTACCCTGTTAGGGTAGTACAAAACCTCAACCCTTATCCTACCCTGACAGGGTATTACCGAACCCTACCCTACCTTGATTTACCCTGATTGGGCCAGGCCAGGCCGGGTTTACCTTTATTGACCCTAAATCAGGGTTGGGTTTACCCTGATTTACCTGAACTCAATATTTTAATAAAAAAATAAAAAAAATAAAAAAAAGAAAAGAGAAGAGAGAAAAAAAGAGAGAGAGAGAGAGAGAGAGAAGAAGAAGAAGAAGAAGAAATACCTAAAATTAGGCTGTCGACGAAGAGGAAAAAAAAGACTCGACGGGACTGAAATCAAACTTAACAAAGATTCAGATTTTCAGAGAGAGAGAGAGAGAGAGAGAGAGAGAGAGAGAGAAGAAGAAGAAGAAAAAGAAGAAATAACTAAAATCAAACTGTCGACGAAGAGGAAGAAGAAGATTCGATGAAATAACTAAAATCAAACTGTCGACGAAGAGGAAGAAGAAGATTCGATGGGGCCGAGAGTCTGAGATGCTGATATGGTGGCTCTTGGACGGTGCCGTAGGCTGAGGTAGGAGAAAGAGAGAGTGAGTGATGAATGGAGATTAAGAATTAGGATTAAGGTTAGAATCTGATTTTTGAATATGTATATATATATATATATATATATATATATATATATATATATATATCGGGCTGCTCTACCCGAGGACTCAACCCTCCCCCCCGACCAAAACTCCTATTCTTTTTTTCTCCTTTTCTTCTCCTGCTTCTTCTTTTTCTTCCCATGATTCTCTTTTTTTTTCTTTTTTTTTTCTTTTTTTTCTATTTCATTGGTAACCGATCTTGTGTATCCCCATTTCTCGGAGATAATCGATCTTGTCTCGGCTTATATTTCTCAAAGATCTCTAATTTTCGATGGGAACCGGGGAGATCCTTAGTTTCTAGTATTTCCTGCGATAATCATTCTTATACATCCATGGCCCCGCATCTCTCTCTCTTTGATCTTACAGTTGATTCACCGCCGAAACTCTTCCGATATCACGATCGATTCCGTCAACGTTGTTCCTGATTCTTCATTTTTTTTTTCCGATCAAGATGGCAGCATTTCTGCGATTTGGTTTCAGTTTGACAATGCCAGGTTCTTCCTGCTATAGTGATGAGAAGCTTGAAAGAAGAAAAGATTTGAGGAAACAAAAATTTCTCCGGTGTCCAGATCTATGCTACTGTTTCACCGGCGACAACGAATCTCAATTTGTTTTATCACTTCCAGTTTTGATCCTCTTTTGGTTCATATTCTTGTCAACAATAACTATAGGATCATGGAGATTTTCATTTTATTCATCAACTTTGCAAGCTTTGCTTTGAAATTTTATTAAGCTTTCTCGAGGATTTCTGAGGGATTGGAAGCACCAGAATTTCACCATGATAAAGAAGTAGAAAGGAAATTGGATTTGGGGAAGAGGCTTGTCACTTACCATCACTGAGAAAGGATAAAAGAAAGATTTAGGGTTTGCTTCCCTTTCCTCTCTTTCGTACAGCTCTCATTCTCTCACTATTTTTTTCTCTAAAGAATAAATGTGAAATTAAAAGGAAAAATAAAAAATACAAAGTGAATAATGTTGGGGTAAAATAGTCTTTTTAATTATTTTGTTAATCTAAATAACGATTGAGTATCTTTAAGGGGTGTCAATGATATTATCGCAAAAACAAAGGAGGTGGGTGAGATTATACCGTACTACAGGAGGTGTGATTGATATTTTCCCTTTGAAATTTTATATTAACGAAAAAAAAAAAATACAAGAAAAACCATTAACCCATCACTAGAAAGAAAGAAAAAAAAATCCAAAATTTAAGGGAGAAAGACTTGGTCATTCGAGGTCTTATTTGTGTCATAAAAATTTACATGTAACATTTTACATATTAAAATTGTTTCCAAGATGTAAATATAGTGATTTCTGAGGGCAAAATAAAATAAAATTCATCTTTTTTTTTTTTACCTCAAAAGAAACATTAGAAATTTTAACATATCAAACATTACACCTTAAATTATCATTACATCAAATCAAATGGAACCCATATGGTAAAACAACTATAACTTTTCAATTATAATCACCGAAAAAAAAACTATAACTTTTCATTGGATGGAAAAACAAATGTCTGCCAGAGGATCCAAATTTTGGAATGTCTGCATGTCTTCCGTTTTTTGGTTCGAGAATGTTAGATGGTTAAGAAGGGTATATCAGGTTTTCAGGGTACAATTTGGGCCAAATTGAGGCTCTACTGTGAACCAAATCGAGTCAGTCTTGACCAGGTTGAAGCCACATTTGGTTCAAAATTCATCAATTTCCCAACCAAGCTCTACCCAATTTAAGTTACGCCTTCAAACATCATGGACAGGTTCTGAAACCCTGCCCTCACAAAGAAAGAAAAAAGAGAAAGAAATACACCCCCCCCAAAAAAAAAAAAAGAGAGAGAGAAACCCTGTTTCAGTTCACAAAGATGTATTCCACATTTCCAAGAACTCATGGTTCACATCACATATAAACATTGGTGGAACCTTTTGCATGACACGGGTTCATTTCGAGTCAACAAGTTTAAAGACATTAGATCCATTTCCAGTCTGCCAAAGGCCCCAGTGGCCACAGGTCTGCACACAAAGGAAATGGGTAGCAGGATCCACTGCATTCAGATCTTAATGGAACATTTGAATTGGTTTTCCATCACCTACTCAGGCCTCTGCTATAACATAAGCTGTTCACCTCAAGATAAGATTTCAGATATCCCCAGAGCCATAAGGATGTTTGTCCACTCTCTTTTGTCTCCACTAACCAAAAGGACTTCATCTACCTTTGCCACCCAGTTTTTTTATTCTTGCACCTATCACAGTACCATACATACTAATCCCTCAAAGTTGAGAATTACACGAGTAAATTCACCTGTAACTATTCCTGTTCATACTTCACTTTTTGATAGATAATTCTCGTGTACCCATTAAAGCAATACAACACAAGGATCAAGGAAGGCCAAGCAATACTCTCTCTCTCTCTCTCTCTCTCTAATAAAATGGATAAAGCATATCCCCCTGGGGATCGTCTACTTAATACTCAACAGGAGCAGGGTTCATTGACACTCAAAAGCACAGGGCTTCACTGGAATAACGATGAACCACAGTGATTAAGATGAAATGAAACAAAGGTGATGCAGAACAGAACATATTATATGATCACAAGATCAGAGGCAAACAAGAGGTAGAAGCTCTCTTGAGATCATGTATTGGACCGGGGGCGAGGGGGTTATAGAGATAACAAATTCGTTTTACAAACACTCAATTCACATTCCCCTCTCCGTAAAAGACAATCTATCTCCATATACAAAGGATTTTGCATCTAGGGTTACAACTGAAATACATAAATAAAAAGTCTTTAAGTTTTAAGGAAGAGTTGCACTTCCTCCTGCTATACACGTATACCCTTGGCCTTGACTCCAGAAGTCATTAATTTGCTAACTAATAGATCTTTTGGTAGGGATACGGATGACAGTGTATTATTACCAGCCGTAATGAATTTAAGTAACGCTTAATCTCCTTAGGATTTGGCAGAACTTCCATCTCCTTGAAATTTGATAATAGGAGGTAGTGGTACTAGGTGGCAAACGCTATAGATCAATGCTCAATTTTCATATGTCCTGGTGCCAGAGAATCTTCAAAAGCACAATTTTTTCCTTTCTAAATATTTATCAACACAATTGGGCTATACCAGAGGAGCTTCTACTTTGTACAGAAAGCTAAAATGAATTTTTACTGTTTAAATCTTGACCATTGAAAGGGGCACTGGTGCCAAAGCACATCTGGAGAACGTTGTGGAGCTCATCATCCCATGCATTGTTTAGCTGTGGATAATTATGACATAAAGGAAATGTTAAGGCACAGTGAAATTCATTTCAGATGTATAGGAAGAACAACCAATAGATGGTTTAATTCTGAGGGACATTCAGAACATACAGTGATCTCAATACAAGTTACAACTATATGGGCAATCAAGAGGAATCCTAGCCCATTTGCACTTGCATTTTTGCTTGGATTCGGATAAAAAGGTGGTAACCTTCAATTTGTTTGCCATTAGTTGGTTGTCAGCTTGGACAAAACCTGTTAATCTAGTCGAATGGTCTGCATGTGTAGCTTTCTCTGGCAACTAAAAGTAAATAAGGAGAAACCCCATCCACACATCCTCATGCATCATTACTTGCCACCAAGTTTTATATATTTTACTCTAATACTGATTTTTTTCTTCTTCTTCTACTTTTTTTTTTTTTTTTTTTTTTTGGTGGTGGTGGGGGGTGGCAATAAGTTATACTTGTTTAGATAGATAATTGAAGATTGCATGCAAGAGAAAGAGAAAGAGAAACCCCAAGGGGGTAGCTCAGTTGGCAAGGACCAACACCTCACAATTAAGAGGTCATGAGTTCAACCCTCATTGGGGCCTACTACCGAGAGAGAGAGAGAGAGAAGTTACAAGTCTAGAGTACTCCGGACCTCATGCTCCCACACTTATCTACGATGCAACATTTAGGAATGAACAAGTTCAGTCATAAAGCGAAAAATACCTGAGGAGCATGTTCCTTGTACGCTCCATTCATGGCCGTCAACTGCGAATTAATTGTTCTCCTAAGTGCATCTGAGGGGTTTCTCATACCAGGGATTCCAGACTGGATCAATCCCTGTTGTGATGGATGTAGATGCGGATGAAACATATTCAAATCTGGGGAAACCCCCATCGTAGGACCTTGTGACTTAAGAATCTGTAGTGAACAGTGAATAGTTGAAAATGAGACAAATCAACTTATGTCCACTCACTCATTAACAATTTTAAAAGCACTCGTGTATGCGTGCTTGCATGTGTTAGCATGAAACTTTCACTTACATCTTTTGCAAGGAGCCCTTCCATGCTGAAGTCGAGACGTGGATTGACAGCCGCAAGCTTCATTGACAGAAACTGGAATAAGAGAAATAGAACATTTTACATTTCAAACCACAGACTCATCAAAGGCAACAACTCACATAATCAAGAAGATCAGACATATAACGTATATTGCTGTCCACCAAAGAAATAACAAAATAAAAAATTCTGGAGAATAACAGACTGTTAAAGAAGTATTCTCTGATAAGATCTAACCAATAATACAAGAGGAAAACTCCTATGTTGTGGCCCCATCGTGAGAGCCTACCAGTTTTCAACCATGTGCATAGTGGATCATGGGCAATGTATCATTGGATTGATTATAAATCACATGGATTAACCACATGTCAACTTTGGATCCTGGTCCTAACCAATATGGCCCAAATTTTGTTGAATCTTTTTCCTTGTATTTTCTAATATATGAGAACAAAAATAAATAATTGAATCTTCATCCAATTTTCTTAAGCTCTATATCTCTACTTGGGGAACAGATTGGGCTAAAACTTACAGGGGTGATAGATGATGTTGATGACTGGTATACGAAAAATGAGCACCAATGGAACTGCTGTGTGGCAGAAACCATCACGCACAACATACAGAGGTACGTTTAAAATATATAATGAGTATTTTTATAGATAGGTTGTTAAGGGTCTACCGAATCATGATGGTAACATAAAATGAATTGTTATTTCATCTATAGCAATTAAAAGCAGTACAAAGGAGATAACTCCGAAAAAAACGTCATTTAATTATTTATCACTATTAATACATTTTTTTTCCAATTTCTTATTCTCATGGCCCTCTTTTGAGGGTATTATGAGAAGGCTTCAGACATTTATGAGGGAAACCATCAAGACCCTCTTTTCTTGAATAAGTCATATTACCCTGCTCAGTTCAATTAGGGATTTGACCACATTGAATGGAGGGTCACATACAAGATCAATATCATATTTCAATTTCCATGGATCTCTTGAAATTAGTGCAATTAGATAAAAAATAGATAAGAAAACAAAAACAATCAGTGTTGCACTAGCTAAACCAAGAAGTTACAGAGGAACAATAGAATTTTAACTTTCACCACATACCTCAACTTGCCTTTGCAGTGATTGTACATAATTAATGATTTCATCCAACATGACTGCTTTACCAGTGACCTATAAAAGTATTAAATCTTGTAAGTTAAACTAGTACTATCTAAAAGAATTCTGATGAGATGCTGACATAACTACATTTCATGGCATTAGTTCCAAAAGATTACCTTGCTGCAACCGGGTACAAGATCTTGAAGAAACTTCATCCTTTCACTAATCTTTTCCCGTCTTACCTGTGACAAAACAATAAATACTATGATTTTAGTATTTTATCCAACACTATGATGTAAATAGATCCATACAAACCAAGAAATCTAATATAATACGAACAAAAATTTTCTAATAAAAAAAATCTTACTCTTTCGGCAAGACTATGGCTGTTTGTGGCTTGACCTCTTCGAGCTCTAATATGTATATAATCTTCTTTGGGCCCATCAGCAGCCTCAGAGCCATCTTTCCCATGTTTCCCAGAAGGCTTCGTGCTGGTAGAAGCTGGGATTTGGTCACCCTTCTGTTCAGTGTCGGTCCTCTCCTTTTCAGCTTCACCATGTAATTGCTTCGGACCTTTAACTTGGTCCAGCTCAGTATTCTACAATTGAGAATAGTTTGAACATATGCAGATCATTCAGTAAGAATAAATTTAGTACTCCTGACGAATTAACAAACAATTCAGAACCATCACTACCTGACCACTACTTTTTCTTTTCCTACTGCTTATTCCCTTGGAGGAGGAAGGTTCTCCACCAGCACTCTCCATCTTTGATGGATCCTCCAGAACACCACCACCACTGAACTCAGCTTCATCAGACTCATTGCTGGAAATACCATTTCCTTGTTTTGCTTCATCAGCAGGCCTCACAAAACTGACAGTATCTCTATCATTCTTATTTGGACTCCCTTCAGCTGCCTGATGCTCAATAGACAGGGAAACATCTTTTGAAACTTCAAACATGTTCAGCTCATTGTTCTGAACTTGGCCACCCATTCCAGGATTCACACCATTTGAAAGATTTTCAGGAGCCCCTCGAACCGTTCCTCCACCTTTGGGATAGGAACTCAAGGATTCAGATATGTCAAAAGGATTCACTATGTCACCAAAATTACCGCCACTGAAGCATGAGAACCTCGCAGCTCGCTCAATTAAGGCAGAGTCAGTAGGAAACTGAGATAAGCTTTGAGGGAGGATCCCAGCACCTCCTTGTAAAAAGACACCAGGTTTAGATATAGAGGGATTCCAGCTGATATCTAAAGCCTTGTCAATTCCAGTTCTTGAAGAGCCAGGAACCCCTTTCCTCATAGCCACTGCATGATCCATGTTCGTACAGGTCTGAACATTTCTGTCACAGAATCCCAAATTCTGTGGATTGGGATGGTCCCATAGACTTGGGCAAAATGAGTCTCTCATGGACACAGAGGAACAAGCAGAAGAACCAATCAGGTCATCTTTGCAAACAGAAATTGAATTATCTGTAGGAACCAAACCAATAGGCTGGTTTGTGAGATTGGCACCCCCAAATTGCCATTCTGAGGTCATGTTAGATGAATGATAGTTCATTGAATCTCCGTGCCTCTTCTCCAAGCCAAATTTATCCTCGTCACCCAAATCCATACCTCCCAACAAGTACAACAAAGGTACAAAAATGGAAGATGTTTACCCCTAAAACAAAATTAATTTAAACAGAAGCAATTATAACACCCAGTACACTCTTAACACAGAAGAAGAACTCCAAAATGGGCAAAGACTAAGAGCCCCTCAGATACACAACGATAGAAGGCAATGATTAGATTCGACTAAAACCCTAATAAATAAATAAATAAATCGTAAATCTTCCAACATGCAATAGAGCAAGGACAGCAAAAACCAACTCCAAAAAGAGGGAACAAATCAGAAATAACACCAACTCAAACAAAACTCAATGGACAACAGAGATCCCCTCACCAGCTCAATCTATCTCACTGAAACCAAATAAGAAGATCGCCAGGGGCAGATGAATCAACAAGAAAGAAATGAAAATGACAGGAAAAAGACAAGACGAAACTAAGTATGCTGAAATGTACCGGATATCACGAAGGTAAAACTACTTCTATTTCCAGAGCTATCACTGGAGACTGAACTAATTGGTCCTTCCAAATTTTCACACGAGAAGCCCCAA
This sequence comes from Protea cynaroides, assembly GCA_028583415.1. Classification (NCBI taxonomy): domain Eukaryota; kingdom Viridiplantae; phylum Streptophyta; class Magnoliopsida; order Proteales; family Proteaceae; genus Protea; species Protea cynaroides. The sequence continues at coordinate 73,123,543 of CM053268.1, forward strand.
AGAACATAAACCCAATTCAAATCAAGAGCTGAAAAGTCCCCGAAACATCTAAATTACAAAGGAAGCATTGATTTCAGGATCATAACCCAGCATTCAAAACCGTGCAGAAAACCCTAGTCAGCTAGAGAGCGAGCACCGAAACTAAAAGGCCAACTAAAAGTAGAAAGAGAAGGATACCCACTTGAGATTCCCTTGTACTTTTGGCATTTGGTAATCAATTGGAGCTTTTATCGAATCTTTGTTGAATTTGCGCTTTGTTCCAACTGTCATCTTTTGCCCAGAAATTACTACTCACTGCCAAGTTAGATGCTCCGTATGAAAGAACCGTCAAAGAGATCAGAAGGGCTCCTGAACCATAATGAGATATAAAGAGGAAGGAGATAGAGACGGGTCTTTGAAGGGAGAAAGCAAGGACCAATGGCAAAGTTTATGCATTTAAACCCATGCTTGCATCAAAAAGGGAGCCATTGAATGATTAACCACCGCCACTGCTACTGTAAAATATACAGATCACACCAAGCTTCTTCACAACCTTTGTTGGAAAAAAATTTATTTGCTAAAATATTTATTATTTTACCTTTTATTTTAAAATTATATTTAATCACTTATTTTACTCAGATTTATACCGGCTTGAGCTACCATACTGACATTGCCAACTCTACAAAGTGTTTTTTTCCTCTTTAAGCCTTGGGAGGAGGAGCTCAAAACCTTATTTTAAGCTTTGATGGGGATAGAATCTAAGATCTGCTTGATTTTTCTCCTCATTCTCTCTAGGACTGGGAGAGATAAATTGAGTTGCATACTTCCCTTTGGTACCAATTTAACAGAAAGATTGGATAATAAAGAGAAAAGGGAAAACCTACAGCTGTATGAAACGATACTCACATTGATAACCAGTAGTGCTCATTAATTTGCATCTTTACACCACTGTTTGTTTTAAAATCAGAGGGTTCGAACATTTAAGATGAAAACATAACAATTGATATGGTATCAATGTTTTCAAATCAGAGAAGAAAAAGAAAAAGAATTGCATATAAATTTCCAAAAGAGGACTGTCTGGTAGTACTGGGAATATCGAGGGAGGTGTTTGGCATATCCAGTTTGCTTAGATGCCAAGGTAGTCTACTATGGATCCATATCCTCTCCTCCTAATGGTTCAGGAGGAGAGGGACGCCCTTGTTGGATGGTCAACACGTAGAGCTCGGGTGAATCCGAGCCTTCCATCAGAACCGACAGGGGGTATTGGCTCGGATGGAAGGCTTGAATTCTCCCGAGCCCCATGTGTCGGCCATCCGAAGGGGGCATCCCCCCCCCTCCCGAAACTCTAGGAGGAGAGGATGTGAATCTGTCTACTATGATATGAGTCATATGATCAATCGGGCTACTGTGGTTTTTTTTACTTCAATAGACAATGATGATAACCGATCGGTATTTACTGACCCAAATGGATTGAACTAGATTTACTGTAAAATCCTTGCTTATATTCCAAAACCCAACTGTTATTACACTTTTGTTTTTGGGGGGTTTTTTATTTTTGACTAAGGATGGGTAGCCAGTCCATTGGTCTGACTAGTCTCACGATTCCAATTGAGCCCACAATCACATAGACCAGGTCATTTCGGAATTAAATGAGAACCATTCAACTTTTACCAAAAGCGAAAAAAGAACACTATTTAAACACACCTTGTGAGTACCCCAAGAGGTAAGGGTGTCAACGGGCCGATCCGGGCCGGTTTCGGTTCGGGCTGAATCGGTGTCGGGTTTTATAAGCCCAGCCCAAAACATCTCCATTAAGAGTTCGGGCTGGGTTGGGCTGCGCTGGACACAATAACTATTGGGCTGGTCCGGTGTCAATTTATTATCGGGCTGGGCTTATTGAGGTCATTTCGGGCTGATTCGGTCCGAACCGGGCTTATCAAGCTTATCGGGCCTATTTTATATGTAAGATATATAATCTATTTTATTATTTCTATCTATAAAATTAACATCATTCCTTCTATATGCATGTGATTCAGTAAATTGTAACAATTAACATACTCTTTTCAACTATAGATTCATATAATCTTTCGAATCAAGAAGTAAACCATAACAATGTAATATAATCCATCAAAATTTAAAATCATTAAAATTAAAAAACTGGGCCCGGATGGACCTTACCGGTGTTCGGGTTAGGTATAATTGGTTCGGGCTAGTTCGGGCTTCTTAATGGGCTGGTCCGGTCTAGTTTTGGTTTGGGCTGAAACGGTGTCGGACTTTACAAGCTAAGACTGAAACCTGTCCATTAAGGTTCGGTCCGGGCTAGGTTCGGATTATATCGGGCCGGCTCGGTCCGTGCTACTGGGCCGGGCCCATTTTTGACACCCTTACCAAGAGGTAAGAAGAGTCGAAAACCTACACAAAACCATTCAATGATATTTTCATGAATTAAATTTGAAAAAGAAATAAATTCCAACCAATGGAAGTGTTTGGACTAGAGAAATACCAAAATATGTTGTATTTTATATATATATATATATATATATATATATATATATATATATATATATATATATATATATATATATATATATATATAATCTCTTCTTTCTTTTTTTTCGTAGTGTCTCAAATTGTGTTTCCTCTTTTCTTTTTTATTCTTTCCTCTTTTTTTTTTTTTTTCTTTATTGCTTTTTTTTTCTTTTTCTTAATTTTTTGCACACAAAATCTAATCTCTTTCTTGCACACACACACGTATGCTCAAAGCAAGGCAAAAAAATCGTCTCCCGCGCGCCAGCCCGCCAGCCCACCATCTGACGGGTTAGAATACACATATCGATGTATTCCAACCCGTCAGATGGTGGGCTAGCGGGCTGGCGCGTGGGAGACGATTTGAGTCCCAAAGCAAGGGGGTCCTCCCCTCTTCACGTGAGTGAGGGGGTCCCACTTGCCTCTTTTCTATTTTTGCTTTTATTATTGTTTTGCCTTTTTTTGCCTTTTCTAGTATTTTGTTTTTTTCATTAATTTTCAAAAAAAAACAGCAAAAAGGGGGAAGGGATGCCGAATTTGGTCCTCCCTACTGGGCTACCTAGGGCTGGCCATACGATTGGATTGAATTGGGCCTCAATTGGGCTTCCTTCTCTCCCTCTCTCCACCCTCTCTCTACACCTTCTTAATGGATAATCAAAAGAGGATTTGCATGGGATTTTAGTGCCATGTGGGCACTCTAAGTGATATCTAAGAGGGAGTACGGTGATTGGATGGGTTGGTTAGGTGACAACTATGTGTTGACTAGGTTCTACCTAGGTGTGACAATGTGTTGACTAAGTATGGACAAGATTTGACCAAGTGCGATTAGGTTTGACCATGTTTGGCCAGGTTTGGCTAGGTTTGACCAAAAATGGTAGTCCATGGTTTTGAGCCTAGGAATGACACTGGGTGGTCTATATATGGTAGGTTTTGGTTACTAGGGGAAACTGGTACGAGTGATCCTAAAATGGTAGGTTATGATTCCTAGGGAAAGGGGATGAAACAAGATAACCTAAAATGGTAGGTATTGGCTCTAAGTAGAGAGATGACACTGGGTGATCTAAATAAGGTAGGTTTTGACACAATGGGTAACTATGTATAGAGATGGGTCTAATATAGTGGCAAAAATGGCTCAGGGGGAATGACTGGAGATAGAGATGGGTGACAAAAATGGGGTGCTTACAGGTCTGCCTCTAGTACATGGGATGGATCCATTACATACTTTTTCAGCATTGATATGTGGAATACGATATAAATGTTTGACAAGGATAGGGACAATGCAAGTTGGTAAGCTACTGCCCCACACTTCTTCATCTCATACAGTCCCACATACTACTCAGCTTTTCATTCTTTCTGAAACATTTAGGGGTGATATCTTCAGAAAGACTTTGTCCCCTATTGTGAATTCTAGATCTTTTTGTGTGTCGTAGTAGCTCGTCTGACATGATTGGGCCATTTTAATTCCTTCCCATATCACATCTACCACCTAGAAGGTTTCCTGCACCATGTCTGGCCCTATTATTGTTCTTTTCCCAACCTCTTCACAAAATAGAGGGGTACTGCATCTCTTCCCATATAATGCCTCATAGGGGGACATCCCAATGATTGCCAAATAACTGTTGTTGTAGGCAAATTCCATTAATGCCAGTTTTTCATTCCAGGCCCCCTTTAAGTCAATAGCACAGGCACGAAGCATGTCCTCCAAGATAGGATGGTCATTTCAGATTATTCATCCATCTAAAGGTGGAAGGCCATGCTGAAGTTCAATTCTGTCCCCATGGCATGTTGCAATCCTTCCCAGAATTTAGAAGTAAATCTGGGGTCTCTGTCTGATACTATGCTACTAGGTATGCCATGTAGTCGTATGATGTGGTCCACATACAGTCGTGCCACTTTATCCATGGTGTACTGGGGTCTCACTACTATGAACTTAGTAGTCTTTGTGATGTGGTCAGTGATTATCCAGATCGCGTCCATCGCCCTTGGAGTCAGGGGAAACCTTATAATGAAATCCATGGTTATAAAATCTCATTTCCACTCCGGTACTGGTATTGGTTGTAATAGTCCTAGTGGCCATTGTCGGACTGCCTTAACCTGTTGGTAGGTTAGGCAATTGTAGATGAAATTCGCTACATCTGATTTCATTCCGCTCCACCAAACTATATTTTGTAGGTTGTGGTACATCTTGGTGCTGCCTAGGTGGGCCGAATAGGGAGTGTTGTATGCTTCCCGCATTATTCTCTCTTTGAGTTGAGCGGCACTTTTCTTAAATGAAAATTCTCTGATTAAATCTGAGGGATCCATCACCGTGTAGAGAAAAATTTGGCCTCACCCTCCCTTTCTACAAGTCTTCTATTATGGTTCTCAGAGGAGGGTCTTTGGGTATTTCTGTCATCACTTCGTCAATCAGGTCCGGTTTAATTAGCAAGGTAGCGAATAAGCTGGATAGTCTAACAACTACTTCCTATATCAGTCCCTCAACTATGAATCTAGGGTCTGGCTCTAGATTTGGTTCCAATGTCAACATAGGAGCAATATACGCAGTGCCAGATTATGGGCTTTCCTCTGTCTTTGTCAGTCATTTCCAGCTTAAAGCATCGACTACCATGTTGGCCTTTCTAGGTGGTACTGTATGTCACAATCATAGTCCTTCATTAGTATCAACTACCTTCTTTGCCTCATGTTTAGCTCCTTTTGAGTAAAAAAGTAAGTTAGGCTCTTATGATCTGATTTAATTTGAAACTTCTCCCCGTATAGGTAGTGTCTCTCTGACTTGATCATGAAGATCACGGCTGCCAACTCTAGGTCATGAGTGGGGTAATTTTTTCTTGTGCTCCTTTAGTTGTCTGGATGCGTATGCCATTACTTTTTCATTTGCATGAGCATGCATCCTAGTCCCAGTCTGGATGCATCAGTGTGCAGAATGAAAGCTTGGACTGAGATTGGTATGGTCAATATGGGTGTGGACACCAACTTTTCCTTTAGAGTTTGAAAACTCTTCTCGCACTATTCAGACAATACTAACTTCTCTCCCTTTTTGGTCAATTTGGTTAATGGGACTGCAATCTTGGAGTAGTCTTCCACAAAATGTTTGTAGTAGTCAGCCAGACCCAAGAAATTTCGTATCTCGATGACTGTCTTCGGGGCTTCCCATTCAACAATGGCATTGATCTTGCTTGGGTCCACTTTGATTTCCTCTACTGACACCACATGGCCTAGGAAGGCCACCTCCAAAACCAGAAGTCTCCCTTCTTAAATTTCACATAGAGTACTTCATCCATGAACCATTGTAGTGCTCATCCCAGATGAATGGCGTACTCCTCCTTGCTCTTGGAGTACACCAGTACATCGTCTATGAAGACTATGACCAAGGTGTCCAGCATGTCATGGAACACTCGATTTATTAGTTCCATAAATGAAGCTAGTGCATTAGTTAGACCAAATGACATTACTAGGAACTCATTAGGTCCTAAAATCCGTCTTAGGGATGTTGCTTTCTTTGATCTTTAGCTGGTGATACCTAGATCGAAGATCTATCTTAGAAAATATAGCTGCATTGTAAGACCCGCACTCCACTAACCCGATTTAACCATGTCGTGCCAGGTCTTCCCATCATTCCTGGACCAAGTGGACCGAGCGTGTGAAGATAGATCACAAACCAGGTATGAGAATCGAGTTAAAAACACTGAAAACCTACCTATGGTCGAATACCTGGGTAGGTATGGTCGACCATAAGAAAGGAAACAAAAATCTCAAGTCCAGAACCCCACAGTTGATGATTTCGACCCTACGGTCGAGGGGTTCTGCGACCGTAGGCATCGACCGTGAGACCCCAGATCAGACTCCAAGTTTTGGAAACTTCTTAAATTAAGAGATTGCTTTCCTATTGAAAGAGGACTCTATATGGAGAGTTTTCCACTATATAAAGGACGTCCTTCAGTCTTTTTTCACTCTTTTAGAACATTAGTAAACTCTAGAGAAAGAGAAGGGAAGAGAAGGAAGAGAAGGAGAAGAAGAAAAAACTAAGGAAAAGAATTTGCTGAGAAGAGATTGGCTCTCTATCATAGGCAAAGGTATGAACCTAATCTCTGGAGATATAAACTCTAAGGAATAAGACTTATATGGAAGATAGGCAATATCAATCTATCATGATCCATGTGATTCCTTGAGTAATTTCCAAGGATAACCACGAGGGATGAATTTGATGGTTAAGGTTGATAAGAAACTGCTAATGATGGCCATAGGATGACCTTAAAATAAATCCCATTGAAGATCAGAAGAACTGACCCAGGAAGAACTTGAATTGCATGTAGTCTGTGACCAGAAATCTCAAGGTCGTAGCTACGGTCGACCATAGCATGACCAGTATGACCAAAGGATTGACCATGGGCATTCGATAAGATTTCAGAAACCATATGGTCGCAGCTACGGTCATACCATATGCGATCGTAGGGTATCGATCGTAGGCAGTAAGGTCGATACAGTATGAGACCATAGGACCAATCAGACACCTATCAGTGCTCTGTTTCGATTTTTGACTACTGTAACATGTTACATATGAACCCTAACTTAAATTCATATAACTTTTAGGTTGTTAAATTGATTAAAAGAGAATTGTAAGGCTTAGAAAGAGATCGAGTATTGCTAACAGGTAAGGGAACAAGACCTAAACTAATTGGATAATAACAAACTATTTATTTTTGTTGAGTCCAATGCCATGATTGATTCTATGTGTGTATGCTTGTAATGTACATCTCACATGTCATCCAATATTTCTGCTATTACTATTCATGCATATTTAATTTTGTTTATTTATAACATGATGATGATGATGATGCTAGGAATAGGCATGTGAATGTATGTGTGTGGTTGGTGTGTTGGATGCGAGTAGAGCATCAGGGGGAGGACATGGCATGGTGGTCTTTAACCTTGTCACCAGACTCTAGCTCTATCTCTATTCAAGTCTTGCCAACTAACATCGTCGTATCGCCATTACCTTAGCAGAAATATTACATTGTACGGCATCAGGGGAGGTGGTCTCAGACCGTGTGGTCTCTGACTCTCCCGGGTGACCTTAGCTCTATCTCTATGGACGTATTGAGGGATGCTGGGATGAGGCCTTGGATACACTATATGGTATTAGGATTGGTTAGTTGCAAGCCTAGTTTGTAAGCCCTCACCAATAGGGACTTACGTGTTGGTATGGGTAAGGCATCAGGGGAAATATTGACGGTGTTTGATCCGGACACTTTAAATCTATCTCTATTCCATGGTGGGTGCATGTGGGATGGCAATGGTGTTTGATCTATTGGGTGGATTCACACACTCGTGTATAGAGGTGCGGCGGCCAACAAACCTTTCTATAGCATATTGTAAACTTAAAAACCAGACCAAAGATATGAATTGAATGCATGCATCTGTTTGTTGCATTGTTTTGTTTGCTCACTGTGCTCACCCTTTCGACGTCGAATATTTTTAGTTGATGATGCAGGTCCTACTGTTGAAGAATATATGAATGCGCCGACGTATGGACATGTTGCCGCTATGGACGTAGAAGATGTTGAAGATGCGCATGATTCATCATGCGAGTGCAACCAGTGCATTTTTTATTAGTTTAGTTATAATTGATTAATGGAACATGTAATGGATTATTTATTTTTATGTCTTGTGGTTTGTAGATAATTGGATCAAATACTTATTTATCACTGTTAGACTTTTAGTTCATTATTTGTAAGACTTCCGCTTATTTGTTTATTAACTCAGATTATTATCGTAGAATGTGTGTGTGGTTGGATAGTGGGTACGACCTATACGAGATCCTGATTGAACCGTTGGTTTATTGGGGGTTCATCACACTAATCTGGTTAGACCAGAATTGGGGTGTGACATGCACCTTGAAGTTGGTTGAACAAATCATCGATTCACTGTAGTGGGTATTTATTCTACCTAGGGTCAGGCAATTTTATTTCCTCTTCCTAATCCTGCTGCCAGGAATATAGAGGGAAGAAGGGTGAAATTTGGAAAAAATTGTATTCTATACTATAGTACTATCGATGCTCAACTACTAATGCAGATGCAAGTATCTAGACGTGCATACAAATTTTTAATAAAAACAAAACATCTGAGGGTTTCACAGGGTTACTTGGTCTACCTCCGGCATCGATCCCTGCATCCTCTGTCATCATGGCATTCCTATACCACTTCTAAAACTCTAAGTCCTCTCTAGCAGGGGGCATATTGCATGGCTACGCCTGATTAGATGAAAGTAGGCACACTCAGGCAGAATCTGAGGGTGATCGCTATACGTAACAAGGGTAGGTCTAGCCTTTGAGAGCTTTACTCGCAAGGTTTCAATTCCTATAGCAGTTACGGATGGTGCAAACGGAAGTGGTTCTGTAGCTAGTTCAGGTAGGGGTGGAAGCAACCTTACTTCAGCATTTTGTTCCCAAACCACAAGTCCTTCTTGTGACGGTGGACCCTAATTTGTCGGGAGCTTGGGACATTCCAATACTTTGTGGCCAATTTGGAAACAACTAGAACACTTGGGCAGTCCTTTGGGGAAGGTTTTGACAATAGCTACACCAGGACTAGGCTTGAGTTTGACTGCTGGGCTATATGTTCAATATGCCTGCCTGGAGGTTTCCTCGATTGGTGTCAATGCAATCTCCCTTTTTGTGTATTCTTCCTCTGTATGGTCATCGGAAAAATAAATCTAAGAAATTATCTCCTTGCAAACGCCTCAAACATTCGGTTGCCAAGCCAACATAAGAGCTTGATCCTGTTGCCCCCACCAGGTATAGGGGTCCCCCTCGATCATGCATTCCTTGTAGGTATCCCTAACTTCCTTAGGTTACTCTCCTATTTCAGGGTATTGTTCTTCTTGTAGCTTACACTGTCTTTGCCACATGGCAAAGGTCATGTTTCTCATAACTGCACTCATGTCCATGGGTGAGGTCACCTGCAGTGGCGGTGGAAGGTTTGGTACCCCTTGGGTTGCCTCCTCTAGGGTTGCGGCAAGTGGTAGCGAACCAATCGGTAGGGATTTGCCATCAGTGGTATTGTCTGATGAAACATCTTGTCAGTTATTGTTGTGTACACCTGATCGAGTATGGGGTGCCATTTGATTTTTGCACTCCTAACCGTTATTTTGTTCAATAAAGGTACTTACCACACGGTTCAATTTCAAAAAGGTATCCATGTCATTAGTACTCAATGACGATAATGAACTGATGCTAATATAATTTAAGTTATTTTGAAACATCTCTTTAATATATAACTGGACATATAAATCCCTTAAAGGGGTCCGGTTAGAGTGACCGGAGGCATAGTCGCTTTTGGCTTTACGACCGCCCCCTTTTGTAGGGTCTTCTGTGACTGTCTAGTTAGATGTCCAGTCTGATGTCTTTTCGGAATAGTCGCTTGACTGGTTCATCCGACCGGACTCTTACCGAGAGCTCTTGACTGAGTTTGGTCAGAGCTTTAGTTAGATGTCCGGTTGCACCTGAGGTTGCACCGTGCCACCAGATGACCTACTTTTTCCCTCTATAAATAGAGGCGTGGGGATTTAAACTTCAAAACCCCATTCCTCTAGTTCAATTGGAGATTCTTGGTGCTCTTGTAAGTCGAAGTTTTTGCCTTCAGTGCTCTAAATCTTAATTCTAACATCAATCAACGTCGCCTTTCTCAATTCCAAGGTATGAATCTCATCTCCCTCAATCATTCTTATGCCTAAGGTATTTAACAAACCCTTAGGTTTCGATTTATTTGGGGATTTATTTCTTGTTATTGCCCATTTGTTCATTTATTCATTTGCATAATGTGTTTGGGTGATGATTCCATTATGGTGATCAATGTCAACATTATTGATTATTTTATATGGATCACACTCCAAAAATGCGATTTTGGATTTGGGGTAGTCATTCCCTCTTTTGCTTTGGTTTTGTTGATAGGCTTTCCCCTATTTTAGATTATCAATGTCGTAATCTACATATGCTTAGTTGTTATTATGACTACTGTTATTATATGGGGATGGTATGTCATAGTTCTTGACATCAAGCTACTAGAGGTGAGTTTTGATGCTTTGAATGCTTGACAAGTGAATCTTAGGATGGTTTTGCTATGGTTTGAGCATTGAAGTTGCATGCCTAAAATCCAAACATAATGTATAACTATTCGTCTTATGGTTCGAGTTCATCAAAATTTTCTGGGTTGGTTGAGTGGTTGATCTTCCTTCTCCTTGTGTAATGTGATAGGGCTGTTCATACTATGGTACAATTTCTTATGTATTTCATTTTGGCATTCACAACTAGTAGATGTGATCATCTATTCCTCCCTTCTCTTGCAAGATAAATGGCTCTTAAGCGAGAGACTCCCAGTAGTCTTAAACAGGCTCAAGTCTCTTTTGACGAGAAACACTTCCACTCTTTGGAAGCCCAAGCATCATTTCCATGGTTCGAAAACAAATTGGTTAAGGTTGGGAGATACGTGACGTTCGAGGAACTTGAACGTTTTGATCGTGTAAGCCGTGTTTGATGCCTTGGGTTGGTCCCTAGTATTGTAGTATCAAGTTGTCACTCGATCTAAATTGGTTCATCTGTTCTATTGTAATCTGAGGGTCGAAGGTGGCATGGAGGACTTTGATAGGTATGAGACCTGTGCATCACCAATAGACTGAAGGGGGTGGACATCTCCTTCAATACCGAGCAATTGGCTGCTTTGCTGGGCATATCCATGGCTAGAAAGGAAGTGCTATGTGGGCTAAAAGAGAAAGACTTCCTCACCGAGGGATATCATCAAGAGATCTAAAGTCTACTACTGAAATAGGGTGTCGTTCATAAGTCGGCCAACTACTATCCTACTCCTCGAGTTTATTGTTACATCCTTTAACACAACATCCTTCCCCAAGGCGGACACTATAATGAAGTTTTCACCTTCTGTGAATACCTTACCTATTGCGTCTTGACTCTTCATCAAGTGTGCCTGCTGTATATTTTGATGCGACAAAAGATTGTAGTGGAAGAGTGTACCTGGGTAGGCAATTTGTTGTACGGTAAGTTGTTCAATTTGTTTACACAGCTTGAGATTGATGTTTCAAAGGACGATGCCTTTGATGAGACTGTGGCCACCGACTTCGACTGGATTACAATTGGTAAGATGAACCTACAGAACGAAGTCCTGAGCGACGAGGAGTTGGAAGCCTGACTGCTGCTCGAGCTATGGAGCGGTTGATGCGAGGATGGGACAGGAGGGTCCTATCGAAAGGGAGATGGAGGACCCACCGGTTGCTGGTAGAGGTTCTGCTACGGGTCCCTCTCTTGCCCCTACTACTCTAGATTATCAGAGAGTGCAAATGGAGGAAATGCTAGCAGAGGTCTGAGGTGTTTGGGCGAATCAGCATCAGCATGCTCTTACAATGGAGATTCGGCTATGGCGTCTCCAAAATGTCCAATTTGCCAACTCTGACTAGACGAACGCTCTCTAGAATGAGTTAAGACTATAGAGAGCCGCATTGGTGAGAGCCGGCATCCTTCATGCGGATGATTCATATGAGACGACTATGCCCACCCCTTCTTTGGCACAGTCTCCACAATATTTTGATCCTCAGTAGTACTCCCTTTCGATATCTCTTTGAGTTTTGATGGGTAATGGTCCGGCTTGTGGACCATACCCTATATGAATATTTTCTTCCAAAGTAGTTTATTTTTACTCTTTTATAACTTTTGATACTCATTCTCTTCATATTAGTTGTTTTATATCTTAGTTTATGCTCATCTTAACTTCACGCCTATCTAAAGTAATTTTTTAGACATTCTATTTGCCTTTGTTCCTATTACTGTTTATATTGCCTAATTCTCAGTTTCATTTGGACTAGAGTTTTCAGTACTTTAAATAGGTTGGTGAAAGCTCTGATACCAACTTGTAACACCCCAATTTTAAGAGAACTGAACGTATACTGTAAGGCCTAATTTTGGTCCCCATTTTCTTTGAGGGTATTTTGGTCTTTGTAAGCTTTTATGGAGCATAAAAATATTTTAAAAAAAAGAAAAAAATATACAAAATTATAAAAAAAAAATTGGACTTAGGTTTTGGTTTAATAGGCTTGGGTTTTAGGATGAAGTTTTAAGTTGGTTTTAGTTTAGGTGCCATAGGGTATTAGGTCAATGGGTTTGGGCTTTGGGATTATTATTTGCTAAATGGGCCTAAGATAAGATAGTAGATTTGAGGTCTTGAATGGGTTCGGTCATAGGTAGGCCACGATCAGTGAGAAAGAGAAGTGAAGGAATGGAAATAATAAAGGAGGGCATTCGGGTCTTTTCATTCCGGGGGTGGGTAATAAAACCCACCAAAAGCCCTAAAACAAGGGGTTGTTGGTCGCTCGGATAGGGAATGGAGAGATGTATCGGCTGAAGGCTAAGAGGGGAGTGAGAAGAAAGAGGGAAAACCAGAGAAGCAAGACGGGAGTTTGTGTCACCCCCAAATTTTGATCAAACCAGATTGTGAATAAACCGTCAAAGAACCAACGGCTCAAGCCAGGATCACATAGGACCGTGCCAACCATCAAACCATACACTCAACCATAGTCAGAGATAATAAAATAATAATGAAAATCTTTATTAAATAAACTGAGAGTTTACAGTGATAAATAATAATAAACCAGTTATCCAGTATTAACAAAAGCATAATTTAAATAATAAACCAAATACAAAAATAACTAAAGTAGACATTCGCATGATGAGTCATGCTCGTTCTCTACCGCTTATATGTCCATAGCCGCCATATATCCATAGGATGGCGCATTCATGTAATCTTCAACGGTAGTACCTGCATCATCAACTAAAAAGATATGACGTCGTAGGGTGAGCTCACAACTTAGCTCAATGAGAAACAAAACAATGTAGCAAGCATATGCATGATGTACATTCAACTCTTTGGTCTGATTTTAATTTGCAATGTGCTATGGTAAGGATAGGAGGCCACCACACCTCCATACACGAGAGTGTGAACACACCCAACGGTCAGGCACCTACCAAAATCGTTGTCACCCCACAACACTCACTACAAGTTAGAGATAAAGCTAGAGCTTAATGGATTACACACCGCCAACACCTCCCCTGATACTCTACCCCATACTAGTACGTATGCCCCTACTAGCGAGGGCTTACAAACTGGGTTTGTTAGTAACCAATCCTAGATGTCATCAAATGTATCCAAGGCCTTACCCTAGCATCCTTTAATACGACATAGAGATAGAGCTAGAGTTCGCTGGTAGAGCTAAGGCCTACACAGCGTGCACTCCCCTGATACCCTATTACGTATTAAGTCCGCTAAAGTAAAAACGATACGATGATGTCAGTGTGGTAAATGGTTTGATGCTACAACCTCTCCCCATTCAACACACCAACCACACACATACACATGCCTAACCTCATCATCATCAGCATAAAGAAAAAAATAATAAAATATGCATGAACAATAATAACAGTTATTCGATGACATGTTATATGCACAAACATGGAATACAACAACAGACAATAATACAGATTTAAAATAAGATAGTTTATTATTAATCAATTAGTTTGGGTCTTGTCCCTCACCTGTTGGGTGTTGTTGAATCTCTTCAAGTCATTGGAAATAGCTTAACTTGAGTACAAGTCCTAGAAATCAAATAGGATTAAGTTAGGCTATATTATGTCAGAAATCCAGAGTTCAGACTGATTGTCCGGACTGGCAATTTAGGCCTTCCGAACATTGTCAGATCCCATGTTCGGTCTAGCATTTGTTTGACCGGTCATCAATCCTGACAAAGCCTGAGACACTTCCCAAGAGTGTCCAGTCTGGCATTTGTTCTACTGGTTAACAGGATCGGAAAACCTTCAGGCTATCTTTTAGTTTGTCTTCCTTCAGAGTCGATTCTTTGGCTCTCCATGGGATCCATCCTAAACCATCCTATGGTTACATTATTCTAGGATTTGGTCTCATTATAACCTAGTTACTATAACTTTGATTAGCAAACCCTATAACAACTATCAAGAAATCATGGTGTTGGGTTCAATCTACCAATACTATGATTGTAAATCTCAAACCCTAATACGTCCTAGCCTTCTACAGAGACAAAGGGACTTACCGTTGGTTCCTCAATACAGTAGGCTGGAAATCGACGGTGACTCTTCCTCTGCAGAGCTTCTTCTCCCTTTTCAGAGCTTTCTTCTTCTCCCAACCTTTTTCTTTACTCTCTCTCTCTCTCTCTCTCTCTCTCTCTCTCTCTCTCTTAACTCTAGGGTTTATGATTAATCAAAAGAGTGGGAGAAGGTTGGGATTCGCTACTTATATAGGAGGGAACTTCCTAATAGAGTCCTTTCCCATTTAGGAGAGTAATCCCACCAAAATTAAGAAACTTTACTAAACTCGGAGTGGGTTCCTAGGCCAAACAAATACCCAGACCAGACAAATAAGTTTGTCCAATCAGACAACCTACGAATGATCTTTATCCGTACTTGGCTTTATGGTTCCTTCATCTGGTTGGTTCGTCCGACCCAATTATGATGGGAAGACCTATCACGACAAGTTAACCAGGTTAGACTAGATTAATGGAGTGTGGGTCTTACAACTATTTTCTTAAAAAGAAATTTCATCCTCAAAATTTGTACGTACCTTTCGAGTCGAAAGGTGAGGGTACTGTTTTCACATAGCATTTTCTTTTTTCCATGTCACCTCTTCCACATCTTGGCTTCTCCAGGTTACTTTGACATAGTATATGTCCCAGTTTAGAAGATGTTGCACCTTTTGACTGGTGATCTCGGCTGACACAACTTCAAATGTTAAGTCATCTATCAAATCCGGTGGATCCGTAGTCAATATGTGAGATGGATCTCTAATGAACTTCTTTAGTGGAGAAACATGGAATACACCATGTACACCAGACATAAACGGTGATAGCGCAAGCTGATATGCCACATTTCTACATCTTGATAATATCTCATACGGTCCAATATATCTAGGACATAACTTTCCCTTCTTACCGAATAGTTTTAGACGTCGCGTAGGAGATATTTTCAAGAACACTTTGTCACCTACAGTGAACTCGAGGTCTCGACGTCTATTGTCTGCATCTTGAGCTGTCTTGACCCTTTTTTTTAATCTGATCAACCACTCTATAAGTTTTTCTTATGAACTTTGGCCCCACTATTCTTCGTTCACTAACTTCATTCCAAAACAAAGGGGTTCAACATTTCCTATCGTACAATGCTTCATAAGGTGACATTTGTATAGTAGTTTGGTAACTGTTGTTGTAAGAAAACTTGATCAATCGTAACTTCTCATCCCAAGCTCCTTGAAAATCAATGGCACAAGCTCAAAGCATATCTTCAAAAATATGAATGGTCCTTTCAGACTAACCATCGATCTGAGGGTGAAAGGCTATATTGAACTTTAGTTTTATCCCCATTGTTTTTTGTAGTCCCTCCCATAACTTTGAAGTAAAGCATGGGTCTCTGTCTGATACTATGCTCTCAGGTATGTCATGGAATCTGATTATACTATCCACATATAGTTTGGCTAATCTCTCTAAGTATATTAGGGTGTAAGCACCCCATTTTTGCCATCCTCAGCATAAGTGAACCAATATAGCAGATTTTTGACTTTTAATCCAAGGGTTTGTGATTCTCTAATGAACCCCACAGCAGGGTCATGGGCTATTACCTACTTGGATGTACAACTCGTGAAATTATCTTCGAAATGAGACCGGAATCATCAAATTCTGACGTCAAACAAGGAAGATATCACAGTTTGAAAGTGCAAGGGCATTTACGTAATTATCGTAAGATGCATGCATTATCATTTAAACTTCAAGTCATCATATCTTGGTCATCTGATATCGGAATCAGATGATTCAAAGGCCAATATTCCTTATTTTCAGTCTTCTTCAAAGTAGACGTAAAAAATCCCGGGTAGAAGTCACCGATGGGTCCCATGCAAGCTTTCATGTAAAATTATCGTGTTAGAACTTCAAAGCCTCATGTCTTCGTCGTTCTACATCGGATTTAGATGATTCCAAGGCCATTATTCTTCATTTGTAGTGTTCTACAAAGTAGACATGGAAATCTTGGGTAGAAGTTTCTAAAGGGTCCCATGCAAAATTACACATGGAAATTTTCATTTAATCTTTGAAAATTCATATTTTGGTCCCCCCATATCCAAATCAGGTAATTTCAGTTTCATTATATTTCATTTTTACGACTCTACAAAGTGGACGTAAGGGAATTTTGGTAGAAGTCTCTGAAGGATCCCATGCAGAATGGTCAGTCAAATTATCGATAATTGACTTGCTTAAACTTCAGAAATTCATAAGTTGGCCATTTTATTTCCAAATGAGGTGATTCAAGTTCCAACATTCCTCATTTTTAGTATTATACAAAGTTAACGTAGAAAATTTGGAACAGAGGCTATCGAAAAATTTCATGTAGAATGGTGGCGAAAATGGACTATGAAATGATAGGAAAAGTCAACTTTGGTCCAAACCAGTTCAATCCAGCTTAGTCTAACTTAGCCCGGCCCAGCTCAGACCAATCCAGACCAAGTCACGTCAGCCCATATGCATGCATTTCTTTTATATTTGTATAATGTATAATATATTATTGTATATATATATATATATATATATATATATATATATATATATATATATATATATATATATTATAGGAAAGAGAGGCCGTGAGGGGAGATTAGGAAAGAAAGGCCATAGGAAAGAGAGAGGACATGGGAAAGAGAGAGGGAGAAGGAAAAAAGGAAAGAGAGAGAAATAAAAAAAGGAAAAGAAAAAAAAACATTTTCTAGAAAGAAAACGTGGAAAGAGAGAGGGAGAAGGAAAAAAAACGGAAGGAAAGAAAAAAGGAAAAAAAGAAAAAGAAAAACGTTTTCTAGAAAGAAAACGTGAAAAGAGAGAGAAGAAGAAAGAAAAAAATGGAAAGAAGAAGAAAAGGAAGGAAAAAAAAAAGAAGAAAGAAAAAAAAAGAAAGAAGAAAAAAAAAGTGTTTTCTAGAAAGAAAATGTTAAAAGAGAGAGAAGAAGAAAGAAAAAAAAAAGGAAGAAAGAAGAAAAGAAAAGAAGGAATTTTCTAGAAGAAGGAAAAGGAGAAAGGAAAGAGAGAAGGGAATTTCTAGAAGAAAAAGGAAAAAAAGGAAAGGAAGGAAGAGAAAAAAAGAGGAATGAGAAAAATGAAGGAAGAGAAGAAAGGAAAAAAGGAAAAAAAAATTTCCAAAAGAAAAAGAAGAAAAGGAAGGAAGAAAGAAGAGGAGAGAAAGAAAAACATTTTCTACTCTAAAAAACGTAAGAGAAAGAGAGGGAAAAGAGAAAAAAGGGAAGGAAGAGAAGAAATGAAAGAAGAAAAAAGGAAAAAAAGAATTTTCTAGAAGAAAAAGAAAAAAATGAAAGAAGGATCTTCTATAAGTGAAGAAAAAAACATAAATAGGCCAAGAGAAAAGAGAGAATGAGCCCTTTTTCCAGACCAGAAGAGAGACAAGGAGAGAGAGGACGTGAGGAGAGAGAAAACATGAGAGAGGGAGAAAGAAAGAGAGAAGAAGAAGAGAAAAGAAAGAAAAGAGAAGAAGAAAAGAGAAAGACAAGAGAGAAAGAAGCAGAGAAAAGGAGAAGGAGGATTCATTTTCAAAGAGCTTGATACGATCTCCAAACGTCCTACATCTACGATTTCGCTCCATTCTAGCACAAGGTTAGTACCCTAAACAAATTTAGAGGTCTTTAGAATGCTTGAATATTGATTTTGCTTGAAAAAAAAGCTTATTTCCATTAAATTTCGATCAGGAATGCTCTATTGCATGTATATTAATGTTAGGATGCCTATGTCTCACATTTTTTATGAATGATGATTTGTCTAAACTACTCAATGATGAAATTTTGAATGCTATATGATGATGTTTGATGTTTTTGACAAGTTTTATAAAGTGGTTTTCTAATATGAAATTTCTAGATTTAGGATTCAAACTTAGGACGTGCATCACATATAGTTTTTCTTAGATTTTGAAGCCCAAATTTTTATGAAAGTTTCTTTGATATGTTAGAAGACTACCCTAGATATTTCGTTCCATTTGGAATTGAAAAAGTATATCAAAAAAATTTGTCTTTGACATTGCTATTTTACTCGGATATAATGCAAATTCTCTATCAAAAAGTCTCTAGGCAAGGGTCTTATGGCCATAATCAGGAAATCAACTTCATATAAACTTTTTATATATGAAAGTCTTCTAAAAAATGGCACTAGTTTTATATTTTTTTGATTTTTTATTAAATTTATATCGATTTTTAAGTGCATAGTGCTCTGATTTTGAATTTGTCAGGATGTACTGATTTACATGATTGAAAATGTTCATTTTTCTCAAAGAAAATATGTTGTGTTCACTTGTTTTTCTTAATGAAATTTTAGATCAGACAGTTATCTATATGGACATATATCTGGATTTAATTTTCATTAAGTATAGGATTTTATTCGGAATTTATGGTGCAACTGGTCAAAAATCTGGAACAGACTTGACCAGTGCACATATCTGATCTTGGGGCGTATCTTTGACTTATTTTTGCTCTTTGTTGGGATTTGACTCCTTCATATGAAATATAACATGTTGAGTCATCTTTCTGTGAAAAAACATTGAGCATGATTTGAGTTACAGGAGACCTACTTATGGTCATTCTTGTGTAATGTGACAGAATCTAAAAGCAGTTCATATTTTATCCATTATCTGAAACCTTGTGTCACAATTTTGACAGTTTTGAGTCATTAATCTTTCCAATTGTCTTCATAAAAATTATAATTTTTCAAAGAACATTGAACATATGTTTTTGATAATTTTTCACTTTTCAAAAAAATTTCATTGATGTCTCATTCATTGTAACATGCAATTGATTGTTTGAGTAAATTCTGTCATATTTGGACAAAAGATTATATTTGGAGCATTCATATGCTTTGTTTGGATTGTACATATCATATTTATCATATTCCATGTGTTGGTATATTTGGTAGAATAAATAGATTTTTATCATATTTAGCAAAATCTTGATAATTACCATTTTTAAGTCTTATTATGCTTAGAAAATAGCATATAAGATCTTACCTTTTTTTAAAATTCATGCCATATTTGCATTCTATGATTGGTACTTACCATATTGATATATAGATGCATATTAGATCTTGCTATATTAAGTCTTGCCATGCTTAGATTAACATATTAGATCTTACCATATTAGGTCTTGCCATGCTTAGAAGATAGCATATTAGATTTTGCCATATAGGTTCTTGCCTTATTTGCAATGCATGCCATATTAGGGAGATTTTCATAACTTACTATATGTGAATTTCTTGCCATAAATGTGTTATATGCCATATTTAGATGAATAATTTATTTTTGGTAATAATTTAATTTATGCAACACCCTAGTCGAACTGCCATATCTGTACACCTAGCACACGTATTAGGTGTGGGGACGTGCATTTAGGCACCCACATTCTTGGGAAGGGCATAATGGGAATAATAAAAAATCTTAATAAAGAAAGAGAATGTTTTGCCAAACCTTTGAAAATTAGAACTTAGGATGAAAAGGGTAACTTAGGACGATTTTCACCTCTTAGTAAACCCTAAACCTAGAATAGGTTCTCAATCATAAACCTAGAATAGGTTCTAAACCCTAAACCTAGAACAGGTTCTCACATTCTAACCTAGAACAGATTATTCATGCCCGAACTATGCGGATTCTGATTCCTAGGTCTTACGTAGGCTATTTGGGAGAAACCCAAATTCGGATCCACATTTTAGTTCACTTGGACTATCCATAGATCCACTAGGATATCTACCCATCATGCCCGAACTACGTGGATTCTGATTCCTAGGGCAAACCGTAGGATACGTAGGCTTGGGAGAGTCCCAAATTCGGATCCACACCTTAGTCCATTCGGACTACCCATAGATCCACTAAGATATTTACCTAAATTTTGACCCAAATAGGTTATCCATATTCCAACCCAGAAAGGGTTATCCATTCCATAGATCCACTAGGACTATCTATCAGTCCATATGGACTATCCAGATCCTATCCCATAGGGTTTTTCAACCTTTCAAGCATAAACTTCAACTTGAACAATGAACTTAATCACGCACAAGCATAAATCACAGCCATAAACTTTAATCACACCTGAACTACGATGGTGAACCTGATTTTTAGAATAATTTCGTAATACGTAGGCAATTTGATGGATACAGATTCAGTTCAATGATATCAAACCACTTGGTTTGGTTCGATTTAATAGATAGAGTCTAGCATAGGAAAGGTATAAGAGATCGATTTCGATCGAACGGTTTGGGTGTCTAACCCCTTCCCATAACCATAACCTGACGCTTACCCAAATCTCTGATGGACCTAAAATCCAATCTAAAGGTCATGAGTCAATTGAAGTCTTACCTTAGGGTGAGATTTCACATTTCTAAGGTCCTAGACCTTAATCTAGGTGGCGACTTCCACAAATTTTGATCTTTGTCCTCACAGTGGCTACTTCACTAGGGATATAAAAATGTCAGATTCCTAAATGAATACTTTTTTTGTGTGAATTGGATGATACCTCTTAGGATACTATATTTATCTTTGTATAATATTATTTTGGGGGGAATGGGTTCAGTCACACATTCATGCGAGTAGCCGAACCGGGTCCCATGCATATGGGGCAGCCCGCTAGACGAAACACACAACCTTGGCTTGTACTTTGTGAGATCAAGATCGGCGAGCAGCCTCTAATGAGCGTTTCTTGGGTCTGCCTGGGAATGCGTTATGCTACTCCACGTCGCATGATTTTTGCAACATAGTATATAAAGGGATTGGGGGCCTATTATTCATCATGCATTCAGTGATAGGTTATCCCGTCCTTGTCAAGGTGGCCTTTTCTGTCCTAACCCAGATTGTAGCCCAATGTTTGTTATTTTTTTGTTCATCCCTGAACCGACCCAGTAAAATCTGCTTAACCATGACATCCATGTTCGAGACGTCAAATTTCTGCCCGTTTTTGTCCTCGATTGGTCAACATGTTAGAAACTACACGATGAGCATATTGAACTCTCACCCGTTGGGGGTATGAGGTATGTATACACCTGTTCTACATCATAGTAGACGGTCACTATACACCCTCCATTAAGTAAGCTCGATGCGTCGAATCTCTCATTGTTAACACTTCGATTTCAAAAAAAGAATAGAAAATCCCTGTCAAGACATAGATACCATGGTCATGAAGAAATTTACTAGTTTGTTCATCCATGACCACTTTTGCTAACCATCCCTAATATGGACAACGGATTAATATATCCATTTCAATTTCATCGAATTCAGTAATCTAATTGGCCAGACCTTGGTACCACTGATTATCCATTTTAGAATCATGAGGTCCCAAGACTAAACACATGGCTTAACCAAATTCAATTAATTGACTCGGATAATGTTTACCCAATCGCCCTTATGAGGGAGCTAACTTTGTTTGGTTAAGTCATCTTTGATTGTGCATGTGATTTCTTCCACTCCTTTAGATGTCTAGAATCTTGATGTTTCTCCATTGGATTTCAATGCCTTTGAAAAAGATAATCAAACTGCAACCATATCCACCCTTTTAGGGTGAGAGGCCCCTAGAACTAGGAATTGTCTTGATCTCCCACCTTGAGATCCATCCATGTTATCTTTCTAAATGAATCAATGGAAGCCATGAATCTAAATCTTGATTGAACATCAAGTTGTGTAAGAAATGAGGCAACCAGATTTGGGAACACAATCAGTAACTCAGCCAATCTAGTCCAATAGAGCATTTAGTTTAGGCAGTGACAAGCACCTATATCTGAAAAAGTTTACAATATTCCCGTACAGTAGTCCTTGGGCTTACTCAAATATCATATTCAGTTCATCTCATAATCAAGGAGAGTTTTAGCCCCTAGGCAAATCCAATCACTGTTCTCAATGCACCCCTGAATTAAGGAGAGATTCAGCCCCTAGGCAAATCCAATCATAGTTCTCGATTCACCCCTGAATTAAGGAGAGATTCATCCCCTCGGTAAATCCAATCATAGTTCTCGATTTACCTCAGAGTTAAGGAAAGATTCAGCCCCTAGGCAAATACAATCACAGTTTTCAATTTATCTCAGAATTAAGGAAAGATTCAGTCCCTAGGCAAATCCAATCATAGTTCTCAATGTACCTCAGAATCAAGGAAAGATTCAACCCCTAGGAAAATCCAATCATAGTTCTCAATGTACCTCAGAATCAAGGAAAGATTCAACCCCTAGGCAAATCCAATCATAGTTCTCAATGTACCTCAGAATTAAGGAAAGATTCAGCCCCTAGGCAAATCCAATCATAGTTCTCAATTCATCTCAGAATTAAGGAAAGATTCAGCCCCTAGGTAAATCCGACCATAGTTCTCAATGTACCTCAGAATTAAGGAAAGATTCAGCCCCTAGGAAAATCCAATCATGGTTCTCGATGCACCTCTGCATTAAGGAGAGATTTAGTCCCTAGGAAAATCCAATCACCGTTCTCGATTCACCTCTAACTTAAGGAGAGATTCAGCCCCTAGGCAAATCCAATCACTGTTCTCAATTCACCTCTGAATTAAGGAGAGATTTAGTCCCTAGGCAAATCAAATCACCATTCTTGATTCACCTCTGACTTAAAGAGAGATTTAGCCCCTAGGTAAGTCCAATCACTCTTCCTGACTCACCTTTGAATTAAGGAAAGATTCAGCCCCTAGGCAGGTCCAATCATCATTTCGGTTCATCTAGAATTAAGGAAAGATTCAGCCCCTAGGCAGATTCAATCACATCCAGTTCCTCTCAAAATCAAAGAAATATTCAGCCCCAGATTCAACCACCGTTTCTGGTTCATCACAAAACCGAAGAAAGGTTTATCCCCTAGGCAGGTTCAATTATCACTCCCAAACCATGTTAAAATGGAGGAGGCATTCGGCCCCTATGCTTTTTCACCCTTTACCTCCTGTTTAGGTTTCGGTTCATGTCGGAACTAGGAAAAGTTTCATTCATCTGAATTCAATTAGCCACTAGGCTTATCCAACCATCAACTTTGGTTAAGGTTTCGGTTCATGTCGGAACTAGGAAAAGTTTCATTCATCCAAATTTAATTAGCCACTAGGCTTATCCAACCATCAACTTTGGTTAGGGTTCTGATTCATGTCGGAACTAGGAAAAGTTCTATTCATCTGAATTTAATTAGCCACTAGGCTTATCCAACCATCAACTTTGGTTAGGGCTCTGATTCATGTTGGAACTAAGAAGAATTCCATTGGCCAACCATCAACTTTGGTTAGGGTTCTAATTCATGTTGGAACTAGTAGAGTTCCATTCATCTGAATTCATTTAGCCACTAGACCTGTCCAACCATCAACTTTGGTTCAGGTTCTGATTCATGTTGAAATTAAGAAGAGTCCCATTCATCTGAATTGATTTAGCCACTAGGCTTATCCAACCATCAACTGTGGTTCAAGTTCTGATTCATGTTGGAACTAAGAAGAGTTCCATTCATTTGAATTTAATTAGCCCCTAGGCTTGTCCAACTGTCAACTCCAGTTCAGGTTCCGATTCATGTTACTAAAGAATGTTCCATTTATTTAGCCTCTAGGCCTATTCAACCATTACCTCTGGTTCATGTTACATTTCATGAAGGAATCGAAGAGAATTTTAGTCATTTTCAACTCAATCAATCCATCATCTCTAGCAATTAGAGTCCAATCCATGATTGTCATCCTTGGTCTCTATCAATCGGAACCCAACTCAAGCAATCCTTGCCTCTAGCAATTAGAGCCCAGTCCTTGACTGTCAATCTCGATCTCTATCAATCAGAGACCAATTCAAAGTCAATCTTGATCTCTATCAATCAGAGACCAATTCAAAGTCAATCTTGATCTCTATTAATTAAAGACCAGTTTAAAGTAAACCTTGTCTCTATTAGTCGGAGATCAATTCAAAATCCACCTCTGGCTCTATCAATTAGAGCCCGATCCATGTCCATCATAGCCCAGTGCTATAAGTTAGAATCGCTCGTCAGGAATGGCGAATGAGAAGCATTCCTCATTGCCTGTCAGTAAAGATCAATTCTAGATTCTAGAGTCATCAGAAAACCATGAACCTTCAGCTATGATAGTGCTATCCCATCACAGGCATTTCTGCCCCATTAGCCAAGGAAATGCTAGAATCCAAAGAGTTGCCCTCATATTTCTCATTATTCAAAGAGGAGGAATGAAATTTTTCCGAGCAGTAGGTTAGACCAAAGAAGAGATCCAACGTACCCTAGGCTAGGATAGGATCCAGAATCACGACTAGGGAATGGTCCAATGATGAAACCCTTAATCCATAAACTGGGGCATGAACCAAATTGAACTTGGGTCCAAATTGAGTGCGGTCCAATGAGGAAAGCCATTGACCCATAAACTGGGGCATGAACTAGATTGAACTTGGACCCAAATTGAGTGCGGTCCAATGAGGAAAGCCCTTGAGCCCTAAGTTGGGCATGAACCAAATTGACCTTGGACCAAAATTGAGTGCGGTCCAATGAGGAAAGCCCTTGAGCCCTAAGTTGGGCATGAACCAAATTGACCTTGGACCCGAATTAAGTGTAGTCCAATGAGGAAAGCCATTGAGCCCTAAGTTGGTCATGAACCAGATTGACCTTGGACCCAAATTGAGTGCGGTCTAATGAGGAAAGCCATTATGCCCTAAACTGGGGCATGAACCAAATTGACCTTGGACCCAAACTGAGAGTGGTCTAATGAAGAAATCCATTGAACCCCCCAGGCCGAGGCATAAACTAGTCTAATCCTGGACTCAAAATGGAATAATGCAATGGCGATACCCCTTGCTCCCTAAGCTGGGGCATAGGCTAGAATCATTATGAACTCAACTAGAAGTGGTTCATTGATGAATCCACTGAACCCCAAACTGGGGCATAAACCAGAGTAACCTTGAGCTTAAAAAGCAATAGTCCGGTTATGAATGGATCCCAAACTGAAAAAAAAAGAAAAAGAAAAAACAAGGTAAGAATTGTATGGAACCCTGAAAGGTAGGCATCTTGCACCTATTGATAGAGGGGCATGATGAATCCTGTTGTTAGAGGTCTGAAGGTGGTCGTCGAAGGTGTTATGCCCAACTGGAGCCGCTTAGATGAACTAGTTGTTTCAACTTTCTATTATCGGTATTCGATAGGTCATCCATGTCTGGGTCCAAAATTGATATACTTGTTGACAAGTCCAGTCCAATCGGTCCTGTAAGTAAAAGAAAATCACCCCGTTTGGGATTTCGAACTCTGTGCTTTGTTTCTTCCATACATTTTCTCCCAGTTTCATACATCCTCTTATTCTACGTACGCAGCCAATTTTGACTCTGAAGATGATTGAAACGATGAGCCATCTCTTGAACTTCTATGCCACCCGACCTCTTAAGAAAGAAAGGTCCAACATGTCTGAGAAAGTTTTAAATGATCAATCATGAGACATAAGAGTACTCTCAAGAAACATGTGTTGGAGAAGCTGCCATTTGTTCTACCTATGAAAAGTTTCTAAGGAAAGCATTAGATAGTAACAGATCATATCAATAGGTCAGCCAATCAGTATAAATGAGTGGAGGACAGATGTGCCACCAAAAGGATAGAATTTTCAAAGTTCTTACAAAGTACATCATCTGCAAGCAAGAGATACATGATGAATGATCAATCCAAAAATCAAAGAATGAGGTCAATGGAATACACAAGAAAAAAAAAGAAAAAAAGAAAAGAAAATTCAAGCCTATGTTTTATCTACATCAATAATGGGAGGTAGTCACAACAGACAGAAAGTGATGATTAACTTCCAGAGGACAGCATACGGATTCACCATTCAAATAAAATTAGATACTAAATGAGCAATCACAAATGTTCATAAAGTTTATAGAAGATCAGAGTACTAACTGGGACAAAGATGTTCTATCTGATTGGAAATGTTTGGAAGAAGAAGATTCAAATCCAATATTGAAAGCCATGATTCAACTTTGCAATCTAGTGAAACACTGCATTATATGGCTTCCACATAAAAAAAAAAAAAAAAAAAAGAGAAAAGAAAAGAAGAAAATAGTAAGATGTTGAATGGCATTGAAGCTCGACAGTAAGCCAATTGTCCCTCTCACTTCAAGAGAATGGTAGTTCCAATTAAAGCCTGATAGCAAGTGCGATCGTTCTTCAAGATTCACAGCATGTTGGACCGGACTTTTGATTTTGGCCAATTACATCCCGCCTTTACAGGAGACAATCTCATCATTTCTTCATCATCAGAGAAAGATTTCTCATCCGCATTAGACTCTCTCTCCCGTATATCAATCTGACGACCTTCCAAGGAGTCTCTATCACAAGCCCTTCTTTTGATTATCAATTTTCATGGCATTGTATCTTGTGAACATGTCATCATTTTATGTACAAATTTATGAATCTGGCTGGAACTATCATCTGTCGTTCATTACATCCGACGGTTTCCCAAGGTTCCTATAAGCCCTTCATTTCTCAAGCCAATAAAATTGGATCTTCTCGGTAAGATAAACCCATTCTACATAAACAACCAAACACTCTCCCAATGGTAGACCCATGTGGACAGTTTCACATCAGTCCTCTCGGACCTTCAACATCAATACTTGTCAACAAACTTAAAGGTTTCAGGCCCAGATATGATCGCGACTGATTCGGCATCTCGATGTAGCTTGTTGAGATACGTGTTCCATCTGAACATCTCTAAAAAAGGAAAATATAATTCGGTACCATTTTTAATTTTGGTGTGGGACTGCATTTCCCTAAGGTCTCTTTAGTGATGATTCAAATAGCTGCCCGCCTATCAATGCGTATAAGTGTCAACTTAAATAGTGGGGCAAGGCTACCCATTTGTCATGAAAGTCATGCCATTCGAATTTCCCCTAAGGGTTTCAGACCATTGGATAGGACCATAATTTTGGCAATATCCTCACCATTTTATGATTCTTTATTCAACCCAAGATGGGGTTTGTAAAAAAATAAAATAAAAAAATAAAAAAATAAAGAAAGAAGAAAATTAAAAAAAAATGAAGGGAAGAAAAGAAACCTCAGCAAGGAAAAGCAACCCAAGAAACCTCAATGGGCAACCCATAATACCTCAGTGGGGATAGGCGACCTGATGCAACCTTAAAGCATTGCCCTCATTGGCCCTTCATAGAAAAATTCAGTGGATCATGTGGACAAGTGTCATACCCAGTCTACCCTCTACAAGGAAAGGAACCCCACTCGCTCTCAAGTGAATCATACTCAGAGGAGTTGAACAAACCATCGTCTGTTTGCCTTTTGGGATCCATAGCATTGCCTTTCAACAGAATTCTATCTTCAAATCCTTTAGTCACGTTAGGGAGAGAGCAAATTCTCATGGTCTGGTTACGGATGTAGCCAAATTCATCAAATCATCAGCTCCCTCATTTTTCAAGATTCAATAAGGGTTTATCTAAGAAGTCACTTTCTGCAAGCAATCTATCAATCTTCCCTTGACCTTGGAAGCATGGTCAAATTCTTGATGCAATCCAGATTCAACTTAGTTCTAACTCTGTTAGGTTTCTCATTTCCTTCTATAGTAGCGGTCTGTCACAACATGCAGACACTGGGACATAGATACACCCTATGTAGAGGAATTGAACTTGATCATGAGCATTACATCTAGGATCCATTGTATAGTCTGAAGTCACTGACTTTCCTAGTCAATGGAAGTTGGTCCGTCCAAGTTGGTTTTTGCCAATTTTTCAGTTCTCACAATCTTGTTGATGAAGAAAATCTAATATGGTCGCTTACCTGTTAGGATTTGGTCACCAAATTCTCTGAAGAAACACTTCGAATCTTTTGCTCCTCGTGCCTACTTTGGGGCCATGGTTCATTCATCTTTCAAAATTGGCACAATAATATTGCAAAGCCCTGAGCTTTTCATGAGCCTAGATCAAGGGCCAAACCCTTGTCACATTTCATCGTCGCTTAGCTATTCTACCAATTTGGTCTACCATAGTGCACAGTCAAAGAACTTAGTTGACCAGATGCCCCTTGATAGTTTAACATCAAGGTTAATCAATAAAATCACTTTGGTTAGAAACTCTCAAGCTCCCCTCATTCTTGTCCAAAGTCCTCGCTAGAGTTTTTTTCAATCCAAAATCCAACAACACCAATATTGGCTGAAGAAAATCATTACTTTCAAATTACATGGAACCCTTCCAAGGGAACAACCAAGTCATCACTACCGTACTGAAATTGAGTCAAACTTTCAGTACCAGGTCATAAATGGCAAATTTCAAATCTAGGTATCATGCCAGCAAAGTCCATGACACCATTTCCATTGAAGCCATGTTTTATGCCTTCACCAATAAAGCAGGGGAAAAAACCTTGAAAAACTGCCAAGGAATTCACCATCATTTCAAATATATCGAGCACTCTATAGGTTCAAAGTCAAGAGACTTCCAAGATGGGTCAGATTTCAACCCTAAAGGTTCAAAGTCAACAAAGACTTCATGTGTGGGTCACTTTCGAGCATCCTAAAGGTTCATAGAAACAAAGCTACTTAAGAGGATATTCTAGTTTCCATTCCTGAAGGTTCATAACCATAGAGCTTCCAAGAAGGATATTCCAATTTTCAACTCCGAAGGTCCAAAGTTGGTAGGAACTTCAAAGATGAGTCATTCAGTATCACCCTATAAGTGACTGAGTTCTTGCTCATTTCAGAATCAATAACAAAAGTAACCTTCTGAGTTCTTGCTCATTTCATAATCAAATGCAGAGCCCATGCTCATCCAAAGATCAAATCAATCTCAGCCTATAAGTGAATCAAATGCAGAGCCCTAGATCATCTAAAGTTCAAATCAATCTCAGCCTATAAGTGAATCAAATGTAGAGCCCTAGCTCATCCAAAGATCAAGTTAATCTCAGCCTATAAGTGAATCAAATGCAGAGCCCTAGCTTATTCAGAAAATCAATCTCAGAATCTCAATCAAAAGAGCCTCAGTTCAATCAAAGAAAAGACAATAATTCCTCCATCCAGATAAATCAAAGCCGAGCCCAAGCTCGTGCAACCAGCCTTGTATTCACAGCATAGCTTCGTACAAGAAGAGGTTTATTAGCCTACAAATGGATCAAGCCGAGTTCAAGCCCGCGAGTACCTTGCATCATGAGTTCCACCTCAGCAAGAAGAGGTTCTCAGCCTATAAATGAGCCTTGAATTCACAGCCTAGCTTCATACAAAAAGAGGTTTATCAGCTTACAAATGGATCAAGCCGGATTCAAGCCCGCGAGTACGTTGCATCTGAGTTCCACCTCAGCAAGAAGAGGTTCCCAGCCTGCAAATGAGCCTTGTATTCACATCCTAGCTTCATACAAGAAGAAATTTATCAGCCTACAAATGGATCAAGCCGGGTTCAAGCCCGCACAGACCTTGCATCATGAGTCTCACCTTAGCAAGAAGTGGTTCCCAGCCTACAAATGAGCCTTGTATTCACAGCCTAGCTTCGTACTAGAAGAGGTTTATCAACCTACAAATGGATCAAGTCGGGTCTAAGCCCATGTGTACCTTGCATCATGAGTCTCACCTTAGCAAGAAGAGGTTCTTAGCCTATAAATGAGCCTTGTATTCACAGCCTAGCTTCATACAAGAAGAGGTTTATCAGCCTACAAATGGATCAAGCCGGGTTCAAACTCGCATATACCTTGCATCATGAGTCTCACCTCATCAAGAAGAGGTTCCCAGCCTACAAATAAGCCTTGTATTCACAGCCAAGCTTCGTACAAGAAGAGGTTTATCACCCTACAAATGGATCAAGTAGGGTTCAAGCCTGCGCGTTCCTTGCATCATGAGTCTCACCTCAGCAAGAAGAGGTTCCCAGCCTACAAATGAGCCTTGTATTCACTGCCTAGCTTTATACAAGAAGAACAATCATCAATTTTTCAAGAAGAGTAAACCTTCTTGCCAGTGGAACTATGTTCTGGGCTTAATTTCTAAGACACCCTTAAAATAAGTAGGCAGTTTAGGACAAATTATCCTAAGTGCAGCCCAATAAACAAACTCACTCATATCCCAAAAATATGGTTCTTTTATCTTCAGCATTCAATTGGTAACAATCTCGACTAAAGTGGGGCATCTGTAAGCACCCTATTTTTGCCACCCTCAACATAAGTGAACCAATATGGTAAGTTTCTGGCTTTTAACCTAAGGGTTTGTGATTCTCTAATGAACCCCACAGTAGGGTCATGGGTTATTACCTACTTGGTACAGGTCATGAAATTATCTTTGAAATGAGACTGGAATCATCAAATTCTGACGTCAAACAAGGAAGATATCACAGTTTAAAAGTGCAAGGGCATTTACGTAATTATCATAAGATGCATGCATTATCATTTAAACTTTATGTCATCATATCTTGGTCATTTGATATCGGAATCAGATGATTCAAAAGCCAATATTTCTTATTTTCAGTCTTCTTCAAAGTGGACGTGAAAAATCCCGGGTAGAAGTCACCGATGGGCCCCATGTAAGCTTTCATGCAAAATTATCGTTAGAACTTCAAAGCTTTATATCTTCGCCGTTCTACGTCGGATTTAGATGATTCCAAGGCCATTATTCTTCATTTGTAATGTTCTACAAAGTGGACATGAAAAATCTTGGGTAGAAGTCTCCGAAGGGTCCCATGCAAAATTACACATGAAAATGATCATTTAATCTTTGAAAATTCATATTTTGGTCACCCCATATCCAAATCAGGTAATTTCAATTTCATTATGTTCCATTTTTAGTACTCTACAAAGTAGACGTAAGGGATTTTCGGTACAAGTCTTCGAAGGATCCCATGCAGAATGGTCAGTCAAATTATCGATAATTAACCTGCTTAAACTTTAGAAATTCAAAAGTTGGCCATTTTATTTTCAAATGAGGTGATTCAAGTTTCAAAATTCTTCATTTTTAGTGTTTTACAAAGTGAACATAGAAAATTTAGAATAGAGACTATCGAAAAATTCCATGTGGAATGATGGCGGAAATGGACTATGAAATAATAGGAAAAGTCAACTTTGGTCCAATCCAGCTCAATCCAGCTTAGTCTAACTTAGTCGGGCCCAACTCAGACCAATCCAGACCAAGTTACGTCAGCCCATATGCATGCATTTCTTTTATATGTGTATAATGTATAATATATTATTGTATATAATATATATATTATATATATATATATAGGAAAGAGAGGCCGTAGGAAAGAGAGAGGGAAAAGGAAAAAAGGAAAGAGAGAAATAAAAAAAAGAAAAGAAAAAGAAAAAAAACATTTTCTAGAAAGAAAACGTGAAAAGAGAGAGGGAGAAGGAAAAAAAAGGAAGGAAAGAGGAAGGAAAGAAAAAAGGAAAAAAAGAAAAAGAAAAAAAAGAGAGAAAAGAAGAAAGAAAAAAAAGGAAAGAAGAAGAAAAGGAAGAAAAAAAAAGAAGAAAGAAAAAAAAAGGAAAGAAGAAAAAAAAGTGTTTTCTAGAAAGAAAACATGAAAAGAGAGAGAAGAAGAAAGAAAAAAAAAAGGAAGGAAGAAAAAAAGAAAAGAAGGAATTTTCTAGAAGAAGGAAAGAGAGAAAGGAAAGAGAGAAGGGATTTTCTAGAAGAAGAAGAAGAAAAAGGAAACAAAGGAAGAGAAAAAAAACATGGAGAGGAAGGAGAAAAAGGAAGGAAGAAAAGAAAAGAAAGAACAAAAAAAGGAAAAAAGGAATTTTTCAGAAGAAAAAGAAGAAAAAGAAGGAAGAGAAAAGAAGAAAATGAAGGAAGAGAGAAGATGAGAGAGAGAGAGAGGGACGTTTCTACTCTAGAAAAACATGAGAGAAAGAGAGGGAGAAGAGAAAAAAGGAAGGAAGAGAAGAAAGGAAAGAAGAAAAAAGGAAAAAAAGATTTTCTAGAAGAAAAAGAAGGAAAGGAAAGAAGGATCTTCTAGAAGAGGAGAGAAAAACATAAATAGCCAAGAAAGAGAGAATGAGCCCTTTTTCTAGACCAGAAGAGAGACAAGGAGAGAGAGGATGTGAGGAGAGAGAAAATGTGAGAGAGGGAGAAAGAAAGGGAGAAGAAGAAGAGAAAAGAAAGAAAAGAGAAGAAGAAAAGAGAGAAAGAGAAGAGAGAAAGAAGCAGAGAAAAGGAGAAGGAGGATTCGTTTTTGAAGAGCTTGATACGATCTCCAAACATCCTACATCGACGATTTCGCTCCATTCGAGCACAAGGTTAGTACCCTAAACAAATTTAGAGGTCTTTAGAATGCTTGAATATTGATTTTGATTGAAAAAAAGCTTATTTCCATTAAATCTTAATCATGAATGCTCTATTGCATGTATATTAATATTAGGATACCAATGTCTAGCATTTTTTATGAATGATGATTTGTCTAAACTACTCAATGATGAAGTTTTGAATGCTATATGATGATGTTTGATGTTTTTGACAAGTTTCATAAAGTGGTTTTCTAATATGAAATTTTTAGATTTAGGATTCAAACTTAGGACGTACATCACATGTAGTTTTTCTTAGATTTTGAAGCCCAAATTTTTATGGGAGTCTCTCTGATATGTTAGAAGACTATCTTAGAAATTTCGTTCCATTTGGAATTGGGAAAGTATATCAAAAAATTTCATCTTTGACATTGCTATTTTACTATGATATAATGCAAATTCTCTATCCGAAAGTCTATAGACAAGGGTCTTATAGCCATAATCAGGAAATCAACTTCGTATAAAATTTTTAGATATGAAAG
Source organism: Protea cynaroides (assembly GCA_028583415.1). NCBI lineage: Eukaryota > Viridiplantae > Streptophyta > Magnoliopsida > Proteales > Proteaceae > Protea > Protea cynaroides. The sequence goes on from CM053268.1 coordinate 73,156,868, forward strand.
TCTTCCAAAAATGGCACTGGTTTTATATTTTTTTGATTTTTTATTGAATTGATATCGATTTTTAAGTGCATAGTGCTCTGATTTTGAATCTGTCAGGATGTATTGATTTGCATGATTGAAAAAGATCATTTTTCACAATGAAATATACTGTTTTCATTTGTTTTTATTGATGAAATTTTAGATCATACAGTTATCTACATGGACATATGTCTGGATTTAATTTTCATTAAGTATAAGATTTTATTCGGAATTTATGGTGCAACTGGTCAAAAATCTGGAACAGACTTGACCAGTGCACATATCCGGTCTTGGGGCATGTCTTTGACATATTTATTCCCTCTGTTGGGATTTGACTCTTTCATATGAAATATAACATGTTGAGGCATCTTTCTGTGAAAAAAAATTGAGCTTGATTTGAGTTACAGAAGACCTATTTATGGTCATTCTTGTGTAATGTGACAGAATCTAAAAGCAGTTCATATTTTGTCCATTATCTAAAATCATGTGTCACAATTTTGATAGTTTTGAGTCATTAATATTTTCAAATGTCTTCATAAAAATTATAATTTTTCAAAGAACATTGAACATATGTTTTTGATAATTTTGCACTTTTCAAAAAAGGTTTCATTGATGTCTCATTCATTGTAACATGCAATTGATTGTTTGAGTAAATTCTGCCATATTTGGATAAATGGTTATATTTGGAGCATTCATATGCTTTGTTTGGTTTGTACATACCATATTTTTCATATTCCATGTGTTGCTATATTTGGTAGAATAAATTGATTTTTACCATATTTAGTAAAATCTTGATAATTACCAACTTTAAGTCTTACTATGCTTAGAAAATAGCATATAAGATCTTTCCTTTTTTTTGAAAAATTCATGCAATATTTGCATTCTATGATTGGTACTTAGCATATTGATATGTAGATGCATACATTGATTTCTTATCATTTTTAAGTCTTACTATGCTTAGAAAATAGCATATAAGATCTTACCTTTTTTGAAAAATTCATGCCATATTTGCATTCTATGATTGGTACTTACCATATTGATATATAGATGCATATTAGATCTTGCCACATTAAGTCTTGCCATGCTTAGATTAGCATATTAAATCTTTCCATATTAGGTCTTGCCATGCTTAGAAGATAGCATATTAGATCTTTCCATATAGGTTCTTGCCTTATTTGCAATGCATGCCATATTAGGGAGATTTTCATAATCTTACTATAGGTGAATTTCTTACCATAAATGTGTTATATGCCATATTTATATGAATAATTTATTTTAGCAATAATTTAATTTATCCAACACCCTAGTCGAACTGTCATATCTGTACACCTAGCTAACATATTAGGCGTGAGGACGTGCATTTAGGCACCCACATTCTTGGGAAGGGCATAATGGGAATAATAAAAACCTTAATAAAGAAAGAGAATGCTTTGCCAAACATTTCAAAATTAGAATTTAGGATGAAAATGGTAACTCAGGATGATTTCCACCTCTCAATAAATCCTAAACCTAGAATAGGTTCTCAATCGTAAACCTAGAATAGGTTCTAAACCCTAAACCTAAAACAGGTCCTCACATTCTATCCTTGAACAAGTTATTTCAACCCAGAGCCCGAACTACGCGGATTCTGATTCCTAGGTCAAACCCTAGTATACGTAGGCCATTTGGGAGAAACCCAAATTAGGATCCATACCTTAGTCCACTCGGACTATCCATAGATCCACTAGGATACCCATCCATTTTGCCAGCCTGAACTATGCGGATTCTGATTCCTAGGTCAAACCCTAGGATATGTAGGCCATTTGAGAGAATCCCAAATTTAGATCCACGCCTTAGTCCACCCGGACTATCCATAGATCCACTAGGATATTTACCCCCATTTTGACCCAAAATGGGTTATCAGTCCGAACTACACGGATTCTGATTCCTAGGGAAATAGGATACGTAGGCCATTTGGAAAAATCCCAAATTTAGATCCAAACCCTAGTCCACTTGGACTATCTATAGATCCACTAGGATATCCATCCATATTTTGACTCAAATAGGGTTATCCATATTTTGACCCAAATAAGGTTATCCATATTTTGACCCAAATAGGGTTATCCACATTCAGACTCAGAAAGGGTTATCCATTCTTAGATTGACTAGGACTATCTATCAGTTCGTATGGACTATCCAGATACTAACCCATAGGGTTTATCAGCCTTTCAAGCATAAACTTCAACTTGAACAATGAACTTAATCATGCACAAGCATAAATCACAACCATAAACTTTAGTCACACCTGAACTACGATGGTGAACCTAATTTTTGGAATAATTCCATGATACTTAGGCAATCTGATGGATACAGGTTCAGTTCAATGATATCAAACCACTCGAAAGAGAAGAAAGGAAAGAAAAAAAAAATGGAAAGAAAGGATTTTCTAGAAGAAAAAGAAGAAAAGGAAGGAAGATAGAAGAAGGAAAGAAGAGGAGAAGGAAGGAAGAGAGAAGAGGAGAGAGAGAGAGAGAGGGACATTTTTACACTAGAAAAATGTGAGAGAAAGAGAGGGAGAAGAGAAAAAGGAAGGAAGAGAAGAAAAGAAAGAAGAAAAAAGGAAAAAGATTTTCTAGAAGAAAAAGAAGAAATGGAAAGAAGGATCTTCTAGAAGAGAAGAGAAAAGCATAAATAGGTCAAGAGAAAGAGAGAATGATTTTTTTTTCTATACCAGAAGAGAGACAAGGAGAGAGAGGACGTGAGGAGAGAGAAAACATGAGAGAGGGAGAAAGAGAGAGAGAAGAAGAAGAGGAAAGAAAGAAAAGAGAAGAAGAAAAGAGAGAAAGAGAAGAGAAAGAGAGAAGCAGAGAAAAGGAGAAGGAGGATTCATTTTCAAAGAGCTTGATACGATCTCCAAACATCCTACATCGACGGTTTCACTCCATTCGAGCACAAGGTTAGTACCCTAAATAAATTTAGAGGTTTTAGAATGCTTGAATATTGATTTTGCTTGAAAAAAAATTTATTTCTATTAAATCTCGATCAGGAATGCTCTATTGCATGCATATTAATGTTAGGATGCCTATGTTTAGCATTTTTTATGAATGATGATTTGTTTAAACTATTCAATGATGAAGGTTTGAATGCTATATGATGATGTTAGATGTTTTTGACAAGTTTCATAAAGTGGTTTTCTAATCTGAAATTTTTAGATTTAGGATTCAAACTTAGGACGTGCATCACATGTAGTTTTTCTTAGATTTTGAAGCCTAAATTTTTATAGAAGTCTTTATGATATGTTAAAATACTACCCTAGAAATTTTGTTCTATTTGGAATTGGGAAAGTATATCAAAAAAATTTATCTTTGACATTGCTGTTTTACTCGAATATAATGCAAATCCTCTATCAGAAAGTCTCTAGACAAGGGTCTTATGGCATAATCAGGACATAAACTTGATATTAACTTTTTAGATATGAAAGTCTTCTAAAAAAATGGCACTAGTTTCGTATTTGTTTAATTTTTTATTGAATTGATATTGATTTTTAAGTGCATAGTGCTCTGATTTTGAATCTATCAGGATGTACTGATTTGCATGATTGAAAAGGATCATTTTTTACAAAGAAAATATGCTGTTTTTACTTTTTTTTCTTGATGAAATTTTATATCAGACAGTTATCTACATGGACATATGTCTGGATTTAATTTTCATTAAGTATAGGATTTTATTCGAAATTTATGGTGCAACTGGTCAAAAATCTGGAACAGACTTGACCAGTGCACATATCCGGTCTTGGGGCATATCTTTGACCTATTTTTGCTCTTTGTTGGGATTTGACTCCTTCATATGAAATATAACATGTTGAGTCATCTTTCTGTGAAGAACAATTGAGCTTTATTTGAGTTACAGAAGACCTACTTATGGTCATTCTTATGTAATGTGGCAGAATCTGAAAGCAGTTCATATTTTGTCCATTATCTAAAACCTTCTGTCACAATTTTGACAGTTTTGAGTCATTAATCTTTCCAAATGTCTTCATAAAAATTACAATTTTTCAAATAACATTGAACATATGTTTTTGATAATTTTATACTTTTCAAAAAAAGTTTCATTGATGTCTCATTCATTGTAACATGCAATTGATTGTTTGAGTAAATTCTGCCATAATTGGATAAAATTGCTATATTTGGAGCATTCATATGCCTTGTTTTATTTTTACATACCTTATTTGTCATATTTCATGTGTTGCTATATTTGGTAGAATAAATAATTTTTTACCATATTTAGCAAAATCTTGATAATTACCATTTTTAAGTCTTACTATGCTTAGAAAATAGCATATAAGATCTTACCTTTTTTTGAAAAATTCATTCTATATTTGCATTCTATGATTGGTACTTACCATATTGATATGTAGATGCATACATTGATTTCTTACCATTTTTAAGTCTTACTATGCTTAGAAAATAGCATATAAGATCTTACCTTTTTTGAAAAATTCATGCCATATTTGCATTCTATGATTGGTACTTACCATATTGATATATAGATGCATATTAGATCTTGCCATATTAAGTCTTGCCATGCTTAGATTAGCATATTAGATCTTTCTATATTAGGTCTTGCCATGCTTAGAAGATAGCATATTAGATCTTGCCATATAGGTTCTTGCCTTATTTGCAATGCATGCCATATTAGGGAGATTTTCATAATCTTACTATATGTGAATTTCTTGCCATAAATGTGTTATATGTCATATTTAGATGAATAATTTATTTTTGGAAATTATTTAATTTATGCAATACCCTAGTCGAATTGCCATATCTGTATACCTAGCAAACATATTAGGTGTAGGGACGTGCGTTTAGGCACCCACATTCTTGGGAAGGGCATAATGGAAATAATAAAAGAACCTTAATTAAGAAAGAGAATGCTTTGCCAGACCTTCCAAAATTAAAACTTATGATGAAAAGGGTAACTCAGGACGATTTCCACCTCTCAGTAAACCCTAAACCTAGAATAGGTTCTCAATCCTAAACCTAGAATAGATTCTAAATCCTAAACCTAGAACAGGTTCTAAACCCTAAATCTAGAACAGGTTCTCACATTCTAACCTAGAACAGGTTATTCATGCCAAACTACGTAGATTCTGATTCCTAGGTCAAACCCTAGGATACGTAGGCTATTTGGGAGAAACCCAAATTCGGGTCCACATTTTAGTCTACTTGGACTATCCATAGATCCACTAGGATATCTACCCATCATGCCCGAACTATGCGGATTCTGATTCCTAGGGCAAACCCTAGGATATATAGGCTATTTGGGAGAGTCCCAAATTCGGATCCACACCTTAGTCCATTCGGACTATCCATAGATCCACTAGGATATTTATCCAAATTTTGACCCAAATAGGGTTATCCATATTCCAACCCAGAAAGGGTTATCCATTCCATAGATCCACTAGGACTATCTATCAGTCCATATGGACTATCCAGATCCTAACCCATAAGGTTTCTCAACCTTTCAAGCATAAACTTCAACTTAAACAATGAACTTAATCATGCACAATCATAAATCACAGCCATAAACTTTAATCACACCTGAACTACGATGGTGAACCTGATTTTCAAAATAATTCCATAATACGTAGGCAATCTGATGGATACAGATTCGGTTCAATGATATCAACCACTTGGTTTGGTTCGGTTTAATAGATAGAGTCTAGCATAGGAAAGGTATAGGAGACCGATTTTGATCGGATGATTTGGGTGCCTAACCCCTTCCCATAACCATAACCTGATGCTTACCCAAATCTCTGATGGACCAGAAATCCAATCTAAAGGTCATGAGTCAATTGAAGTCTTACCTTAGGGTGAGATTTCATATTTCTAAGGTCCTAGACCTTAATCTAGGTGGTGACTTCCATAAATTTTGATCTTTGTCCTCACATAGGGTTGTATAGCAATGAAGCGAGCCGTTTTCGTAAGGCGATCAACTATCACCCTGCCTGCGTCTATTAATCTGGGGGTCAATGGTAACCCCGTGACAAAGTCCATAGTGATACAATTCCATTTTCATGCTGGTTCAGGTAGTGGTTGTAGCAAACTTACTAGTCTCTATCTCTAGGCCTTCACTTGCTAACAGTTTCGACACTGAAACACATATCAAGCCACATTTTCTTTTATTCCTCTCCACCAATACAATCTCTTCAGGTAATGGTACATCTTGGTGCTTCCGAGATGTACTGAATATGGGGTACAATGAGCCTCTATCATTATCTTGATCCTAATGTTCAAGTTTTCACTCCCAGGTATACATAATTTTCCTCTATATTTTAGTACCTTTTTTGCATCCAAGGTAAATTTAGGATTAGCTTTACCTTTCTCCAAATCTTCCTGCACATTTCTTAAATACAGATCTTTTAAGATCTCGGCTTGTACCTCGTCCATCAGGTCTGGTATGATCTTCATTGCTAAAAACATAAGCGAGAACTTGAGGATCAGTCCTTGCTCCATAGGGTCATCTGGAGACTCTAATACGTGTTATACCATATCCCTTTCAGTAGTTGATGTTGTAGAACACATAGTAGCACTCGTACTAGATTCTCCTTCTAGCTTCAGTATACCTTTCCTGCTAAATGCATATGCTGCAATGTTTGCCTTGCCTGGATGATACTGGATATCACAATCATAATCTTTCAATAATTTTAGCCTCCTTTTCTATCTCATATTCAACTACTTCTGAGTAAAGAGATTGGTGAGGCTCTTGTGGTCAGACTTGATCTAAAATTTCTCACCGTACAATTAGTGTCTCTAAGCTTTGATTGCGTAAATCACCGCTGCTAGTCCCAAGTCATGCGTAGGGTAATTCTTTCATGCTCCTTCAGTTACCTTGAAGCATGGGCAATCACCTATTTGCGTTGCATCAGAATACATTCCAAACCCAACCTGGAGGCATCTGTGTATAGGGTAAAGGGTTCCCCCTGGTGTTGAAATGGACAAAATGGGAGCCAATATCAACTTCGACTTCAAGGTCTGGAAACATTCTTCACACTTGTCAACCCAGACAAAATTTTCCCTTTCTTGGTTAACTTAGTGAGGGGAACTGCGATTCTAGAGTAGTCCTTTACAAATCGTCTATAGTATCCAGCTAAACCCAAGAAACTTCATATCTCTGCCACGTTCTCAGGCGCTTCCCACCCTACAATTGCTTCAATCTTACTAGGATCAACTTTTATTCCCTCTGATGAAACTACATGACCCAAGAAAGTCACCTTATTCAACCAGTACTCACACTTCTTGAATTTAGCATAAAGCTTCTCTCTTTTCAGTCATTGTAAGGCTGCTTTAAGATCCATTGCATGAGTCTCTGTTTTTGAATAAACCATAATATCATCTATGAAAACTATGACTGATGTGTCCAACACATCATGGAATACTCACTTCATGAGTTCCATAAAGGATGTAGGTGCGTTGGTCAAACCAAAAGACATAACCAAAAACTCGTAGTGTCCATACCTGGTCCTGAAAGCTGTCTTTAGAATGTCGCTTAATCTTCAGTTGATGGTACCCTAACAGTAAATCGATCTTAGAGAACACCTTTGCACCTTGCAACTGATCAAATAGGTCATTGATCCGAGGCAATGGATAATGGTTATTAATAGTGAGCTTGTTCAACTCTCGGTAGTCTATACACAGTCAAACACTACCATCGTTCTCCTTCACGAACAACACTGGTGCTCCCCATGGTGATATGCTTGGTGTAAGCACCCCATTTTTGCCACCCTCGGCATAAGTGAACCAATATGACAGGTTTCAGACCTTTAACCCAAAGATTTGTGATTCTCCACTGATCCTCACAACAGGGTCATGGGCTATTATCTGCATGGATGCATAGGTCATAGAATTATCTTCGAAACGAGACCAGAATTGCTCAATTCTGATATCAAATGAGGAAGATATGATCATTTTAGTCAGATGATACATATAAGGGAGGTTTCTGAAATTATTATAAAATAATAATCCCAGGGGCCTTCATGCAAATTATCCTAAGTCGGATTGCTTGAATTTCAAATCATCATATCTTGATCATCTGACATCGGATTCAGATGATTCCAAGACCATTATTCTTCATTCATGATGTTCTACAAAGTGGACGTAAAAAATCCCGGGTAGAAGTCGCCAGTGGGTCCCATGCAAACTTGCATGCAAAATGATCGTTAGAACTTCAAGGCTTCATATCTTTCCCGTTTTACATCGGATTCAGATGATTTCAAGACCATTATTCTTCATTCATGATGTTCTACAAAGTGGACGTAAAAAAATCCCGGGTAGAAGTCTCCAGTGGGTCCCATGCAAGCTTGCATGCAAAATTATCATCGAAACTTCGCCGCATATCTTTTCCGTTCTACATCGGATTCAGGTGATTCCAGTCTCATTATGTTCCATTTTTAGTGCTCTACAAAGTGGACGTAAAATATTTCCGGTAGAAGCCTCCGAAGGATCTCATGCAGAATGGTCAACCAAATTATCGGTAATTGGTCCGTTTAAACTTCAAAAATTCATAAGTTGACCATTTTACTTCCAAATGAGGCGATTCAAGTTCCTATATTCCTCATTTTTTATGTTCTACAAAATGAACGCAAAAAATTTGGAATAGAGGCCATCGGAAAAATTCCATGCGGGATGACAATGGAAATGACCCGTGAAATGACAAGGAGAGGAAACCCGAGTGAATTCCAATCAGTCCAGTCAACTCAATTCAAATCGGTTGTCAACCTAAGTCGGTCTATATATATTATAATATATATATATATATATATATATATATATATATATATATATATATATATATATATATATATATATATATATATATATATATATATATATATATATATATATATATGTATGTATGTATGTGTATGTATGTTATTAAATATATATGTATAATATATATGTGTAAATCATAATCCACAAGATTTTTGAGAAGAAAAAGGAAAGAGGGGAGAGAAAAAACGTGGAAAAGAATGGAGATTTCAATTGTGGAGATAATCCAAAAGATTTTGAGAAAAAAAGGAAAGAGGGGAGAGAAAAAAATGTGGAAGAGAATGAGGATTTCGATTTTGGAGATAATCCAAAAGATTTTGAGAAAAAAAGAAAAGAGGGAGAGAGAAAAAACGTGACCTTTTTCTAAGAGAATCCAAAGGATTTCTTTGGACAAAAAAAGGAAAGAAGAAAGAGAAAAATTAGGGTTTTTTTAGGAGCCACGGTTTTAAGAGTTGTTTAAAAAAAAAAAAAAGGGAGAGGGAGGACGTGAAAAGAGAGAGAATTTAGGGTTTCTAGATTTTTTTTTTAAAAAAAAAAAAAAGGAAAGAAGGGGAAGATAAAAGGGACGTGAGAGAGAGAAGAAGGAGGAGGTTTTTTTTCCAAAAAAAAAGGAAAAGAAAAAACGTGAAAGGGAATCACGTTTTGGAGAAAAAAAAGGGGAGGTTTTTTTTCAAAGAGAAAAAAAAGGGGAGAAAGAAAAAAAACGTGAAAGGCTTTGTGGCTCACACTTTTGGGAGAAAAAGAAGGGAAGAAGAGAGAAAAAAGGGAGAAAAGAGAAGGGAAAAACGTGAAGAAGGAGTTTTGATAGAGTTTGGGCTCTCGGTTTGAAAAAAAAAAAAAGAAGAAGAAGGGAGGAGCAAGCAGAACCTACGGGCATCTAGGTAAGCTACCTTTACTTTTATTTTTCTTCTATTGTTTTGCTTAACTACAAATCTCCATCTCATGAACCATTCTACCTCATCATTAACCAATTTCCATCATCAATCTAGCCTATACTTGATCCCTATACAATCAGCATTCTAACCGATTTCATCTCATACTCCAACAACCAACACCCCACGCCACTTACCTGAACCTAGCTATGTTACCTTCCTCATCTTACCCTTGATCTTTCCATTAAATATGGGTCATTGAGTGAACCTATGATCATGATATGCTTGAATAAAAAAAAATCTGAATTTTTGATTCTTTATCGTGTTAATATGATGTCCATTCAAAATCTGATCCATTGAATATGAAATTTGTCTTGATCATGTGATAAAAATTTGTCCATTGATATTTGAATGAATGAACTTGATTAATTGATGTGAATTTAATCTGAATCGTTGATCTTTTAAGATCCAATCATGTGAATGGATGGTTAATTAATCGGAACCATTGATCTTAATCTGAAGATGATCCAATGATGAATTAATTTGAGCCATTAAAGTCTTATCAATTGAGGGTATATGATCTAAACTGTTTTAAGATCTTGTATTACTTTCAATCATCAATCAAGTGTGATTTCGGTTACATTGTGGATAATCGATGCATTGAATCTAAATCGTAGATCTAAAATACGTTTTGATTGATTGATTCACATGCCTTGATTGTTTATCACATGCCATATTTTGATGCTATATTGTTCACATGCTATATTAAATGCTTATTGTCATAATTAGGGTAGAAAACCCTAAAATAGAAAGAAAGTAACATTTAGGGTAGAAAACCCTAAAAATGGAAAGAAAATAATAATTAGGGTAGAAAACCCTAATAAAATAACACTTAGGGTAGAAAACCCTAAAATAGAAAGAAAGTAATATTTAGGGTAGAAAACCCTAAAAATAGAAAGAAAGTAACATTTAGGGTAGAAAACCCTAAAATGGAAAGAAAATAATAATTAGGGTAGAAAACCCTAATAAAATAATAATTAGGGTAGAAAACCCTAAAAATAGAAAGAAAGTAACATTTAGGGTAGAAAACCCTAAAATGGAAAGAAAATAATAATTAGGGTAGAAAATCCTAATAAAATAATATTTAGGGTAGAAAACCCTAAATGAAAAAAAAGTAACATTTAGGATAGAAAATCTTAAAATAGAAAGAAAATAATAATTAGGGTAGAAAACCCTAATAAAATAATAATTAGGGTAGAAAACCCTAAAATGGAAAGAAAGTAACATTTAGGGTAGAAAACCCTAAGATGGAAAGAAAATAATAATTAGGGTAGAAAAACCCTAAAATGGAAAGAATGTAACAATTAGGGTAGAAAACCCTAAAAAAATGGAAATAAAATAATAATTAGGGTAGAAAACCCTAAGATGGAAAGAAAATAATAATTAGGGTAGAAAACCCTAAAATGGAAAGAAAGTCACAGTTAGGGTAGAAAACCCTTAAAAATGGAAATAAAATAATAATTAGGGTAGAAAACCCTAAAAAAAAATGGAAATAAAATAATAATTAGGGTAGAAAACCCCAAAATGGAAAGAATGTAACATTAGGGTAGAAAATCCTAAAAATGGAAATAAAATAATAATTAGGGTAGAAAACCCTAAATATGGAAAGAAAATAGCAATTAGGGTCTTGCCATGCTTAGAAGATAGCATACTAGATCTTACTATATTAGGCTCTTGCCTTATTTGCAATACATGCCACATTTGAAAGATCTTTAAACAATCTTACTATATGTGAATTTCTTGCCATAAATGTTTTATGTGCCATGTCTAGATAGAATATTCTATTTTTTGGCAATAACTTATTTTATGCAACACCCTAGTCAAACTGCCATATATGCACACTTCTAGAAGACAACATAAGTGTGGGGACGTGCATTTAGGCACCCACATTCTTGGGAAGGGCATAATGGGAATGATAAAAAAATCTTAATGAAGAAAGAGAATGCCTTGCCAAACCTTCCAAAATTAGAATTCAGAATGAAAAGGGTAATTTAGGACGATTTGCCCCTCGGCAAACCCTAAACCTAGAATAGGTTCTAAACCCTAAACCTAGAATAGGTTCTAAACCCTAAACCTAGAATAGGTTCTCAATCATTAACCTAAAAGGGGTTATCCAAACCTTAGTCCACTTGAACTATCCATAGATCCTCTAGGATACTTACCCACATTTTGACCCAAATAGGGTTATCCATCTCGAACTACGCGGATTCTGATTCCTAGGGCAAACCCTAGGATACGTAGGCCATTTGGGAGAAACCCAAATTCGGATCCACACCTTAGTCCACTTGGACTATCCATAGATCCACTAGGGTATTTATCCAAACTTTAGTCCACTTGGACTATCCATAGATCCACTAGGATATTTATCCACATCTTAGTCCACTTGGACTATCCATAGATCCACTAGGACATTATCCACATTCCAACCCAAATAGGGTTATCCTTAGATCCACTAGGACTATCTATCAGTCCACATGGACTATCCAGATCCTAACCCATAGGATTTCTCAGCCTTTCAAGCATAAACTTCAACTTGAACAAAGAACTTAATCATGCACAAGCATAAATCACATCCATAAACTTTAATCACACCTGAACTACGATGGTGAACCTGATTTTCGGAATAATTCCGTGATACGTAGGCAATCTGATGGATACAGATTCGGTTCAATGATATCAAACCACTTGGTTTGGTTTGGCTTAACAAATAGAGTCTAGCATAGGAAAGGTATAGGAGACCGATTTCGATCGGGCGGTTTGGGTGCCTAACCCCTTCCCATAACCGTAACCTGACACTTACCCAATCTCTGATGGACCAGAATTCCAATCTAAGGGTCATGAGTCAATCGAAGTCTTACCTTGGGGTGAGATTTCACATTTCTAAGGTCCTAGACCTAAATCTAGGTGGCGACTTCTAAAGATTTCCATCTTTGTCCTCACACTTGGTCATATGAAACCCTTGTCCAATAACTCCTGTAGTTGAGTCTTTAATTCCTTCAGTTCTATAGGAGCCATTTGGTAGGGTGCTTTAAACCCTGGTGCCGACCCTAGAAAAAGGTTGATCATGAACTCGATCGCTCAATCAGGTGGCAGCCTAGGTAAGTCTTCTGAAAACACATCAAAAAACTCTCACACTACTTCGATGTCTTCTATCCATAATGCTTCTTTGGTAATGTCTACCACGGACAAGAGGTAGCCGATTCTACCCTTCTCGAAACTCCTCTTTGCCTTGAGTGCAGATAGTATAAGCTTCCATTTCCTAGGCATTTTGCTTCTAGTAAAACCAAATTTTGCACTCCATCCTTGCCTTTAAATGTCAACTTCATTTCAACACATAACAACTTTGCTGAGTGTTGAGCTAACCAGTCTATCCCCAAGATAAGTTCGAAGTCTGCCATTTCGAGTTAGAGCAGGTTTGCGTCTAGGTCTCATCCATCAATATGGAGTGGAGACGGCCCATAGCACTCATCTAACATAACCTCTAGCCCTAAGGGAGATCTTACTAACAACTTTTGGTTTAAAGGTCTGACGGGTAAATCCAATCTCTTTCCAAATGAGTGGGTAGCCCCAAAGTCGAAGAAAACCCTGGCGGGTACACCAGCTATGGTTACAATATCTATAGTTTACCTAGGTTTAGTCTACATGCTCACACAGAAGTACCATAAATGAAAGGTTAAGTCATACCTGTAACCACATCAGGTGATGCAGTGACATTTTCAAAAGTCACAGCGTACACCTTGCCTTGCGGCAGCTGTTTCTTAGGTTGAGGGCATGTCTTTGCATAGTGGTCCATTTGGTCGTAGTTGAAGCACTTGATATTCTTAGTCAGGCTACCTTGTTGTGGTGTCGTAGTTCGGGTAATCTTGGCTGGTCCATTTGTGTTATGTGGCCTGAATGGCCTGAAGGTCTTTGAGTTTCCTCTAGTAAACGTATCACCATTAGGCCTCTTTAGCCCACAATTCTGAGCAAAAAAAACTCTCCTTCTGACTAGACTCCAGGACCCGAGCAATCTGTATGGCTTTATTATAAATCTTCTTCTCTAAACCCAGCACATGCTTTCGAATGCTTCCCCTCAGTTTTATAGTGAACCGTCGGGTCTTTATGTCTTCCTCTTACATGCTAGTGGGGGCAAAGAAGAACAGTTCTTCATAGCACTGCTAGTAAGTGTCGACCAACATTTGCCCTTATTGCAAACTAAGAAACTCCTTTTCCATTTGATCCCTAAAGCTTCTTGGAAAATACTTCTTGAAGAAGTCCTTTTTGAAAATAGCCCAAGTCACCTGAGTGTGCTTGGTCAATAGGTAGGTGAGCGTTGATCTCCACCAATGGTTTGTGCCTTCTCGCAACATGAAGGTTGGACACATTACCTTCTCCTCTTCCATGATGATCATAATCAAGAAGGTCTTTTCCATCTCGTCAATCCACTGTGCTGGCCACAATGGATTTGACCCTTTGCCTGAAACTAATTTATGCTTCATCTTCATGAATTGTTCCACGAGTCTGGAGTGGTCATTTTGCCCAGTAGCATACACTCCATACATGGGTGGTATGGGTAACTACCTTGATACATGCCTTGATATGCACCCTGGTTCTGCATTAGGGTGATCGTTGCTGGGATCTGCTGTGCCACAAGCACAGTGTTACTGTCTATAGGTACCGTACTAGTTTGACCTGGAGGTACTGTTGTGGCATTAGCAGTTGGTGTAGTGACCCCCATTGTAGCTTGCATGGCTAATAATATCTATTGTTGCTCTTACATCTGTCAGGCCAAATTAGTTACATCCGTGGCCAAATCATCTGATGGTCTAGGTAGGTTATTTTGAGTGGCCTGGTTGTTCACCCCTAGAGTTGCTTCATTCGATTTTCATTAGTCACTGTCGGGTCAATTGGGTTTTCATTCTCATTCCCTACTCTAGGTGGCGGTGGTGTTGGAATTGTGTTACGGCCCCTTCGTTTTCCTCTACGACCAGCCATTTCAGACTAACAACGGTTGGATGATCTGTGTAAGCAATATGTGAAAAATCATACAATATGTCGTAATTTATAGGGCTAGTCCCACATAGTACATGAAAATCTCAATGAAACAGAGCAATGAAACAGGTACAGGAAAAATTTTGTTCGGTCGACCTTGACCGATTGCTAGTTAATCGAATCTTTACCAACCAGTCAACCTGCCAGACATATTCAGACAGTTTTAAATTTTTATCCGGTCAACTGTCCGATCTGGTCATCTAATCTAATCGATCGGTCATCAATCCAAACAACTTTGAGATGGTTCCTGAGAGTATCTGGTCGATTAATCGATCGATTGTCCGGTTGATTTTATAAGTAGAATCGTCTAATCGAATAACCCAAATTTTGTTTTAAAACCCATAAATTAGGTCTTTTTCCTCATTCCTTCTCTTGTTTTCTTTCTGGGCTGCGACTCAACTCAGTGCCAGTGAGTGGCTACAGTCCATCCAGACATTTTTCGAGGTGCTTCTCTCCAGTTCAAGGCTTCCATTATCTTCCAAAAGGTTAGTACTCCATTTCTAACCCTTGTTTTAAAACGTTTTCTAGGTTTCAATGGGTTTTTCCTGTTTTGTTCTGATTTCTAAATTTACAACCGTAGGAAACTTCTTTTTGTTTATTAAACTCATGTTTGAGGCCCAACGGACGAAAGCCCCCAATCAATTTGGGTTTTCATCGGTTGATTTTTTTCAAATACCCAAAATGTTGAATTTGTTCCCTAGAATTTGGGGGCTTTCCCAAAAATTTTAAATTTCTAAATTTTAGTTAAAATTTGACAAAATTTCTCTCTCGTTTATCATTGGAGGATGGTTTGTTACTCATGTAAGTCCTTTTGTCCATGTAATTGAGCAAGATCGAGGCTTTTGACCAATTTACTCCGTTATGCTACCAAAATTTTTAAAATTTTGACTAATACATTCTTATTTGCTTTGATTCTTGCAGTTCATTATGCCTCGACACAAAGCCACTGCCAGGAATGTAGGTGGTCATGGTCTACCCCTACCCTTACCTCCTAGGAATTTTGATGCACTTCAGTTCGGTTCAGCTGAAGCAGCAGCTCAGTATCCATGATTTGAGGCCAAAAGCGTTGAGGTGGGACACTTTGTGAACCTGTAGGATTTAGCTAGGCTCAATCTGGAGTCAACGTTCGACACTATGGGTTGGCTTCCTCTGATCCAGTATTAGGCATCCACCCACCCAAATCTGGTGAAACAATTTTTCTATAATTTAGAGTTGGAGGGAGACCCTAATGAATTTGATCGAGGCAGAGAGCTTTGCATCACCAGTTGGGTGATGGGCGTGCATGTTTCCTTCAACACCCCCCAGTTAGATGATCTTCTGGGCGTCTCAAATGCCAATGAGCATATCTACTGCGAGCCCAAGGAGCGCAAGTTTATGACTGAGGAGTTGAGGTGAGGCGTCAGATTATGCAGCCTAGTCTCAAAGATCTGAAGACAATCAACTTGTGTCATCTTTCTCCCGTTTACTACCATATTGTCCAACACAGCATCATACCTCAGAGCGGCCATTATAATGAGGTATCTCAACTGACTCAATACATCCTCTACTGCATCTGCACTAGGCAAGAGGTATGTATGCCCTACATTCTGATTCGCACTATGCATCAAGCGACGACGCTTGGTCTAAAGGGCAACCTGCCTTATGGCCATATGATTACCACCATCCTCGACTGCCTTGGTGTGGACATGAAGGGTGGGTGGATGTTTGAGGAAATGGTCATGGCAGATCTTGATGGGAATACCATTACCAAGATGGGCCTGCATGAAGCCGTCATCAGTGACATGGAGTTAGAGGCACTAGAGTGGCCTACAAGAAACAGTTGCAGCAGCAACAACAACAATAGCAGTAGCTGAGGCAGCGGTAGCAGCAGCAGCTGAGGGTGGTGGAGGGACCACATGTATATGGATGCAGATGATATCCATCCTCCTACACCTCAGCATACCTCCGGGATTGGTCCACCATAGCCCCCTCCTATAGCTGGACTTACTTAGTCATTATCTAATCAGATCCTATCCCACCTCTTGGCCATTCAGGTGAACCATCAGACTTTGCTTGAGGCCCAACGGGCGACGGATCAGCTAGTGGCGAACCATACTAAGAGCCTCCGTACTACCCATGAGCGGGCATTGGCTCTGGAAGACATATGAGGAGCACTATGAGAGATATCGGGCCACGCCACCTCCCCCACCAGCCCAGGAATAAAGTTTTACTTTCTTTTGTCTCTAGACATTTTTACATTTCCTTTTTATACTAGGGTAACTGTCCAGCTTGTGAACTGTACCCTGTTTTATGCTTGGACACATTTGATTTCTTATGCATAGTTCTTTCTTTTCATAGGTTGCATTATGCTCTTCATTTAGTTTCTGTCTCAACCAACATATGGGCTAAATTGGTGTGTTAGTATTACAGCTTTTAATTTTGACCTAGCTCAGTTCAAAGACTCAGGTTAATGCCCTCAAGTTTGATTGACAAAGCCCAAGCACTCTGATGCCAAATTGTTACACCCCAATTTTGGTCAAACCAGAAGTGTGAATGAATCTTCAAAGAACCAACGGCTCAAATCAGGATCACATAGGACCGTGCCAACCATCAAACCATACACTCAACCATAATCAGAGATAATAAAATAATAGCAAAAATCTTTTTTAAATGAAATGAGAGTCTACAATGATAAATAATAATAAACCAGTTATCCAGTATTGACTAAAACATAATTTAAATAACTATTACAACTCTCATAAACGAAATACGAAAATAACTAAAGATAAACGCAGTAAAGACATTCGCATGACGAGTCATGCTCATTCTCCATTGCTTACACGTCCATAGCCGCCATATGTACATAGGATGGAGCATTCATGTAATCTTCAATGGTAGTACATGCATCATCAACTAAAAAGATACGACGTAGTAGGGTGAGCTCATAACGTAGCTCAACGAGAAACAAAATAATGCAGTAAGCATATGCATGATGTATATTCAACTCTTTGATCTAGTTTTAGTTAACAATGTGCTATGGTAAGGATAGGGGGCCACCACACCTCCATACACAAGAGTGTGAGGACACCTAACGGTCAGGCACCTACCGAAATCGCTGTCACCCCACAACACTAACTACAAGATAGAGATAAAACTAGAGCCTAACGGATCACACACCTCCAACACCTCCCCTGATACTCTACCCCATACTAGTACGTATGCCCCTACTGGCTAGGGCTTACAAACTGGGTTCATCCTTAACCAATCCTAGATGTCATCAAATGTATCCAAGGCCTTACCCTAGCATCCTTCAATATGGTGCATAAATAGAGCTAGATTTTGCTGGCAAAGCTAAAGCCCACACCACGTGTACTGGTCCTAAGTCTAGGTGCCCGATACTGGCTGAATTAGACAGTGAAGGACTCGGATAGTAGGACATTGTCTCCCAGGGTGTCCCACAAGTTGTTGGAAGGAATCCATTTGCCGAAGGACATTGATTTCTTTGAAAGCAAAGAGGACGATGAGCTCTTCAAGATGATTGATCTGGGCTTCCTCAATGTAAGCATTTCTTTTGGCATAGTTTGTAGGTTTTTGTTCCTCGTTCAGTGATGCTAATCCTTCCTACATTTTTTATTCCAGCAGCTCATGGATCCCATGAAGGTCATCATGAACCATCATCGGACCCTCCAATGCAAGCTTCGTTCGGTTGAGAAGGCGAGGGATGATGCGGTGAAGGCTTATAGGGCCACTTCAATGGAGATCTCTTATCTGAATGAGGAGTTGCAAGCAGTGAAGGATTAAGCCGCCGATGATAAGAAGAAGGTAGAGGCTGCTGTCTTTGAGAAAGATCACCTGGAGACTGAGCTGTTGGCCCTGAAGAAGGTTAAGGAGGAGTCTGATCAGAAGGCTATTGATGAGGAGAAGAAGGCTACACACTACAAAAAGATGTCCTCCGAGCTCAATAAGGCGATTAATGACCTCGTGGCTAAGATAAAGGTCAAAGGGTATAAATTCAAGGAGCTCAAGGCCAGCATTCCTAGTAAGATTAGTCTAGCCAGTGAAGACTTCAAAGCCTCTGACGCCCTCAAGAAGTTAATCAAGGAGTTGGATGAGATGAAATTTTTCAGGCATCAGTTTGCTGCGACTATATAATTAATATAATAATTCCAAGACTAAAGACGCCAACCCCAACCGCAACCCCAACCCCAACCCCAATTAATATAATATTTTCCCAAGAAGCCAACCCTAACCCCAATTAATATTATATTTCCCCATGAGGTAACTCGAATTCCCAAAGGCCTAAACCATAAAACCAAAACGGTAATACTTGAAAACACAATAGGCATTAACCATTACTCCATTAGGAATAACCACATTACAACAGTTTCATTCTCTCCAGTCTAGACTCTCTCGTCTCTCCTTCCCATTAAAAGTTTAAACTTTCAACTTAGCCTTTGATGTTTAAGTTGTTGGAGTCGAACCGCTCACTGCTGGTGTTGGACGTCAGAGGAAGTCGGAAGGTATACTCATCTATTACTCCTTTTAGTTTTTACAATACAATGATAGTGATACACAGTTCAGTTATTCATAAGGGTGTCAAAAATGGGCCCGGCCCAGTAGCATCGACCGAGCCGGCCCGATATAACCCAAACCCAGCCCGGATAGAACCTTAATGGACAGGTTTTGGTCTCGGCTTGTAAAGCCCGACACCGTTTCAGCCCAAACCAAAACCAGACTGGACTGGCCCGTTAAGAAGCCCGAACCAGCCCGAACCAAGAATACCTAACCCGAACATCGGTAAAGTCCATCCGGGCCCAGTTTCTTAATTTTAATGGTTTTAAATTTTAATGGATTATATCACACTATTATAGTTCACTTCTTGATCCGAAAGATTATATGAATCTATAGTTGAAAAGAGTATGTTAATTGTTACAATTTACTGAATTACATACATATAGAAGGACTGATGCAAATTTTATAGATAGAAATAATAAAATAGGCTATATATCTTACATATAAAATAGGCCCGATAAGCTTGGTAAGCCTGATCTAGATCGAACCAGCTCAAAATCACCTCAATAAGCCTAGCCCGATAACAAACCGACACCGGACAAGCCTGTTAGTTATTGTGCCCATCGCAGCCCAACCCAGCCTGAACTCTTAATGAACATGTTTTGGGCTGGGCTTATATAACCCGACACTGGTTCATCCTAGATTGAAACTGGCCTGGACCGGCCCATTGACACCCTTAGTTATTCAGATGTACTTTGTGGTCAACAATATCTCCAACAACAAGGGGAGCGTAGGATTGCCAAAGGATGCACATTTTTTTTAATTATTAAAAACCAATTAATAATCGATGCGTTAAACCGTTTATAAACCGCAAGCAAAACTGATTAACGTAAGACCGTTTAAAAACCGATAAATCGAAAGTGAATACTAATTGGTTATGGTTTCAATTTTGACACCGTTAAGTTAATCGGTTCGATTTTGATTTTACCCTCTTATACACCGCACCGCACCGGACCAGACCGTTAAACTTATAATAAACCATTTAACACCCTTGCCATATGTGCATGCATAGGCAAATGTTTAAACTACTCATTGGAGTGGGGAGTTACGTTTATATGGTAATGATTCTATCGATTCATCTAATGCTGGTGTAGGGGAACAAGGACTAGCTGTATTGTCATTGGCAGATATATGGAGAAGGGAGATGTACTATGCCATCACCAGGTGGGTTATACTATGAAACTAATTATTCAATTCATTGTATTATTGATTATTTCCAGAATTCTTAAATTATTGATTCTAGTATTATATTATTCGATTAAATCAAGAACTCTCTTTACCAAAAAAAAAAAAAAATTAAATCCAGAATTTTCAAATTATATGATATTTAAGCGAATTGTTCGTCGAATTAAACAATAATGGATGGAAGTTTGGATTTTCTGAATAGGTGTCAAGAGAACTTTGACACTGAATTTTAAATATTAACATTGCCCTGAGGCTTTGTTTGGTTGCAAGGGGAATTGAAGGGAAGGGAAGGCAAGTGAAATTTTTATACTTTAAATGGAATCTTTTGTGATGATTATAGCACATGCTATCACATTACTATCTAACTATTTCCAATTTATTCCACATTTAGTTATTAACTTACACTACACTTTGCATCCAAATCACTCCCATTTGAAAAGGAAAATAAATTTTACAGCTTATAACTTTCATTCCTAAATATGTTAAGAAAAGTAAAATAAATTTAATATCTTATACAATTATATTGTGTTACCACTATAAAAGATTCCATTTAAAGTATAAAAATTTCACCTCCCTTCCCTTCAGTTCCCCTTGCAACCAAATAAAGCCTGAGAGATTTTTTTTAGTAAATACTTTGTCATTTGTTGAAATGTTGACTGAAACATAAATTGTATAGCTCTTCAGAAGTAGCTTAGTTCTCCGCATACTGGCATATGTGTTTCTCCGTATATTTTCGTGGTTCCTTCAACTGCGCTTTAGTCATCCTCTTTGTTTTGTCTGCAGAAGAGAGATGCTTATTCTTGAGTTATGGAGAGAAACATAGTTTCCATATCATAGCATTCTCCAATGATGTCAAGTGGTACCAACCCTGGTTCCAGTCATACGCATAGAGAGAATAATTATCATGTTGGTCGAGCTGAAGGATGATGATTCAATTGTTATTGAGGATGATAATGCGCCTATTTTTTACCTTACTCCTGAACTGACCTTGGTTGGCAAAGTCATAGCATGTAAACCCTATTGACGTCGAACTATTATAAAAGGTCTCCCGACTGCTTGGAACACCATGTATGGAGTTCAGGTATCATTTTTTGATACTGATACTTTCGTTTTTAAGTTCCAACACGAAGTTGATCTTTATAATGTTGTTCGAGATTCACCGTGGTAAGTTGGTGGAAACTTGATTATCCTTGAAAGATTGAATGAAAACTGACTTTGGAACTTTGATTCCTTTGATATAAGGAATCAACTATATGGAGTTCCTTTTGAATTACGGTCTAAAGAGTTAGTTCATCGTTTCGTATCCAAAGTTGGTAAACCCATTATTATCATAGCTATTGAAAACTTTGGGATAGGCAAAGCTACAAGATTTCTGTGACCAACGGTTTCTCTGAACATCAACCAACCTCTATGTAGTTTCTTCAACATTAGGAGGCATATGCATCCTGACCAGCATGTGGAGGTTAAATATGAAAGGCTGCTGCTTTTTTTGTCACACCCCAATTCTGCACCATTCAGAACGGTGTGATGAACCGCTAATAAACCAACGGTTCAATCAGGATCTATAATAGGCCATATCCATTAAAAATAAAACCATGCACATCCACAACCATAATCAGAATAAATACACAATAGCGGAAGTCTTACAGTAAATGAACTGAGAACTCTAACTGTAATAATCATAATTAAAATATCAAGTTATTGTTGTATCAACTGAGACATAAATAAATAAAATATCAATTACATCCCTTTATAATTCAAATAAAATCCTAACAGAATACGCATGAGTTGCACTCGCATGAGGGGTCATGCGTATCTACTAAGTCTTCGGCTTCCATTGCAGCAACACGCGCATACACCGGAGCACTCATATAATCTTCAACCATAGTACCTGCATCATCAACTAAAAATATTCGACGTCGAGAGGGTGAGCACACATCATGGCTCAGTGAGCAAACAAAATAATGCAACAAACATATGCATGCATTCAATTCAAATCTTTGGTCTGGTAAATAAGTTTGCAATGTGCTATAGAAAGGATAGGTGGCTAAATGTCACATTTATTGACGCCACACCTTTATACACGAGTGTGGAAAGCCGCCCAAAGGTAACGTTTATTGCCGTTCCACATGCACCCACCATGGACAATGTACATACAAAGGTCACGTTTATTACTGTACCCGTTGCCCATACCAACATGTAAGCCCCTGCTAGCGAGGGCTCGCAACTAACCAATCCTAATGCCAATCAGTGTATCTAAGGCCTCACCCCAGCATCCCTTAATACGTCGATAGGGATAGGGCTAAGGCCCCCGATAGAGTCAGAGACTACAAGGTCCGAGACCACCTCCCCTCATACCCTACGACGTAATAGTTCTGCTAAGGTAATGGCGATACGATGATGTCAGTGGACAAGACTTGAGTTAGAGATAGAGCTAGAGTGCTGAGGCCCCGCCTATGACACCTCCCCCTGATACTCGCTCGCATCAAGCACACCAACCACACACATATATTCGCAAGCCTATTCCTTTCATCATCATCATCATCATGTTATAAACAATAATTTAAATATACAAGAACAGTAACAATAGAAATATTGGATGACATGTTGAATGCACATAACAAGCATACATGCATAAAATCAATCATGACTCAAGAATAAAACAGTTTATTATTAACCAATTAGTTTAGGTCTTGTTTCCTCACCTTTGCTTGATCGTAGGTCCTCTTTCAAGCTTTAAGAATCAACTAAATATCAATATTATATCACTAGAAGACCTAATCAAGTCGATAGAATTTAATTAGAATTAATTCTGATTTTAAAAGCATACTGTTAACTAGGGGTCGATGCCAGGGTCAGAGGTTCCATCGACCCTGGGTGCGACCACCAACAGTCTGGACTTCCCGAATACTGGGGGTCGATTGTTAGGGTCTGGTAGGGTCGATTGGCCATCGACCCCCCGTGCGACCCCCTGTGGGTTTCGTCAAATTTTCATCCTTCAGTCCATTCCTTCGTGTTTGGGGTCCTATGGCTTGCTTCTATAATCCATTCCACACATGTTCTATGGTCTAGAACCGTAGTTCATTTACCTATATGGTTTTTTTATGATTTTCTCCATGGTTTTCCATGAAAACATAACCATGGATGGATGATTTGGCTTTCTCCTAGATCATTCCCTCTTCACTATCCATTCTAAGGTCTGTAGAATTACATGGAGATTGTACCCATACCTGAGAATTAGGCTTGTCTCTATGAAGCCTTCTCTTTGATCTTCTTCACCACTTTCCTTCTCATTCTCTTCTCTTTCTCTTTTCATTCTCTTCTCTTTCTCTCAATCCAATTAGGGTTCTAAAAGGAGTAAAAGAGGCTTAGGGACGTCCTATTTATAGAGTAGAAACTCTAAAAATAAGTCCCATTGAGATTAGGAAAGAATCCCATTGAAATTTGGAAAGTATCCAAATCACGGTTTCTGTCAGCA
Organism: Protea cynaroides; assembly: GCA_028583415.1. Taxonomy (NCBI): domain Eukaryota; kingdom Viridiplantae; phylum Streptophyta; class Magnoliopsida; order Proteales; family Proteaceae; genus Protea; species Protea cynaroides. The sequence continues at coordinate 73,180,870 of CM053268.1, forward strand.
GACTGGGGGTCGATGAGGGGTTCGGAGATCCCGTCGACCCCTGGTTCTAAAATGTTCGACCCCCGATTAAAAACTCAGGGTCTGAATTTCTATCTTGGGGGATCCGACCCTGCCTAGCTGGGTGTGCGACCCTTTCCCTATTTTTAGTGTTTTTGGGTCAGTTTAATACCTGGGATCGCGATCTCCCTCACGTACTTGAACCATTTGGCTCGACCATGATGGGTAGACCTGGTTCAAGGTGGTAAGACCGGGTTAGTTTGATACGGGTCTTACAACTCCCCCCTACTTATTTTGTCCTCGAAATTGTACATACCTTCTGAGTCAAATAAATGAGGGTATTACTTTCGCATAGCATTCTCTTCTTCCTATGTAATTTCTTTCATATCTCTACTTCTCTAGATGACCTTAACATAATAGATATCACGGTTGCGTAGTCGTTGAACCTTTCGACTGACAATTTCAGTTGGTGTTACCTCAAATGTCAAATCTTCAATCAAATCGGGTAAGTCCATTGTCAAAACGTGCGTTGGATCCTTGACATACTTCTTCAATAAGGAAATATAAAATACGTCATGCACACTTGACATAGATGGTGGTAGTGCTAACTGGTAAGCCACTTTCCCATGGTTAGCTAGAATCTCATATGGCCCGACATATCTTGGACTTAGTTTCCCTTTCTGTCCAAACCGTTTCAGTCCTCGCATAGGCGATACTTCTAAGAATACTTTATCACCCACGACGAATTCAAGGTCTCGGCGTCGGGTATCTGCATATTGCTTCTGACGATTCTGAGCTGTTCTCACTCTTTCCTTGATAATATCGACCACTCGACAAGTCTCTTCAACAAATTCCGGTCCAACAATACTACGTTCCCCAACTTCATTCCATAACAAAGGAGTTCGACACTTTTGGCCATACAGTGCTTCATAGGGTGATATCTGTATAGTAGCCTGATAGCTATTGTTATAAGCGAACTCAATCAATAGTAACTTTTCATCCCATGATCTTTTAAAATCAATTACACATGCTTGAAGCATATCTTCTATAATCTAAATTGTACGCTCTGACTGTCCATCTGTCTGTGGATGGAATGCAGTACTAAACTTCAGTGTTGTACCCATAGCCTTTTGTAATCCTTCCCAAAACTTTGAAGTAAATCACGGATCTCTATCGGATACAATGCTTTCAGGTACACCGTGTAATCGCACAATGTTATCCACATACAACTTAGCTAACCTCTCCAGTGTATATTGAGGTCGTATCGGTATAAGCGAGCTGTTTTGGTCAGGCGGTCTACAATCACTCAAACTGCGTCAACTACTCGAGGAGTCAATGGTAATCCTGTGACGAAGTCCATAGTGATGCAGTCCCATTTCCATGCAGGTTCTGGTAACAGCTGTAACAGTTCTGCCGATCTTTGTCGTTCAGCCTTTACTTTCTGACAATTTAGGCATTGAGACACGAACTTAGCTACATCTGCTTTCATTCCTCTCCACCAATATAATTTCTTTAGATCATGATACATTTTTGTACTTCCAGGATATATCGAATAGATGGTGGTATGGGCTTCTTTCATCAATCGGTGTCTAATGTCCAAGCTTTCTGTTTCGGGTACACATATTCTTCCTTTGTACTTCAGTACCTTTTCTTCGTCCAAGGTGAACTCAGGGTTAGTCCTGCCTTTTTCGATGTCCTCTTGTACCATTCTTAGGTAAGGATCTGATTTGATAGTTGTCTTTACTTCATCAACTATATTTGGTATAATCTTCAATGCGGCGAACATATTTGAAAACCGATGAATAAACCCTTGGTTGGCTGATCCATCTGGTGCATTTATCACAAACTGTTCATTACCGTGTTTGAATACCTTTCTGGTAGTACACATTGCGGCGGTTGTGCTAACCTCTCCCTAAGATTTTATCATTGCCTTTCTACTCAGCGCATTGGCTACTACATTAGCTTTCCCCGGATGATACTGGATATCACAATCATAGTCTTTCAATAGTTTCAGCCATCTTCTTTGTCTCATATTCAGCTCCTTCTGATTAAATAGATAAGTAAGACTTTTATGGTCTGATTTAATCTGAAACTTCTCCCCGTACAGATAATGTCTCCATATTTTGACAGCATGTACTACTGCCGCTAGTTCCAAATCATGTGTAGGATAGTTCTTCTCATGTGTCTTCAGTTGTCTTGAGGCATAAGAAATTACATGTTCTCCTTGCATAAGTACACATCCTAATCCCAGTCTTGATGCATCGGTATACAAGATAAATGGTTGTCCTGGAATCGGGATGGTCAAGATTGAACCTGATATCAATCTAGCCTTCAAGGTTTGGAAACTCTTCTCGCATTTATCTGTCCAAACATACTTCTCGCCCTTCTTAGTCAAACTGGTAAGAGGTACGGCAATTCGGGAATAGTCTTCCAAAAATCGTCGATAATACCCAGCTAGACCCAAGAAACTTCTAATTTCTGCCACGCTCTTCGGTGCTTCCCACTCTACAATAGCCTCGATCTTGTTGGGATCCACTTTAATTCCTTCAGCGGTTACTACATGGCCTAGAAATGCAACTTTCTTTAGCCAAAACTCACACTTTGTAAATTTGGCGTAGAGCTTTTCCTTCCGTAGTCGTTGCAGAGCGGCGTTTAGATTCTTAACATGAGTTTCCTCGTCTTTGGAGTAGACCAATATATCATCAATGAATACAATAACCGATGTATCCAACATGTCGTGGAAACCCGGTTCATAAGTTCCATAAAAGTTGCTGGTGCTTTTTTCAATCCAAAAGACATAACCAAGAATTCATATTGTCCATATCTGGTCCTGAATGCTGTCTTAGGAATATCACCATCCTTAATCTTCAGCTGATGGTAGCTTGACCGAAGATCGATCTTGGACAACACTTTGGCACCTTGCAACTGATCGAATAGGTCATCGATCCGAGGCAATGGATATCGATTCTTGATTGTCAGTTTATTCAGTTCTCGGTAGTCTATACACAATCGAATGCTACCGTCCTTCTTCTTCACGAATAATACTGGTGCTCCCCATGGTGATATACTAGGGCGAATGTAACCCTTGTCCAGGAGTTCTTGTAGTTGTACTTTCAGTTCCTTCAGTTCAGTAGGAGCCATTCGATAAGGTGCTTTCGATACTCGTACGGCTCCAGGTATAAGATCTATAACAAACTCTGTAGCTCGGTCGGGTGGTAATCCTGGTATTTCTTCAAGAAATACATCTGGATATTCCCACACGACATCAATATCTTCCATTCGTGGTGCCTCCTTGGTAAGGTCGACCACAGATACTAAATACCCGACTGATCCTTTCTCAAGGCACTTCTTAGCCTTTAGCGCCGAGAGTATGAGCTTTCGTTTACGGGGAAGTTTGGTTCCCGAAAAACTGAACTCTGCTCCTTCCTTGTCTTTAAATGTTAGCTTCTTTTCAGCACATAATAGATTTGCAGAATGCCGAACTAACCAGTCCATGCCCAAGATGACGTCAAAGTCTGCCATCTCAAGTTGGATCAAGGTCGCATCCAAGGTCTTTTCACCAATAAGAACTAGACATGGTCCATAATCTTTTCTAACTCCACTTCTAAGCCCGTAGGTGATCGTACAAGTAGTTTGTAGTCTAAGGATTTAAGGGGTAGATTTAACTTCTTTCCAAACGTCACATATATAAAGGAATGAGTAGCTCCTGAATCAAAGAGTATTCTGACAGGAATGCCATTAATAGGTACGATACCTGTGATTTGTCTTAGTTTAGTCTACATGCTCATACAATGTAATACAACTAACTAAAATTGTAAGTTATACCTGTGACCACATCAGGCGATGCGGCAGCATCCTCGGATGTAACCGCGTAAACTCGTCCTTGATGTAGCTGCTTCTTGGGCTTAGGACATTCCCATGCTATATGTCCCACTTGGTTGTAGTTAAAATATTTTATCCCTTCAGTAATTGGCTTCGGTTGCTGTTGAGCTACGGGAGTAGTCTTGGTTGCAGCAGTAAAGCCTTGAGCACAGAAGGGTTTGAATGTCTTGTTATTCCCTCCATTATAAGAATTTTCAGCTGGCCTTTCGATACCTCTGTTTTGCATGAAATAACTCTCCTTCGGGCTCGATTCTATAACTCGAGCAATTTGTGCCACTTCATTATAAATTTTCTTTTCATGTCCCAGAACGTGCTCGCGGATGCTTCCCCTAAGTCCCATGACGAACCTTTGGGTCTTTGTGTTTTCCTCTTGCATACTAGTGGGTGCAAAGAAGAACAACTCTTCATAACGCTGTTGATATGCATCCACGATCATCTGTCCCTGATATAAACTCAGAAACTCTCTTTCCGTAGAATCTCTGAAACTTCTCGGAAAGTACTTTTCAAAGAACGCCTCTTTATAAATATCCCAAGTCAGTTGGGCATGTTTTGTAAGTAAATATGTCCTGGTAGACCTCCACCAATGGTGTGCATCTCCTTTCAGCATAAAGGTGGCACACAACACTTTTTCTTCTTCATTTAGTCTCATCATCATAAAATTTCTTTCCATTTCATCAACCCAGTGTGCCAGCCATAAACCGGCCATAAAGGATCTACTGGCTTGCTTTGAATTCTTTGGGCTTCAGTTTCAGAAAATGCTCCACCAGTCTGGAGTGGTCTAGTTACTGCGGGACATACGCTCCATACATAGGTGGTTGGTATTGATATCCACCTTGAGCTATCTCAGGATTTGGTACATGAGCCTGCATGACAGGAGTCTGAGGTGCGTGGGGTACTGTGTTACTCCCCCTTGGTACTGTGCTTGCCTATCCTGCTGGCATTGGAGGTGTCTGTGCAGCTGGAGGAGTTATGCCTATGGCAGCTTGTATAGTAGCTTGTGCCTATTGCATTTGTTGCAGCTGTTGGGCCAAGTTCATTACGACTGTGGCCAAGTCTGTAGGTGGAGCTGGCAGATTGGTAGGATTTGCCTGCCCATTTATGACGGACTGTGCCGTGTTCATGTTCCCTTGTGTTTTTGGGTGTGTCTGGTTATCTTCCCCCACAGGTGGTGGTAGTGGGATAGAGTTACGGCTCTGTCTGGTTGCTCTGCGTCCCGCTATTTATTAATCTGATAGTGGGATTGCCTGAAATCATTGAACACGAGAGACAATCATTACATACTTCATTCCCATATATTAAAACCACTAACAATTGCAAATTTCAAATTTTTCAGATCATTCTGTCGAAAATGCTGTGTTTTCCCTGCAGGGTCGATGGTGGGGGTTGATGGGTGTCCGACCCTCAGTCTGCGACCCTGGGAAATCACCCATTCTTCCCGAGAGCCGGGGGACGATGGGGGGGGGGTCGGAGGATGTCCGACCCAGGGTGCGACCCCTAGTTCTCTGTCAGATTCCCGAGAGCCGAGGGTCGATGCGGGGGGCGATGGGTGGGTCGATTGTTTTAATCGAATTTTTCGACCCCCAGACTAAAAATCTGATTTTTAAGTTTTGATTCAAAGTCCATTTCCCATTCTTTCTTCTCCGCTTTGACTCAACTCGTCCCTTTGAGTTGCTACAGTAACGACTCCGATCCGTTGGTGGTTTGCACTCCTTGTTTCGTCGCCTACACCTCTGCTACGGGTATGTCTTCTACCTTATTCTTGAGTTATGGAGAGAAACATAGTTTCCATATCATAGCATTCTCCAATGATGTCAAGTGGTACCAACCCAGGTTCTAGTCATACGCACAGAGAGAATAATCATCATGTTGGTCGAGCTGAAGGATGATGATTCAGTTGTTATTGAGGATGATAATGCGCCTATTTTTTACCTTACTCCTGAACTGACCTTGGTTGGCAAAGTCATAGCATGTAAACCCTATTGACGTCGAACTATTATAGAAGGTCTCCCTACTGCTTGGGACACCATGTATGGAGTTCAGGTATCATTTTTTGATACTGATACTTTCGTTTTTATGTTCCAACACGAAGTTGATCTTTATAATGTTGTTCGAGATTCACCGTGGTCAGTTGGTGGAAACTTGATTATCCTTGAAAGATGGAATGAAAACTGACTTTGGAACTTTGATTCCTTTGATATAAGGATTCAACTATATGGAGTTCCTTTTGAATTACGGTCTAAAGAGTTAGTTCATCGTTTCATATCCAAAGTTGGTAAACCCATTATTATCATGGCTATTGAAAACTTTGGGATAGGCAAAGCTACAAGCTTTCTGAGATCAACGGTTTCTCTGAACATCAACCAACCACTATGTAGTTTCTTCAACATTAGGAGGCATATGCATCCTGACCAGCATGTGGAGGTTAAATATGAAAGGTTGTCGCTTTTTTTGTCACTCCCCAATTCTGCACCATTCAGAATGGTGTGATGAACCGCTAATAAACCAACGGTTCAACCGGGATCTCTAATAGGCCATATCCATTAAAAATAAAACCATGCATATCCACAACCATATCATAATAAATATACAATAGCGGAAGTCTTATAGTAAATGAACTGAGAACTCTAACTGTAACAATCATAATTAAAATATCAAGTTATTGTTGTATCAACTGAGACATAAGTAAATAAAATATCAATTACATCCCTTTATAATTCAAATAAAATCCGAATAGAATACGCATGAGTTGCACTCGCATGAGGGGTCATGCGTATCTACTAAGTATGCGGCTATTGCAGCAACACGCGCATACACCGGAGCACTCATATAATCTTCAACTGTAGTACCTGCATCATCAACTAAAAATATTCGACGTCGAGAGGGTAAGCACACATCATGGCTCAGTGAGAAAACAAAACAATGCAACAAACATATGCATGCATTCAATTCATATCTTTGGTCTAGTAAATAAGTTTGCAATGTGCTATAGAAAGGATAGGTGGCCAAAGGTCACGTTTATTGACGCCACACCTCTATACACGAGTGTGTGAAGCCGCCCAAAGGTAACATTTATTGTCGTTCCATATGCAACCACCATGGATAATGTACACGCAAAGGTCACGTTTATTGCTGTACCCGTTGCCCATACCAACACGTAAGTCCCCTGCTGGCGAGGGCTCGTAAACTGGGCTCGCAACTAACCAATCCTAATGTCAATCAGTATATCCAAGGCCTCTCCCCAGCATCCCTCAATACATCGATAGGGATAGGGCTAAGGGCCCCCGACAGAGTCAGAGACTACACGGTCCGAGACCACCCCCCCTCATACCCTATAACGTAATAGTTCTGCTAAGATAATGGCGATACGACGATGTCAGTAGACAAGACTTGAGTTAGAGATAGAGCTAGAGTGCTGAGGCCCAGCCTATGACACCTTCCCCTGATACTCGCTCGCATCAAGCACACCAACCACACACATACATTCACATGCCTATTCCTATCATCATCATCATCATCATGTTATAAACAATAATTTAAATATGCAAGAACAGTAACAATAGAAATATTGGATGACATGTTGAATGCACATAACAAGCATACACGCATAGAATCAATCATGGCATTGGACTCAAGAATAAACAATTTATTATTAACCAATTAGTTTAGGTCTTGTTCCCCCACCTTTGCTTGATCGTAGGTCCTCTTTCAAGCTTTAAGAATCAATTAAATATCAATATTATATCACTAGAAGACTTAATCAAGTTGATAGAATTTAATTAGAATTAATTCTGATTTTAAAAGCATACTGTTAACTGGGGGTCGATGCCAGGGTCGGAGGTTCCATCGACCCTGGGTGCGACCACCCACAGTCTGGACTTTCCAAACACTGGGGGTCGATTGTTAGGGTCTGGTAGGGTCGATTGGCCATCGACCCCCCGTGCGACCCCCTATGGGTTTCGTCAAATTTTCATCCTTCAGTCCATTCCTTCGTGTTTGGGGTCCTATGGCTTGCTTCTACAATCCATTCCACACATGTTCTGTGGTCTAGAACCGTAGTTCATTCACCTATATGGTTTTTTATGATTTCCCCCATGGTTTTCCATGAAAACCTAACTATGGATGGATGATTTGGGTTTCTCCTAGATCATTCCCTCTTCACTATCCATTCTAAGGTCTGTAGAATTACATGGAGATAGTACCCATACCTGAGAATTAGGCCTGTCTCTCTGAAGCCTTCTCTTTGATCTTCTTCTCCACTTTCCTTCTCTTCTCTTTCTCTTCTCCTTCTCTTCTCTTTCTCTCAATCCAATTAGGGTTCTAAAAGGAGTGAAAGTGGCTTAGGGACGTCTTATTTATAGAGTAGAAACTCCAAAAATAAGTCCCATTGAGATTAGGAAAGAATCCCATTAAAATTTGGAAAGTTTCCAAATCACGGTTTCTGTCGACAGACTGGGGGTCGATGAGGGGGTCGGAGATCCCGTCGACCCCTGGTTCTAAAATGTCTGAGCCCCGGTTAAAAACTCAGGGTTTGACTTTCTATCTTGGGGGGTCCGACCCTGCCTAGCTGGGTGTGCGACCCTCCCCCTATTTTTAGTGTTTTTGGGTCAGTTTAATACCTGGGATCGTGATCTCCCTCACGTACTTGATCCATTTGGCTCGACCATGATGGGTAGACCTGGTTCAAGGTGGTAAGACCGGGTTAGTTTGATATGGGTCTTACATTTTTTGTTATTATTGTGGAAGGATAGGACGTGACCATGACCATTGTATTAGTTTTTGATGATTATAAGGTTCACAAAATGGACCATGGTTATCCTTCAATTAATTAGTGCCCTCTGGCTCCTAAGCATCGCTTTGATTTAGATCTGAAGGGAGTTACTCCTAACAGTAGATGTCACACCCAATTCTGGACAAACCAGAATGGTGTGATGAACCACAACGGTTCAACCAGGATTTCGTATAGGCTATGCCAACCATGTTAAACCAAAACACATTCCACATTAATCAGAGATAATAAAGTAAATAGCGAAAATCTTAATAATAATGAACTGAGGTCTAATCATGATAAATAATTAATATTCCAATTATCTCCAAGTAACCAAAACATAATTTAATACATATTACAAATATCCAAATACGAAAGTCAAACACTAAGCGTATTCATAGTTGAAACACTCGCTTAATGAATCATTATAGTCCTCAGCAGCTTGCTCATCCATAACTGCCACCTGTTCATATGTTAGTGTATCAACATAATCTTCAACCGTAATACCTGCAACATCAGAAACTAAAAAAAATTACGCGCGCGAGGGTCAGCTCTCCAACTTGAGCTCAGTGAGTAAACAAAACAATGCAACAAACATATGCATGCATTCAATTCATATCTTTGGTCTGGTTTATAAGTTTGCAATGTGCTATAGAAAGGTTTGGTGGCCCCCGCACCTCTATACATAAGTGTGTGAATCCGTCTAATGGATCAAACACCATTGCCGTCCCATATGCACCTACCATGGAATAGAGATAGAGCTAAAGTATCCGGATTAAACACCGTCAACAATTCCCCTGATGCCCTACCCATACCAACTCGTAAGCCCCTGCTAGCGAGGGCTTGCAAACTGGGCTCACAACTAACCAATCCTAATGCCAGACAGTGTGTAAGACCCGCACTCCGTAAACCCGGTCTAAACCTTGGTTTTGATGTCGTGACTGGTCTTCCGATCATCACCGGGCCAGACGGGACGAGCGGATGACAAACAGGTACGTAATCAGACCAAAGACGATCGAATCAACATGATTTTATGTTGACCGGTCGATGGTACCGGTCTTGGTACCGGTCGACCGGTTAGGTCTACGCAGCTAAGTGTGGAAATCCGGAAATTAACTTCTGAGGGTCCCACTTTCCTGATTTCGAATCCTGAGACTTTCCTAATCCTAATAGGGTTACTAAACCCTAAATCTAGCCTATAAATACACCCTTAAACCTTCTCAAATCCTTTCCATTGTTTCTCACAAACCCTAGAGAAGAGAAAGAGGTTGGAAAGGAAAAGGAGCTAGGAAGAAGAAGAAGGTGCCGCCATTACCGTTCGACGACGCTCACTCTACGCCAGTCAACGGTAAGTGTTTTAACCATTCTTCTTACCCTATGACCCTAGGTTAGTTGTGTGGGTGGATCAATACCATGCAAAGTAGGTATTGATCTAAAACCCTAAATTGGCCAATAAACCCTAAGTTGCCATCAAACCCTAGATTCGAGTTTCGAGATGATATTCATCGAAACGAGACTTGAATGAGTTGGGGATAACTCTAACTCCAAGTTTAGACTTAGAATGGATAGGAGAAACCTTGGAAATCCTTGGAGAATGATCGACGGCAGTCGAAAAAACCCATGTATGGTCTTTCGGAGACATACCGGTCGACTATACCGGTTGCACACAGTGCGACCGGTATGTTGCCACCGGTATCCCTCGGGAGGCTGGTTTGTGGGGACCGGCTGACCATACCGGTCGCCAGTCTTCCCCACAGAGCTGCGACTGGTACATGCCACCAGTCATCTCTGTGAGGGTATTTTGTGATCTTTGTTGGTTTCCGACCAACATGAAACCCTAAACAATATATTCTAATGAAACCCTAATAACATTGTAGGACTTTGTGACATATCGTTTGGATCTTGCGACGTAGAGCAAGTTATCAAACGAGCGTCAGGTAAGGGAATCTGACCTAAACTTAATAATTAATGGACAGTAAGTTGTTGTTAATTACCTAAATATATATGATGTGATGTTTGTGCATATTCACATGCCATCCTTTACTTTCAGTTATTATTATTGTTCATGCATTGATAGGATGTGATTGTTAAGCATGTGATTGTTTTCGTTAGTGTGTGGAGTGGGGAATGGGCCTGGGATCGCTCCTCACCCTAGCACCTTTTGTAGTATTCTGTCTTAACATGCTTGGTACGGGTGGGGCATCAGGGGAAGGTCGTGGTACGGTGGTCTCCGATATTGATGTTGGCCTGGCCATGGTTATGTGGCACTGTGGTCTCCGAGGTCGACGCTGGCTTGTCCACGATGCTTTAGCTCTATCTCTATGCCATAGGGAGTTATGTTGGGATAGGGTCTACCTGCGTATTGTTTCTATCCTAGTGGGTTAGTTACGGATAGGGCATCAGGGGAGGTGTGGGAATGCCTTAGCTCTATCTCTATGCCGTAGAAGGCTGTGCTGGGATAGAGCGTACATTGATGACATATAGGATTGGTTAGTTGCGAGCCCAGTTTGCGAGCCCTGGCCAGTAGGGGCTTAGGTACTGGTATGGGTAGAGTATCAGGGGAGGTACGGGGGTATCTTAGCTCTATCTCTATTCCATGATGGGTGCATGTGGGCCAATGGGGGTGTGATCCATGAGGTGCCACACACTCGTGTATAGAGGTGCGGGGGCCACCAAACCTTTCTATAGCACATTGCAAACTTAAAACCAGACCATAGCATAAAATGATTGTTACTCATGCATAATATTGTAAAACTGTCTTATTGTCTTACTGAGCTGTGTTGTGAGCTCACCCTTTGTATACACATTGTTTTTAGATGTTGTTGCAGGTTACACAGTTGATGAATATATGAACGCTCCGGCGTATGGAGGTGTAGCTGCTCTGGAAGTGCAAGCAGGAGAGGACGAGCATGACGCTTCATGCGAGTGCCCTTTCTGCGTGTACCTTTGATCGGATTTTATTTATTTCTTTCAGTTAGTTTTGGTTGGATTAAATGGATGTACGGATATTATTTTATGTGTTCGAATTTGGATAATTGGATATTTATTTAAATTATCAATAGATACTCAGTTCATTATATTTAAAGTCTTCCGCTGTATATTTATATTCTGATTGTGGTTATGTGTAATGGTTTGTATGAGTGGACACGGCCTATTCGAGATCTTGGTGTGAACTGTTGGTTCAATGACGGTTCACTCACACCATTCTAGTTGGATCAGAATTGGGGTGTGATAACTTGCTTGGTGGAATTCTATACGGGCATATCTGTAGACTAAGCATACGCAAGTAGATTGGGAAGTGTTCAAGGGTGCCTTCTTCGATAAGTATTTTCCGAAGAGTTTCAGAGATCAGATGGAGAAGGAGTTCCTTAATTTGCAGTAGTCCCAGTCGACTGTGGATGCCTACCAGCAGAGGTACGAGGAGTTATTTTTCTTCGCACTGGCAAGTATGCAAGAGGAAGAGACCAAGACACGTAGGTTCACCATGGGACTACGTGGAAGCATCAGAGAGCACATCTTGGGTCTGGACAAGATGATCTATAATGAGGCTGTGCAGGTTGCAAGGGTGATAGAGTCCAGTTAGAGGGACAACTTCTTCACTCAGAACAGGGGAGTGAAGAGACCTGCTATTGAGAGTTCGGGTGGCGGTAACAACAGACCCTTCCGCCCATACAGGGCTCAGACCGCTACAGTGCTTGCAAGGAACAATGCGGCACCACCTGTGCCACAGAATGCCAGATACAACCCAAATATAAAGTGTTTCAACTGCCAGCAAGTGGGTCATATTGCAAGGACCTGCACTCTACCTAAGAAGCAACCTCCCCAGCAAGGAAGAGTTTATGCGGTCACCACTGAAGAGGCAGCTGCATCACCTGATGTAGTCACTGGTATGACTCTATTCCTTACTATTTGGCTTACTATTTTCATTGTGTGTATGCGCATGTAGAACTAAGGGATAATAAAAAATTTTAGGAATTGTAAATGTAGCTGGTATACCTGCCAGAGTACTATTTGACTCTGGGGCCACGCACTCCTTTGTTTCTATTTCTTTTGGGAAGCGAATGGAGTTACCAATCAAGCACTTGAACCCAAGCTTGATAGTTCGCTCTCCACTAGGAGTCGAAGTGGCTTTGATTGAATATTATGGACCATGTACTGTATGTATTGAGGGCCGAGAGTACTACTTGAGATGGCAGACTTTGATGTCATTTTGGGAATGGATTGGCTAGGCCATCATTTGGCCGTCCTATTATGTGGTGAAAGGAAGCTTGTGCTTACTGACAAAAAGGAAAGGGAATATAGCTTCACTGGGATCAGGCTATCTAGGAAGTGGAAGCTGATTTTCTCTGCCCTAAAAGCCAAGCGATGCTTAGAGAAAGGGGGAGTGGGGTATCTAGTATCTGTAGTCGACATCACGGCAGAGTCACTCAAGATGGAAGATATAGATGTGGTTCGAGAGTTCCCAGATGTATTTCCAGAGGAGCTTCCAGGTCTACCGTCGGACAGGGCTATAGAGTTTGTAATAGACCTTATGCCAGGTTCGGCGCCGGTGTCCAAAGCACCATACAGGATGGCCCCTATCGAGTTAAAGGAGTTAAAGACCCAATTACAAGAATTGTTAGATAAGGGTTTCATACGAACTAGCATATCGCCTTGGGGAGCACCGGTATTATTCGTCAAGAAGAAAGACGAAAGTATAAGGCTGTGCATTGACTACCGTGAACTGAACAAGTTGACTATCAAGAAGCGGTATCCTTTGCCTAGGATCGATGATTTGTTCGATCAGCTGTAGGGTGCAAAGGTTTTCTCGAAGATTGATCTCCGATCGGGGTATTACCAACTGAAGATCAAGGCCGGAGATATTCCGAAGACTGCTTTCAGGACGAGGTATGGGCATTATGAGTTTCTAGTTATGTCTTTCGGGTTGACCAATGCTCCAGCGTCGTTTATGGAACTGATGAACCGAGTGTTTCATGATATGTTGGACACTTCGGTCATCGTATTCATCGATGACATATTGATCTACTCTAAGGACATGGGGACTCATACAGCACACTTGAGGGCAGCCTTACAACGGTTGAGACAAGAAAAGCTTTATGCTAAGTTCAAGAAGTGCGAGTTTTGGCTGAAGAAAGTGGCTTTCTTGGGCCATGTTGTATCTAAAGACGGCATCAAGGTTGATCCAAGTAAGATAGCTGCTATAGTAGGATGGGAAGCACCAAAATCTGTTGCGAAAATTCATAGTTTCCTTGGGTTGGCTGGTTATTATAGAAGATTCGTGGAAGATTACTCCAGGATCGCTGTTCCACTCACCAGATTGACCAAGAAGGGAGAGAAATTTAAATGGACAGATGAGTGTGAGAAGTGCTTTCAGACTTTGAAGTCAAGACTAGTCTCTGCACCCATCTTGACCATCCCAGAACCAAGCGTACCGTTTACTTTATATACGGATGCTTCAAGGTTGGGTATTGGGTGTGTATTGATGCAAGGGGAACAGGTGATTGCTTACGCATCAAGACAGTTAAAGGAGCATGAGAAGAACTATCCTACGCATGACTTGGAGCTAGCAGCGATTATTCATGCAATCAAGACTTGGAGACACTACTTGTACGGCGAGAAGTTTCTGATTAAGTCAGATCACAAGAGCTTAACTTATCTTTTCACTCAGAAGGATCTGAATATGAGACAGAGGAGATGGCTAGAGTTGTTGAAAGATTATGATTGTGACATCCAGTACCATCCGAGTAAAGCAAATGTGGTGGCTGACGCCTTAAGTAGAAAGTGGTCATTGAAACCTGAGGCAGGACCAAGTACAAATGCTGCATTATGGGCCGTAGCTTCAAGTTCAATCGAAGGTGATGAAGAGTATATTATAGAGACTGTAGAAGATCCAGTTGAGCAAGGCTTAATTCATAAGTTCACCATGATGTTCGCAGCTCTGAAGATCTCACCGGATCTAGTTGATGAAGTCAAGATAGCAATCCTACAGGATCCTCATCTCAAAACTGTGCAAGAAGACTTAGAGAAGGGTACGAGCAATCCTGACTTTACCTTGGATTCAGACAAGGTACTCAGGTATCGTGGACGGTTATGTTTACCTGAGAGTGAAGACTGCAATATCAGAGATCGAGTTATGACTGAAGCTCATTACACTCCATATTCGGTACATCCAGGAAGTACCAAAATGTACCATGATTTAAGAAGACTATATTGGTGGAGGGGTATGAAAGCGGATATATCTCGTTTCGTGTTCCAGTGTCTGAATTGTCAACAAGTTAAAGCGGAAAGGCAGAGACCCGCAGGTTTACTACAGCCATTACCGGAACCTGCATGGAAGTGGGATTGTATTACTATGGATTTCGTCACTGGCTTACCTTTGACACCAAAGTCAGTGGATGCAGTTTGGGTTATAGAGGATCGACTCACCAAGACAGCTCGATTTATTGTGGTCAGACCTCAGTATACCATGGAGAAACTAGCCAAGTTATATGTTGATAATATAGTCAGACTTCATGGCGTTCCAGAGAGTATAGTATCTGACAGAGATCCCTATTTTACATCAAAGTTCTGGGAAGGATTACAGAAAACTATGGGAACCAAGTCGAAGTTCAGCACGGTTTTTCACCCTCAGACGGACGGACAGTCAGAGCGAACTATTTAAATTTTGGAAGATATGCTCCGAGCTTGTGCAATAGATTTCAAGGGAGCTTGGGGTGAGAAGCTATCACTTATCGAGTTTGCTTATAACAACAGTTATCAGGCTACAATTCAGATGGCCCCATATGAAGCACTCTATGGGAAGAAGTGTCGTACACCTCTGTTATGGAACGAAGTGGGGGAAAGAAGAATTTTAGGACCAGAGTTTGTTGAAGAAACTTGCCGAGTGATTGATCAGATCAAGGAGAGAGTAAAAATAGCTCAAGTTCGACAGAATCACTGTGCGGATAATCGACGTCGAGATCTGGAGTTTGCAGTGGGTGACAAAGTATTCTTGAAGGTGTCACCGGTGAGAGGTCTGAAACGGTTTGGTAAGAAGGGAAAGCTCTACCACAGGTATGTGGGACCGTATGAGATATTGACCCGACGTGGTAATATAGCATATCAATTGGCTCTACCACCATCTATGTCTAGTGTTTATAATGTGTTCCATGTATCATTACTGAAAAAATATGTCAGAGATCCATCGCACATTTTGACCGCTGATCCCCCAGACTTGACTGAAGACTTAACATTCGAAGTGGTGCCTATGATGCTCTCAAGTCGAAAAGTTCAGCAACTTCGAACCAAGGATATCCATTATGTGAAGGTGCATTGGAGAAGCCAAAATGTGGAGGAAATTACTTGGGAAGAGGAGAGCGCAATGAGGAAGGAGTACCCTAACCTTTTCAACGATCAAGGTATGTTCAAATTTCGGGGCCAAAATTTCTTTTAAGGGTGGGGGAGTTGTGAAACCTACATGAAAATTTCAGGATGAAATTTCTTTTAAGGGTGGGGGAGTTGTAAGACCCGCACTTCGTAAACCCGGTCTAAACCTTGGTTTTGATGTCGTGACAGGTTTTCTGATCATCACCGGGCCAGATGGGATGAGCGGATGACAAACAGGTATGAAATCGGACCAAAGATGATCGAATCAACATGATTTTATGTTGATCGGTCGATGGTACCGGTCTTGGTACCGGTCGACCGGTCAGGTCTGCGCAGCTAAGTGTGGAAATCCGGAAATTGACTTTTGAGGGTCCCACTTTCCTGATTTCAAATCCTGAGACTTTTCTAATCCTAATAGGGTTACTAAACCCTAAATCTAGCCTATAAATACACCCTTAAACCTTCTCAAATCCTTTCCATTGTCTCTCACAAACCCTAGAGAAGAGAAAGAGGTTGGAAAGGAGAAGGAGCAAGGAAGAAGAAGAAGGTGCCGCCATTACCGTTCGACGACGCTCACTCTACGCCAGTCAACGGTAAGTGTTTTAACCATTCTTCTTACCCTATGACCCTAGGTTAGTTGTGTGGGTGGATCAATACCATGCAAAGTAGGTATTGATCTAAAACCCTAAATTGGCCAATAAACCCTAAGTTGCCGTCAAACCCCAGATTCGAGTTCCGAGATGATATTCATCGAAACGAGACTTGAATGAGTTGGGGATAATTCTAACTCCAAGTTTAGACTTAGAATGGATAGGAGAAACCTTGGAAATCCTTGGAGAATGATCGACGACAGTCGAAAAAACCCATGTATGGTCTTCCGGAGACATACCGGTCGACTATACCGGTTGCACACAATGCGACCGGTATGTTGCCACCGGTATCCCACAGGAGGCTGGTCTGTGGGGACCGGCTGACCATACCGGTCGCCAGTCTTCCCCACAGAGCTGCGACCGGTACATGCCACCGGTCAGCTCTGTGAGGGTATTTTGTAATCTTTGTTGGTTTCCGACCAACATGAAACCCTAAACAATATATTCTAATGAAACCCTAATAACATTGTAGGACTTTGTGACATATCGTTTGGATCTTGCGACGTAGACCAAGTTATCGAACGAGCGTCAGGTAAGGGAATCTGACCTAAACCTAATAATTAATGGACAGTAAGTTGTTGTTAACTACCTGAATATATATGATGTGATGTTTGTGCATATTCACATGCCATCCTTTACTTTCAGTTATTATTATTGTTCATGCATTGATAGGATGTGATTGTTAAGCATGTGATTGTTTTCGTTAGTGTGTGGAGTGGGGCATGGGCCTGAGATCGCTCCTTACACTAGCACCTTTTGTAGCATTCTATCTTAACATGCTTGGTACAGGTGGGGCATCAGGGGAAGGTCGTGGTACGATGGTCTCCGATATTGAAGTTGGCCTGGCCATGGTTATGTGGCACTGTGGTCTCCGAGGTCGACCCTGGCTTATCCACGATGCTTTAGCTCTATCTCTATGCCGTAGGGAGTTATGTTGGGATAGGGTCTACCTGCGTATTGTTTCTATCCTAGTGGGTTAGTTAAAGATAGGGCATCAGGGGAGGTATGGGAATGCCTTAGCTCTATCTCTATGCCGTAGACGGCTGTACTGGGATAGAGCGTACATTGATGACATATAGGATTGGTTAGTTGCGAGCCCAGTTTGCGAGCCCTGGCCAGTAGGGGCTTAGGTACTGGTATGGGTAGAGTATCAGGGGAGGTATGGGGGTATCTTAGCTCTATCTCTATTCCATGATGGGTGCATGTGGGCCAATGGGGGTGTGATCCATAAGGTGCCACACACTCGTGTATAGAGGTGCGGGGGCCACCAAACCTTTCTATAGCACATTGTAAACTTAAAACCAACCACAGCATAAAATGATTGTTACTCATGCATAATATTGTGAAACTGTCTGATTGTCTTACTGAGCTGTGTTGTGAGCTCACCCTTTGTATATACATTATTTTTAGATGCTGATGCAGGTTACACAGTTGATGAATATATGAACGCTCCGGTGTATGGAGGTGTAGCTGCTCTGGAAGTGCAAGCAGGAGAGGACGAGCATGACGCTTCATGCGAGTGCCCTTTCTGCGTGTACCTTTGATCGGATTTTATTTATTTCTTTCAGTTATTTTTGGTTGGATTAAATGGATGTACGGATATTATTTTATGTATTCGAATTTGGATAATTGGATATTTATTTAAATTATCAATAGATACTCAGTTCATTATATTTAAAGTCTTCCGCTGTATATTTATATTCTGATTGTGGTTATGTGTAATGGTTTGTTTGAGTGGACATGGCCTATTCGAGATCCTGGTGTGAACCGTTGGTTCAATGACGGTTCACTCACACCATTCTGGTTGGATCAGAATTGGGGTGTGACACAGTGTATCCAAGGCCTCACCCCATCATCCCTCAATACGTCCATAGAAATAGAACTAAGGCCCCCCGGCAGAGTTAAAGACTACACGGTCTAAGACCACCTCCCTTGATGCCCTACGACGTAATAGTTCTGCTAAGGTAATAGCAATACGATGATGATAGTGGGCAAGACTTGGGTAGAGATAGAGCTAGAGTTTGGTGATGAGGTCAAATACCACCATGCCACGTCCTTCCCCTGATACTCTACTTGCATCCAACACCCCAACCGCACACATACATTCACATGCCTATTCTTGGCATCATCATCATCATCATGTTATAAATAAACAGAATTAATATGCATGAATGGTAATAGCAGGAATATTGGATGACATGTGAGATGCACATTACAAGCATACAAGCATAGAATCAATCATGGCATTGGACTCAATAAAAATAAACAGTTTGTTATTAACCAATTAGCTTAGGTTTTATTCCCTCACCTTTGATCGATGTTTGTTCTTCTCCCAAGCTTTGGAAATCACTTTGAATCTATTAGAAACCTAAACAATTAATGTATTTAAGTTAGGGTTCAAGTTTACCAAGTACAATAGTCAAAAACCTCGTTTGGTCTCAAAATATGCTTGCTGTTATCGTGTGGTCGCATGTGTGGTCGAACCATGTGGTCGCATTTTATGTGACCACACCATGCAACCACACCTTTCCTGGAAACTTCTCGAATAGCTGTGGTTGACCCTCTGGTCACCCTGTGGTCGACTACAGGCTGCGACCACATAATGTTTGGTCAATTTTTCATCTCAATCCGAATTCTTCTTCAGTCGATTCCTCGGCTCATCACTTAGGTTAATCCTATGGTTATCCTATGGCTATTATCTACAGTTCTCATTATGAATTATTCCTAACCTATTTTCTCATGGTTTTTCTTAAAAATTCCGTAATTGAAATCATTACATTAGATTTAACACATCAACTTGAAAAGAACCTATTCTATCTGATTTACCCCATAGAGTCTAGTCCATACCTTAAGCTTGCTGTAGAGAGATAGAACTTTTCTCTACAAAACCTTCTTCTCCAATTCTCCTTCTTCTCCTTCTCTTCCTTTATCTTTCTCTCTTAGGTTTAGGGCTTCAATTTGAGTTCTAAAAGAGTGAGAGAGGCTAAGGAATGTCCCTTATACAGAGAAAAACCTCCATATAGAGTTCCACTTTAATTAGGAAAGAGTCCCTCTTAAATTAGGAAAGTTTCCTAAATACGGAGTCTGTTCAGTATTGTGTGGTCGCACGTGGGGTCGTAGAATCCATCGACTACATGTCCAAAATATGCGACCACACGTTGTGTGGTCTCATATGTGTGGTCTCATGTGCGACCATATGTATCGACCACACGTATCGACCACACCCCTCAAAAATGCCACCACACGTCCAAAATTTACTGGTTTTTAGTTTTTGACTGGTTTCTTCCACATAAACTTAACTAATCAACCACGCCAACTAAATTTGACTTGTTGCTTACCTTATCTTGTGGTTCTTCATACAATTGGTTCACTTGAGTCGATTATGATGGAAAGACCGATCACGACACGAGAACGTAAGGTTAGACTGGGTTCGTGGCATGCAGGTCTTACAACTCCACCACCCTTAAAAAAAATTCACCCCCGAAATTTAAATGTACTTTGAAGTTGAATAGGTGGGAATATTGCTTCTGCATTGCATCTTCTTCTTCCCATGTAATCTCCTTCCCGTCTTAGCTTTGCCAGGTTATTTTCACATAATAAATATCCAAACTTCGAAGATGTTGTACCTTCCAACCATTGAACTAGGCTGGTACCACTTCAATAGTTAAATCTTCTATCTAATCCAGTGGATCCGTGGTCAATACCTTTGATATGGATCTCCAACGTACTTCTTCAATAGAGACACCCGAAATACGTCATCCACACTAGACATGGACAACGGTAATGCTAGTTGATATGCAACTTTTCTTAGTCTCTCCAAAATTTTTAAGAGCTCCAAAACATATATAAGATACAACTTTCCTTTCTTGTCGAATCGTTGCAAACCATACTGTAAGCACCCCATTTTTACCACCCTCAGCATAAGTGAACCAATATGACATGTTTCTAGCCTTTACCTACTTGGATGAATAGGTTGTGAAATTATCTTCAAAATGAGATCGAAATCATCAAATTCTGACGTCAAACAAGGAAGATATCGTAGTTTGAAAGTGCAAGGGTATTTACGTAATTATCGTATCATGCATGCATTATCATTCAAACTTCAAGACATCATATCTTGGTCATCTGATATCGGAATCAGATGATTCAAAGACCAATATTTCTTATTTTCAGTCATCTTCAAAGTGGACGTGAAAAATCCCGGGTAGAAGTCACTAGTGGGCCCCATGCAAGCTTTCATGTAAAATTATCGTTAGAACTTCAAAGCTTCATATCTTTGTCGTTCCACATCGGATTCAGATGATTCCAAGGCCATTATTCTTCATTTGTAATGTTCTACAAAGTGGATATAAAAAAAATATCGGGTAGAAGTCTCCGAAGGGTCCTATGCAAAATTACACATGGAAATGGTCATTTAATCTTCAAAAATTCATATTTTGGTCACCCCATATCCAAATCAAGTAATTTTAGCTTCATTATGTTCCATTTTTAGTATTCTACAAAGTGGACGTAAAAAAATCTCTGGTAGAAGTCTCCGAAGGATCCCATGCAGAATGGTCAGCCAAATTATCAATAATTGGCCTGCTTAAACTTCAAAAATTCATAAGTTGGCCATTTCATTTCCAAATGAGATGATTCAAGTTCCAATATTCCTCATTTTTAATGTTCTACAAAGTGAACGTAGAAAATTTAGAATAGATGCTATCAAAAAATTCCATATAGAAGGGTGACAGAAATGGACTATGAAATGTTAACCTTAGTCCAAACCAGCTTAATTCAGCTTAGTCTAACTTAGCCCGGCTCAGCCCAAACCAATCCAGATCAAGTTATGTCAGTCATATGCATGCATTTTTTTCTTGTAGTTTATATGTTGTATATATGTATATATATATATATATGTACATAATATATATATAAATATATATATATATATATATATCTTATGGATATATTATATGTATTAATACATTTATATAGCCCAGACCAATCCAGATCAAGTTATGTCAGTCATATGCATGCATTCCTTTTATATGTGTATAATGTATAATATATTATTGTACATTATATATATATATATATATATATATATATATATATATATATATATATATATATATATATATATATATATATATATATATATATATGTATATATATATATATATATATATATATATATATATATATATATATGGATATATTATATGTAAATACATATATATATATATATAATATATATATATAAATATATTATAGGAAAGAGAGAGGAAAGTGAGGCCAAAGAAAGAGAGAGGAAAGAGAGGCCATAGGAAAGAGAATGAGAGAAAGAAAAAAAGGAAAGAGAGAAAATAAAAGAAAAAAGAAAAAAAAAGAAAAGATTCCCCTTCACGTTTTTTAGAAAGAAAACGTAAAAGAGAGAGGGAGAAAGAAAAAAAAAGGAAGGAAAGAGGAAGGAAAGAAAAAAAGAAAAAAAAAGAAGAAAAAGAACAAAAAAAGGAAATGTTTTCTAAGAAAGAAAACGTGAAAAGAGAGGGAGAAAGAAAAAAAGGAAGAAAAAGAATGAAGAAGAAAAGGAAAGAAGAAAGAAAGGAAAGAGAGAAGGAATTTTCAAGAAGAAGGAAAGAGAGAAAAGAAAGAGAGAAGGGATTTTCTAGAAGAAGAAGGAGAAAAAGGAAAGAAAGGAAGAAGAAAAAACGTGGGAAGGAAGAAAAGAAAGGAAAAAAAATGGAAAGAAAGGATTTTCTAAAAGAAAAAAAAGAAGAAAAGGAAGGAAGAGAGAAGAAGGAAAGAGGAAGAGAGGATTTTCTAGAAGAGGGAGAGAGAGAAAACATGTGGAAAGAGAGGGAGAAGAGAAAAGGGAAGGAAGAGAAGAAAGGAAAGAAGGATCTTCTAGAAGATGAGAGAAAAAATATAAATAGGCAAGAGAAGAGAGAGGAGGCTCTCTTTTTTCAGATCATAGGGAGAGGAGAAAGTGAGTGAGGGAGAGGAGAACGTGAGTTAGAGAGAGAAAACGTGAGAGAGGGAGAAAGAAAGAGAGAAGAAAAGAGAAAAGAAAGAAAAGAGAAGAAGAAAATAGAGAAAGAGAAGATAGAGAGAAGCAGAAGAGACGAGAAGGAAGATTCACATTTAGAGGGGTTGATACAACCTCTAATCATCCTTCATCGAAGGTTTTCTCTCAATTTGAGCACAAAGTTAGTACTCTAAACAAATTTAGAGGCCGTTAGAATGCTCGAATGCCAATTTGGCTTGAAAAAAGGCTAATTTCTATGAAATCTCAATCATGAATGCTCTATTACATGTTTGTTAATGTTAGGATGTCTATGTCTAATATTTTTCATGAATGATAATTTGTCTAAGCTATTCAATGATGAATTTTTGAATGATATACAATGATGTTTGATGTTTTTTGCAAATTTCATAAAGTGATTTTCTAATCTAAAATTTCTAGATTTAGGATTCAAACTTAAGACGTACATCACATGTATTTTTTCTAAAATTTTGAAGTCCAAATTTTTATGGGAGTCTCTCTGATATGTTATAAGACTACCCTAAAAATTTTGTTCCATTTGGAATTGGGAAAATATATCAAAAAATTTGTCTTTGACATTGCTATTTTTCTCGGATGTAATGCAATCCTCCATCAGAAAGTCTCTAGACAAAGGTCTTATGACCATAATAAAAAAATCCACTTAATATAAAATTTTTAGATATGAAAGTATTTTAAAATATGGCACTGGTTTTGTATTTTTTTAATTTTTTATTGAATTGATATTAATTTTTAAGTGCATAGTACTCTGATTTTGAATCTGTCATGATGTACTGATTTGCATGATTAAAAAGAATCATTTTTCACAAAGAAAATATACTGTTTTAACTTATTTTTCTTAATGAAATTTTATATCAGACAGTTATCTACATATAAATCTATTTGTATTTAATTTTCATTAAGAATAGAATTTTATTTGGAATTTATGGCGCAACTGGTCAAAAATCTGGAACAGATTTGACCAGTGCACATGTTCGGTCTTAGGGCATATCTTTGATCTATTTTTTCTTTCTATTGGGATTCAACTCCTTCATATGAAATATAATATATTAAATCATATTTCTATGAAAAAACGTTGAGCTTGATTTGAGTTTTTAAAGACCTACTTATGGTCATTCTTGTGTAATGTGACAAATCTGAATACAGTTCATAGTTTTGTCCATTATCTGAAACCTTGTGTCACAATTTTAACAATTTTGAGTCGTTAATCTTCCCAAATTTCTTCATAAAAATTATATTTTTTTCAGAGAACATTGAATATATGTTTTTTTTTGATAATTTTATACTTTTCAAAAAAAAGTTTCATTGATGTCTCATTCATTATAACATCAATGATTGTTTAAGTGAATTCTGCCATATTTGGATAAATGGTTATATTGGGAGCATTCATATGCTTTGTTTAGATTGTGCATACCATGTTTGCCACATTCCATGTGTTGCTATTTTTGGTAGAATAGATTAAATTTTACAATATTTTAGTAAAATCTTAATTTCTTACCATTTTTAAGTCTTACTATGCTTAGAAAATAACATATAAGATCTTTCCTTTTTTGAAAAATTCATGTGATATATGCATTCTATGATTGGTACTTACCATATTGATATATAGATGCACATCATATCTTGCCATATTAGATCTTGCCATGCTTAGATCTTGCCATATTAGATCTTGCCATGCTTAGATCTTACCATATTAGGTTCTTGCCTTATTTACAATACATGACATATTAAGGAGATTTTCATAATCTTACTATAGGTTGTGATAGTTACTATAAATATTATACATGCCATGCTTAGAATATTCTTTTTTTGGTAATAATATAATTTATGCTACACCCTAGTTGAACTGCCATATCTGTATACCTAGCAAACATATTAGGTGTGGGGACGTGCATTTAGGTACCCACATTCTTGGGAAGGACATAATGGGAATAATAAAAACCTTAATAAAGGAAGAAAATGCTTTGCCAAACTTTCCAAAATTAGAACTTAAGTTGAAAAGGGTAATTTAGGACGATTTTGCCCCTCGGTAAACCCTAAACCTAGAATAGGTTCTCAACCCTAAACCTAGAATAGGTTCCTAACCCTAAACCTAGAATAAGTTCTCAACCCTAAACCTAGAATAGGTTTCAAATCCTTAACCTAGAACAGGTTATCAACCCGAACTACGTGGATTCTGATTCCTAGGGCAAACCCTAGGATACGTAGGCCATTTAGGAGAAACTCAAATTCAGATCCATACCTTAGTCCACTCGGACTATCCATAGATCTACTAGGATACCCAACCATTTTAACCCAGATCTCGAACTACGTGGATTCTGATTCTTAGGGCAAACCCTAGGATACGTAGGCCATTTGGGAGAAACCCAAATTTGGATCCAAACCTTAGTCCACTTAGACTATCCATAGATCCACTAGGATATTTACCCACATTCTAACCCAGAACGGGTTATCCATATTTTGACCCAAATAGGGTTATCTACATTCCAACCCAGATAGGGTTATCCACATTTCAACTCAGATAGGCTTATCCATATTCCAACCCAGAATGGGTTATCCATATTTTGATCCAAATAGGATTATTTTTAGATCCACTAGGACTATCTATCAGTCCACATGGACTATCCAGATCCTAACCCATAGGGTTTCTCAACCTTTCAAGCATAAACTTCAACTTGAACAATAAACTTAATCATGCACAAGCATAAATCACAACCATAAACTTTAATTACACCTGAACTACGATGGTAACCTGATTTTCAGAATAATTCCGTAATACGTAGGCAATCTGATGGATACAGATTCGATTCAATGATATCAAACCACTTGGTTTGGTTCGGTTTAACAGATAGAGTCTAGCATAGGAAAGGTATAGGAGACCGATTTCGATCGGGCGGTTTGGGTGCCTAACCCCTTCCCATAATCGTAACCTGACGCTTACTCAATCTTTGATGGACTAGAAATCCAATCTAAGGGTCATGAGTCAATCAAAGTCCTACCTTAGGGTGAGATTTCACATTTCTAAGGTCCTAGATTGTCACACCCCAACTCTGAACCAACCAGAATGGTGTGAGTGAACCGTTATTGAACCAATGGTTCACACCAAGATCTCGAAGAGACCGTGTCCTCTCATACAATCCATTGCGCATAACCACAATCAGAATATAAATAATACAGTGAAAGTCTTTAAATTAAATGAACTAAGAATCTATTGATAAATGTAAATAAAATATCCAATTATTCAAATTCAAACATAAAATATAATGTCATTACATTTCTTTAATCTAATCGAAAATAATGAAAATAAATCAAAATCCGTTCAAAGGTACACGCAGAAAGGGTACTTGCATGAAGCGTCATGCTCGTCCTCTCCTGTCTGTACGTCCAAAGCAGCAACGCCACCATACACCGGAGCGTTCATGTAGTCGTCCACCGAGTAACCTGCATCAACATCTAAAAACAATGTATATACAAAGGGTGAGCTCACAACTTAGCTCAGTAAGACAATCAGACAGTTTCACAATATTATGCATGAGTAACAATCATATTATGCTGTGGTCTGGTTTAAGTTTGCAATGTGCTATAGAAAGGTTTGGTGGCCCCCGCACATCTATACACGAGTGTGTGGCACCTCATGGATCACACCACCATTGACCCACATGCACCAATCATGGAATAGAGATAGAGCTAAGATATCCTCGTACCTCCCCTGATGCTCTACCCATACCAGTATCTAAGCCCCTACTGGCCAGGGCTTGTAAATTGGGCTTGCAACTAACCAATCCTATATATCATCAATGTATGTTCTATCCCAGCACAGCCGTCTACGGCATAGAGATAGAGCTAAGGCATCCCCGTACCTCCCCTGATACCCTATCAGCAACTAACCCACTAGGATAGAACAACACGCAGGTAGACCCTATCCCAACATAACTCCCTACGGCATAGAGATAGAGCTAAAGCATTGTGGACAAGCCAGCGTCGACCTCGGAGACCACAGTGCCACATCACCATGGCCAGGCCAGCATCAACATCGGAGACCACCGTACCACGACCTTCCCCTGATGCCCCACCCATACCAAGCATGTTAAGATAGAATACTACAAAAGTGCCAGTGTGAGGAATGATCCCAGACCCATGCCCCACTCCACACACCAACGAAAACAATCACATGCCTAACAATCACATCCTATCAATGCATGAACAATAACAATAATAACTGAAAGTAAAGGATGGCATGTGAATATGCACAAACATCAATCATATATATCCAGGTTATTAACAACGATTTACTGTCCATTAATTATTTGGTTTAGGTCAGATTCCCTTACCTGACGCTCGTTTGTTAGCTTGCTCCACGTCGCAAGATCCAAACGTGCTATCACAAGGTCCTACATAATATTAGGGTTTCATTAGAATAGTTTCTTAGATTTCACGTTGATCGAAAAACTAAAGAGGTTACAAAATACACTGACAGAGCTGACCGGTGGCATGTACCGGTCGCAGCTCTATGGGGAAAACTGGTGACCGGTATGGTCTGCCGGTCCCCATAGACCAGCCCCCGGAAGGTACCGGTGGCAACATACCGGTCACACAGAGTGCAACCGGTATAGTCAACCGGTATGTCTCCGAAAGACCATACTTTGGGTTTTTCGACTACTGTCGATCATTCTCCATGGATTTCCAGGGTTTCTCCTACCCATTCTAAGTTTGAGATTTGAGTTAGAGTTATCTCCAACTCATTTAAGTCTAGTTTCGATGAATATCACCCTAGAACTCGAATCTAGGGTTTGATTGTAAAATTTAGGATTTTAAGGTCCAGTTAGGGTTTTAGATCAATACCTACTTTGCATGGTATTGATCCACCCCTATAACTATCCTAGAGTCATAGGGTAAGAAGAGTGGTTAAAACACTTACCGTTGACTGGCGTAATGTGAGCGTCGTCGAACGGTAATGGCGGTACCTTCTTCTTCTTCCTAGCTCCTTCTCCTTTCCAACCTCCTTCTTTTCTCTAGGGTTTGTGAGAGACAATGGAAAGGATTTGAGGAGGTTTAATGGTGTTTATATAAGATATAATTAGGGTTTAGTAACCCTATTAGGATTAGGAAAGTCTTAGGATTCGAAATCAGGAAAGTGGGACCCGCAAAAGTTAATTTCTAGATCTCCGCACTCAGCTGCGCAGAGCTGACCGGTCGACCGGTACCAAGACCGGTACCATCGACCGGTCAACATAAAATAACATCTATTTGACAGTCTTTGACCCGATTTTTGTACCTATTTGTCATCCGCTCATCCCGTCTGGCCCGGTGATGATCGAAAGACCTGCTAAGACATAAAACCAAGGTTTAGACCGGGTTTACGGAGTGCGGGTCTTACAACTCCCCCACCCTTAAAAGAAATTTCATCCTGAAATTTGCATGTAAGTCTCACAACTCCCCCACCCTTAAAAGAAATTTTGGCCTCGAAATTTGAACGTACCTTGATCGTCGAAAAGATTAGGATACTCCTTCCTCATTGCGCTCTCCTCTTCCCAAGTAATTTCTTCGACATCTTGGCTTTTTCAATGAACTTTCACATAATGAATATCTTTGTTTTGAAGTTGCTGTACCTTTCGGCTTGAGAGCATCACAGGTACCACTTCAAAGGTTAAGTCTTCAGTCAAGTCTGGGGGGTCTGCTGTCAAGATGTGCGATGGATCCCTGACATACTTCTTCAATAATGATACATGGAACACATCATGAATGCTTGACATAGATGGTGGTAGAGCCAATTGATATGCTACATTACCACGTCTGGTCAATATCTCGTATGGTCCCACATACCTAGGGCATAGCTTTCCCTTCTTCCCAAACCTATTCAGACCTCGCACCGGTGATATCTTCAAGAATACTTTGTCACCCACTGCAAACTCCAGATCTCGACGTCGATTATCCGGATAGTGCTTCTGTCGAACTTGAGCTGTCTTTACTCTCTCCTTGATTTGATCAATCACTCGACAAGATTCTTCAACGAATTCCGGTCCTATAATTCTTCTTTCTCCCACCTCGTTCCATAACAGAGGTGTTCGACACTTTTTCCCATAGAGTGCTTCATATGGAGCCATCTGAATTATAGCCTGATAGTTGTTGTTATAAGCGAACTCGATAAGTGATAGTTTCTCGTCCCAAGCTCCCTTGAAGTCTAATGCACAAGCTCGGAGCATATCCTCTAGAATTTGAATAGTTCGTTCTGACTGCCCGTCCATCTGAGGGTGAAAAGCTGTACTGAACTTCAACTTTCTTTCCATAGCTTTCTGTAACCCTTCCTAGAACTTTGATGTAAAACGGGGATCTCTATCAGATACTATACTCTCTGGAACGCCATGAAGTCTGACTATATTATCAACATATAACTTGGCCAGTTTTTCCATGGTATACTGAGGTCTGACCGCAATAAATCGAGCTGTCTTGGTAAGTCGGTCGACTATAACCCAAACTGCATCCACTGACCTTGGTGTCAAAGGTAGGCCAATGACAAAATCCATAGTAATGCAATCCCATTTCCATGCAAGTTCCGGTAATGGCTGTAGTAAACCTGCAGGTCTCTGCCTTTCTGCTTTAACTTGTTGACAATTCAGACATTGGAACACGAAACGAGCTATATCAGCTTTCATACCCCTCCACCAATATAGTCTTCTTAAATCATGGTACATTTTGGTACTTCCTGGATGTACCGAATATGGAGTGTAATGAGCTTCAGTCATAACTCGATCTCTAATATTGCAGTCTTCACTCTCAGGTATACATAACCGTCTACGATACCTGAGTACCTTATCTGAATCCAAGGTAAAGTCAGGATTGCTCGTACCCTTCTCTAGGTCTTCTTGTACTGTCTTGAGATGTGGATCCTGTAGGATTGCTACCTTAACTTCATCAACTAGATCCAGTGAGATCTTCAAACCTGCGAACATCATGGTGAACTTATGAATTAAGCCTTGCTCGACTAGATCTTCTGCAGTCTCTATTATATACTCTTCATCGCCTTTAATTGAACTTGAGGCTGCGGCACATAATGTAGCATTTGTACTTGGTCCAGCCTCAGGTTTCAATGCCCATTTTCTGCTTAAGGCGTCGGCCACAATGTTTGCTTTACCCGGATGATACTGGATGTCACAGTCATAATCTTT
The DNA here is from genome assembly GCA_028583415.1 of Protea cynaroides. Classification (NCBI taxonomy): domain Eukaryota; kingdom Viridiplantae; phylum Streptophyta; class Magnoliopsida; order Proteales; family Proteaceae; genus Protea; species Protea cynaroides. The sequence continues at coordinate 73,210,741 of CM053268.1, forward strand.
TAATAACTCCAGCCATCTCCTCTGTCTCATATTCAGGTCCTTCTGAGTAAAAAGATAAGTTAAGCTCTTGTGATCTGACTTAATCTGAAACTTCTCACCGTACAAGTAGTGTCTCCAAATCTTGATGGCATGTATAACCGCTGCTAACTCCAAATCATGTGTAGGATAGTTCTTCTCATGCTCCTTTAACTGTCTTGATGCGTAAGCAATCACCTGTTCTCTTTGCATCAATACACACCCAATACCCAACCCTAAAGCATCCGTATATAAGGTAAACGGTACGCTTGGTTCTGGGATGGTCAAGATAGGTGCAGAGACTAGTCTTGACTTGAAAGTCTGAAAACACTTCTCGCATTCATCTGTCCATATGAATTTCTCCCCCTTCTTGGTCAATCTGGTGAGTGGAACAGCGATCCTGGAGTAATCTTCCATAAATCTTCTATAATAACCAGCCAACCCAAGGAAACTACGAATCTCCACAACAGATTTTGGTGCTTCCCATCCTACTATACCAGCTATCTTACTTGGATCAACCTTGATACCGTCTTCAGATACTACATGGCCCAAGAAAGCCACTTCCTTCAGCCAAAACTTGCACTTCTTGAACTTAGCATAAAGCTTCTCCTGTCTCAGCCGTTGTAAGGCTGCCCTCAAATGTGTTGTATGAGTCTCCATGTCCTTTGAGTAGACCAATATGTCATCGATGAATACGATGACCGAAGTGTCCAACATATCATGAAACACTCAGTTCATTAGTTCCATGAATGACACTGGGGCATTGGTCAACCCGAACGACATAACTAGAAACTCGTAATGCCTATATATTGTCCTGAAAGTAGTCTTCGGAATATCTCCGACCTTGATCTTCAGTTGGTGATACCCCAATCGTAGATCAATCTTCGAGAAGACCTTTGCACCCTGTAACTGATCGAATAAATCATCGATCCTAGGCAAAGGATACCGGTTCTTGATAGTCAATTTGTTTAGTTCACGGTAGTCAATGCATAGCCTTACACTTCTGTCCTTCTTCTTGACAAATAGTACAGGTGCTCCCCAAGGTGATATGCTAGGTCGTATGAAACCCTTATCCAACAATTCTTGTAACTGGGTCTTCAACTCCTTTAACTCGGTCGGTGCCATCCTGTATGGTGCTTTAGACACCGACGCCGAACCTGGCATGAGATCTATCACAAACTCTGTAGCCCTGTCCGATGGTAGACCTAGAAGATCCTCTGGAAATAAATTTGGGAACTCTCGTAGCACATCTAGATTTTCCATCTTTGGCACCTCAGCAGTGATGTCGACTACAAATACTAGATACCCCACTCCCCCTTTCTCTAAGCATCTCTTAGCTTTTAGGGCGGAGAGGATCAGCTTCCGCTTCCTAGGTAACTTGGTCCCAGTGAAGCTATACTCCTTTCCCTTTTTGTCTGTAAGCACAAGCTTCCTCTCACCACATAGTAGGATCGCTGAATGATGGCCTAGCCAATCCATTCCCAAGATGACATCAAAGTCTGCCATCTTGAGTAGTACCAAACTTGCTTCTAAGTCTCGGCCCTCAATACAAACTGTACATGGTCCATAATATTTAGTCAAAGCCACTTCGACTCCTAGCGGAGAGCGAACTATCAAGCTTGGGTTCAAGTGCTTGATCGGTAACTCCATTCGCTTTCCAAAGGAAATAGAAACAAAGGAGTGTGTGGCCCCAGAGTCAAATAGTACTCTGGCAGGTATACTAGCTACATTTACAATTCCTGAAATTTTTATTGTCCCTTAGTTCTACATTCTCACACACATAATGAAATAGTAAGCTAAATAGTAAGGGATAGAGTCGTACCAGTGACCACATCAGGTGATGCGGCTGCCTCTTCGGTAGTGACCGCAAATACTTTTCCTTGCTGGGGAGGTTGCTTCCTTGGTAGAGTGCAGGTCCTTGCAATATGACCCACTTGTTGACAGTTGAAACATTTAATGTTCGGGTTGTGTCCAGCGAACTGGGGCACAGGTGGTGCCGTATTGTTCCTTACAGGCACTGTAGCGGTCTGAGCCCTGTATGGGTGGAAAGGTCTATTGTTACCGCCACCCGAACTCTCAATAGCGGGTCTCTTCACTCCTCTGTTATGTGCAAAGAAGCTGTCCGTCTGACTAGATTCTATCACTCTCGCAACCTGTACAACCTCATTATAAATTTTCTTGTCCAGACCCAATATATGCTCTCTGATTCCTCCACACAGTCCCATGGTGAATCTACGTGTCTTGGTCTCTTCCTCTTGCATACTTGCCGGTGCGAAGAAAAATAACTCCTCATACCTCTGCTGGTAAGCATCCACAGTCGACTGAGAGTACTGTAGATTAAGGAATCCCCTCTCCATCTGATCCCAGAAACTCTTCAGAAAATATTTATCAAAGAAGGCAACCTTGAACGCTTCCCAATCCACCTGTGTATGCTTTGTCTCCAGATATGCCCGTATAGAATTCCACCAAGGATTCCCATCTTCCTTCAGCATATGTGTGGCAAACAGGACCTTTTCATCCTCTGTACAAGTCATCAGTCAAAAATTCTTCTCCATTTCTGGAACCCACTGTGCTGGCCACAATGGTTTTTCGTTCTTACCTATGAATGAAGAAGGCTTCAAATTTAGGAATCTGTCCACCGCTCGACTCAGATCGTGCTGTCCCTGTGTATTCATTTCGTACCATGGTGGTGGATACGGGTAGGCTCCCTGATAAGCAGAAGACGATGGAAACTGGTGCGGTGGTGGTACATTCTGGGCTTGGCCCATCGACCTTGTACTGCCATGCATTGGCTGTGTAGTATTATTCCCTCCAGACTCAGACGTACCTTCAGTGGGAACAGGACCCGGTGGCCTGAACATCTTCAACATCTCGCTCAGGAATGCTTTCTATTGAGCTTGCATTTGATAGACCAGGATTGTAACAATGGTCTCAGAATTCCTGTGAGGTGGGCCAGGAAAATTTATCGGTACCCTTGGAACCTGTTCTTCCTCCACTTCCGGGCTTGGCTCTCTAACATAGCCTGGTTCAACCTGTTCTTCTTCCTTGAGGCGCACCCTAGCCTGGTGACGCTTTCTGCCCCTACAACCGTTTCCGCCAACCATCTCAGACTATTCTGTTTGGATCTGAGAAGAAGACATAACACATGAGAATGAGAACAATAGTAGTGGTGTTAGTCTTGAACAATGTAAGGCGAAACAGTCGAAAAGTAGAATTTAAATCTACAAAATTTTTCAAAATTTTCATGATTTTTCTGGCTGTTTTATAGTTGACCGGTCGCAACATACCGGTCGCTACTCTGTAGAAAGTGGTGCGACCGGTATAATCGACCGGTCAGAATTTTCATTCTGACCGAGACATAGCGGTCGCAGCCCCTATGGGGTACCGGTCGACCGGTATGCCCAGAAAGGCTTTAAAAATCACGAAAAGTGAGAAATTTTCTCACTTTTCCTTTCCTTCTCTTCTCCGGTGGCAATTATCCTCTAGTTTCTGAGCTTCTACAGTCCGACCGGTCACCCTAGGAGTGGTTTTCTTGCGATTCGGACTCGGCATATCGTTTCCAGGTAAGTCTCTTCTCTCCCTCACATGTTTTTACAAATTCTTCATATCGTCTATACCTAGAATTTTCGATTTTTCTTTGATTGAGAGATTCTAACCGTAGGAACTCTTTTCCTTCGGCTTAGAAATGGTTTAGGGTCCCCTAAGAGCAAAAGCCCTCAACCAATTTGAGGTTCCACCGAGCGGTTTTCATAAAAATCAAATTTTTATACTTTTTAACCTAGGTTTTCAAAATTTTTGAAATTTTCTTGATTTTTCTTAATTTTCTAAAATTTCTTGTTGAATTTGCATGGGATTGGTTTGTTGAAGAGTGCGGGGGTTACGTAAGTCCTCCTCCCCAAGTTTTTGGGTGAGTTCGAGGCCTTTTCCCAATTTACTATCGTAATGCTGCCGAAATTTTGACAATTTCTAACCTTTTTCTTCTCGTTTTCTTTTGTTTTACAGTTTAAATGGCTCCACGATGTGCTCTTGGCAAGCGTCCTCATGGCTCGAGCGTGCGCGCTCCTCAGCCACTAGCTCCATAGCTTGATGAACTATGGTTTCGTTCTAATGCGGCACAAGCCCGTTTCCCATGGTTTGATAGCAAGAACATTGAATCTGGACGGCGAGTTAACTTGGAACACTTGGACAGGTTTGATGTGCGAGCAGCTTTTGACAGGCTTGGGTGTGTGCCTGTCATCTCCTACACAGAGACCACTCATCCCAACCTGGTTAAGCATTTCTATGCGAACCTGGAGCTTCATGGTGACGTCAATGATCCCAATCAGGGTAGGGATTTGCGCATCTCCAGCTACGTTAAGGGCGTCCATATCTCCTTTGACACTCATCAGTTGGCTGACCTATTAGGGGTTCCCAACGACGGAGATCTAGTGTATTGACCTCCAAAAGTGAAGGGCTATCTGAGCGAGGATCTACGCCGAGAGATAGTGGAGCAGATACTGAATCCTGGGGCTCCTATGAAGGCTGCTAGTCTGAAGCCCCTGGCTCGAGTTTATAGCCACATCATCCAGCACAACATTGTGCCCCAGAGCGGCCACTACAGTGAGTTATCCCAGCTCACTCAGTATATTACCTACTGTGTCTGCACAGGGGAGCGGGTCTCTCTCCCTTACCTCATCATTCGGACTATGCATCAGGTGACTCTGGCCGATCAGGCCAGTAACCTCCCCTATGGCCGTCTCATCACCATTCTTCTGCGGCGCCTACGAGTGAGCATGAGGGGCGAGATGGCTGTTGAGGATACCATGACCTCCGACATCGACTGGGATGCCATTCTGAGGATGCAGATGGATAATCTGCCTGTTAGTGATGATGAGTTGGAGGCTCGCCCTCGCCCACTCAGGAGGGTAGCAGCCGCAGTAGCAGCAGCAACAACAGCCAATGCGGCATATGCAGCAGAGGCTGAGAGTGATGATGATGATGAAAGGGCAGAGGGTGTACCAGTGCCAGCTCCACAGCCTATACCTGCAGCACCACCGTCTACATCTACAGCTGGACCGTCTCATCCCCCTCCAAACCCGGTGTTGAGCATGTTCATAGAAATCAGGGACACCCAGAGGGTCATCCTAGAGTCTCAGCGAGAGATGGGTCAGGAGTTGGGACGTCTGGCTCATAGCCTATGGGTGACACAAGACCAGGTACACTGGCTTAGGGTCACTTACGAGCGAGATTATGACATAGCAGACCCTATTCCTCCTAGGACCCCTACCCCATGATTGTCCCTTTTATTTTATTCTCTTTTGACTGTTTATATAATAGGGTAACTGTCCGATTTGTGGACTGTACCCTGTAGTACTAGTACATTTGATACTCTCTTTTCATTTAATTAAAGTTTTATGGTTCACCCTAACTAGTGCATGAGTATCATTAAATTCTATATTTAATATAGTGTATTATGCTCTTTCTTAGTCCCTCTCAGATATCAAAACAATGCTTAGGGTGTGTTTGTATTAAGATTTTTAAATTTTCCTAACTCAGTTCATCGACTTAGTTAAGTGCAATATGGTTTGTAGACAGAGCCCGAGCGCTCTGATACCAAGTTGTCACACCCCAACTCTGAATCAACCAGAATGGTGTGAGTGAACCGTCATTGAACCAACGGTTCACACCAGGATCTCGAATAGACCGTGTCCTCTCATACAAACCATTGCACATAACCACAGTCAGAATATAAATAATACAGCGGAAGTCTTTAAATTAAATGAACTTAGAATCTATTGATAAATGTAAATAAAATATCCAATTATTCAAATTCAAACATAAAATATAATGTCATTACATTTCTTTAATTCAACCGAAAATAATGAAAATAAATCAAAATCCATTCAAAGGTACACGCAGAAAGGGCACTCGCATGAAGCATCATGCTCGTCCTCTCCTGCCTGTACATCCAAAGCAACAACGCCAGCATACAATGGAGCGTTCACATAGTCGTCCACCGAGTAACCTGCATCAACATCTAAAAACAATGTATATACAAAGGGTGAGCTCACAACTTAGCTCAGTAAGATAATCAGACAGTTTCACAATATTATGCATGAGTAACAATCATTTTATGCTGTGTTTTGGTTTAAGTTTGCAATGTGCTATAGAAAGGTTTGGTGGCCCCCGCACCTCTATACATGAGTGTGTGACACCTCATGGATCACACCACCACTGGCCCACATGCACCCATCATGGAATAGAGATAGAGCTAAGATATCCCCGTACCTCCCCTGATGCTCTACCCATACCAGTACCTAAGCCCCTACTGGCCAGGGCTTGCAAACTGGGCTCGCAACTAACAAATCCTAAATGTCATCAATGTATGCTCTATCCCAGCACAGCCGTCTACGGCATAGAGATAGAGCTAAGGCATCCCCGTACCTCCCCTGATACCCTATCCGTAACTAACCCACTAGGATAGAACAACACGCAAGTAGACCCTATCCCAACATAACTCCACACGGGATAGAGATAGAGCTAAAGCATCGTGGACAAGCCAGCGTCGACCTCGGAGACCACAGTGCCACATCACCATAGCCAGGCCAGCATCAACATCGGAGACCACCGTACCACGACCTTCCCCTGATGCCCCACCCGTACCAAGCATGTTAAGATAGAATACTACAAAAGTGCCAGTGTGAGGAATGATCCCAGGCCCATGCCCCACTCCACACACCAACGAAAACAATCACATGCCTAACAATCACATCCTATCAATGCATGAACAATAACAATAATAACTGAAAGTAAAGGATGGCATGTGAATATGCACAAACATCAATCATATGTATCCAGGTTATTAACAACGATTTACTATCCATTAATTATTAGGTTTAGGTCAGATTCCCTTACCTGACGCTCATTTGTTAGCTTGCTCCACGTCATAAGATCCAAACGTGCTATCACAAGGTCCTACATAATATTAGGGTTTCATTAGAATAGTTTCTTAGATTTCATGTTGATCGAAAAACCAACGAGGTTACAAAAATACACTCACAGAGCTGACCGGTGGCATGTACCGGTCGCAGCTCTGTGGGGAAAATTGGCGACCGGTATGGTCAGCCGGTCCCCACAGACCAGCCCCCCGGAAGGTACCGGTGGCAACATACCGGTCACACAGAGTGCAACCGGTATAGTCGATCGGTATGTCTACGGAAGACCATACTTTGGGTATTTTTACTGTCGTCGATCATTCTCCATGGATTTCCAGGGTTTCTCCTACCCATTCTAAGTCTGAGATTTGAGTTAGAGTTATCTCCAACTCATTCAAGTCTAGTTTCGATGAATATCACCCTAGAACTCGAATCTAGGGTTTGTCGGCAAAATTTAGGATTTTAAGGTCCAGTTAGGGTTTTAGATCAATACCTACTTTGCATGGCATTGATCCACCCCTATAACTATCCTAGAGTCATAGGGTAAGAAGAGTGGTTAAAACACTTACCGTTGACTAGCGTAACGTGAGCGTCGTTAAACGGTAATGGCGGTACCTCCTTCTTCTTCCTAGCTCCTTCTCCTTTCCAACCTCCTTCTTTTCTCTAGGGTTTATGAGAGACAATGGAAAGGATTTGAGGAGGTTTAATGGTGTTTATATAGGCTAAAATTAGGGTTTAGTAACCCTATTAGGATTAGGAAAGTCTTAGGATTCGAAATCAGGAAAGTGGGATCCACAGAAGTCAATTTTTGGATCTCCGCACTTAGCTCCGCAGAGCTGACCGGTCGACCAGTACCAAGACCGGTACCATCGACTGGTCAACATAAAATAACATCTATTTGACCATCTTTGTTCTGATTTTTGTACCTGTTTGTCATCCGCTCGTCCCGTCTGGCCCGGTGATGATCGGAAGACCTGCTACGACATAAAACCAAGGTTTAGACCGGGTTTACGGAGTGTGGATCTTACATAGACCTTAATCTAGGTGGCGACTTTTAAAATTCCCATCTTTGTCCTCACAGTGGCGACTTCCCTGGGGATATAAACGTCAAACTCCTAAGTGAAAACTTTTCTTGTGTGAATTGGATGCTAGCTTTTAGAATACTATATTTATGCTTGTATAATATCGCTTTGGGGGGAATAGGTTCAGTCACACATTCGTGCGAGTAATCGAACTGGGTCCCATGCATATGGGGCATCCCGCTTGGTGAAATACACAACCTTGGCCTGTACTTTGTGAGACCACGATCGGCGAGCAGCCTTTTACGAGCATTTCTTGGGTCCACCCGGGAATGCGTTATGCTACTCCACGTCGCTTGGATCCTTGCAACATAGTATATAAAGGGATTGGGGGCCCATTATTCATCGTGCATTCGGTGATAGGTTACCCTGTCCTTGTCAAGTTGGCCTTTTCTGTCCTAACCCAGATTGTAGCCCAATGTTTGTTATTTTTGGTTCATCCCTGAACCAACCCAGTAAAATTTGCTTAACCATGACATCCATGTTCGAGACGTCGAAGTTCTGCCCGTTTTTGTTCTCGATTGGTCAACATGTTAGAATCTATACGATGAGCATCTTGAACTCTCACCCATTGGGAGTATGAGGTATGTATACACCTGTTCCACATCATAGTAGACGGTCACTATACACCCTCCATTAAGTAAGCTCGATGTGTCGAATCTCTCATTGTTAACACGTCGATTTCAAAAAATGAACAGAAAATTCTTGTCAAGACATAGATACCATGGTCAAGAAGAAATTTACTAGTTGTTCATCTATGAACCGCTTTTGCTAACCATCCCTAATAAGGACGACAGATTAATATATCCATTTCAATTTCATCGAATTCGGTAATCCAATTGGCCAGACCTTGGTACCACTGATTATCCATTTTGGAATCACGAGGTCCCAAGACTGAACACATGGCTTAACCAGATTCAACTAAATTGACTCGGATAATGTTTACCCAATCGCCCTTATGAGGGAGCTAACTTTGTTTGGTTAAGTCATCCATGATTGTGCATGTGACTTCGTCCATTCCTCTAGATGTCTAAAATCTTTGCTTTGGAAAAGAGAATCAAGCTGCAACCATATCCACCCTTTTAGGGTGAGAGGCCCCTACAATTAAGGAATTGTCTTAATCTCCCATCTTGAGATCCATCCATGTTATCTTTCTAAATTAATCAATGGAAGTCATGAATCTTGATCTTGATTGAACATCAAATTTTGTAAGAAAGAAGGCAACCAGATTTGGGAATACAATTAGTAACTCAGTCAATCTGGTGCAATAGAGCATTCAGTTTAGGCAGCGACAAACACCTATACTTGAAAAGTTTACAATATTCCTGTACAGTTAGTCCCTGGGCCTACTCAAACATCATATTCAATTCATCTCAAAATCAATGTGAGATTTAGCCCCTAGGCAAATCCGATCACTATTCTCAATGTACCTCTGAATTAAGGAAAGATTCAGCCCCTAGGAAAATCCAATCATAGTTCTCGATTCATCACTGAATTAAGGAAAGATTCAGTCCCTAGGCAAATCCAATCATAGTTCTCGATACATCTCTGAATTAAGGAGAGATTCAGCCCCTAGGGAAATCCAATTACTATTCTCAATATATCTCAGAATTAAGGAAAGATTCAGCCCCTAGTCAAATCCAATCACCGTTCTCAATTTACCTCAGAATTAAAGAAAGATTCAGTCCCTAGGCAAATCCAATCATAGTTCTCGATTCATCTCTGAATTAAGGAGAGATTCAGCCCCTAGGCAAATCCAATCATTGTTCTCAATTCATCTCAGAATTAAGGAGAGATTCAGTCCCTAGGTAAATCAAATCACCATTCTCCATTCACCTCTGAATTAAGGAGAATTTCAGCCCCTTGGCAAATCCAATGACCGTTCTCGATTCACCTTTGAATTAAGGAAAGATTCAGCCCCTAGGCAGGTTGAATCACCATTTCAGTTCATCAAGAATTAAGGAAAGATTCAGCCCCTAGGAAGATTCAATCACATCCAGTTCATCTCAGAATCAAAGAAATATTCAGCCCCAGATTCAACCACCATTTCTGGTTCAGAACTGAAGAAAATATTCAGCCCCTAGGCAGCTCCAATCATCATTTCGGTTCATCCAGAATTAAAGAAAGATTCAGCTCCTAGGCAGATTCAATCACATCCAGTTCATCTCAAAATCAAAAAAATATTCAGCCCCAGATTCAACCACCATTTCTGGTTCATCTCAGAACTGAATAAGGGTTTAACCCCTAGGCTTGTCCAACCATCAACTCCAGTTCAGGTTCTGATTCATGTTGGAACTAAGAAAGGTTTCATTCATATGAACTCAATGTGAGCATGAGTTAGCCTCAAGGCCTGTTCAACCATTACCTCTGGTTCATGTTCCATTTCATGAAGGAATCGAAGAGAAGTTTAGTTATTTCAACTCAATCAATCCATCATCTCTAGAAATTAGAGTCCAATCCATGATTGTCATCCTTGGCCTTTATCAATCGGAGCCCAACTCAAGCAATCTTTGCCTCTAGCAATTAGAGCCCAGTCCATGACTGTCAATCTTGATCTCTATCAATCAGAGACCAATTCAAAGTCAACTCTGTCTCTATTAATCAGAGACCAGTTCAAAGTTAACGTTGTCTCTATCAATCGAAGACTGATTCAAAATCAATCTCTGGCTCTGTCAATTAGAGCCCGATCCATGTCCATCATAGCCTAGTGCCACAAGTTAGGATCGCTCGTCAGGAATGACAAATAAGAAGCATTCCTCATTTCCTATCAGTAAAGATCAGTTCCAGATTCTGGAGTCATCGAAAACCATGAACCTTCAGCTATAATAGTGCTATCCCATCATGGGCATTTCTGCCCCATTGGCCAAGAAAATGTCAGAATCCAAAGAGTTTCCCTCATATTTCTCATTATTCAAAGAGAAGAAATGGAATCTTCCCGAGCAGTAGGGTAGACCAAAGATGAGATCTAATGTGCCCCAGGCTAGGATAAGAACCAGAATCACAGCTAGGGAATGGTCCAATGATGAAACCCTTAACCCCTGAACTGGGGCATGAACCGGATTGACCTTGGCCCTGAATTGGGTATGGTTCAATGAGGAAAACCTTTGACCCCTAAGGTGGGCATTAACCAAATTGACCTTGGACCCAAATTGAGTGCCGTCCAATAAAGAAAGCCCTTGAGCCCTAAGTTGGGCATGAACCGGATTGACCTTAGACCCAAATTGAGTGCGGTCCAATGAGGAAAGCCATTGAGCCCTAGGCTGGTTGTAAGACCCGCACGCCACGAACCTGGTCTAACCTTACATTTCATGTCGTGACCAGTCTACATATCATGGTCGAGCCAAGTGGACCAAGTGTGTGAAGAAATCCAAGACCCAATAATAAATTTTACTCAAAAATAGTCAAAATAAGGGTAGGGTCACATGCCTAAACAGGTAGGGTCGACCCCACCTTAAAAAAAGTCCAACCCATGACTTTTGGTCGTGGGGTCGCAGGGGTCTCCGATTGTCCGACCCCCTCATCGACCCCCTAGCATCGACCCTAGGAAAACAGCAAAAACAACACGAACCAAAATTAGGAAACTTTCCTAATTTCGATTGGGACCTTTCCTAAACTCAATGGGACTTATTTTGGGAGGTTTTCCTCTATAAATGGGACGTCCCTAAGCCTCTTTCACTCCTTTTAGAACCCTAATTGAAAGTGAGAGAAAGAGAAGAGAAGGAAGAGAAGAAAAGAAGGAAAACTTGAAGAAAAGGCTAAGGAAGAAGAAGAAGCTCAGAGAAATCCTTGAAACTCAGACTACAGAAGGTATGAACCTCAATCCCTATCTGAATTGAAAGCTTAGAATATATTATGACGAAGTTAGGATAGGAGAAACCTTAATACCATCTATCCATGGATGAATTCCAATGGAAATCATGGAAAACTATGAAAAGTAAGTAACTTGGAGTTTTGAGCCATAGAACAATCATAAAATAGACTATAAAAGTAAGCCAAAGGACCCAAACATGAAAGATTGGACTGTAGGATGAAAAGGTCGACTCAAACCACGTGCGGTCGCACGTAGGGTCGATTGGGAATCGACCCTACCAGACCACAGGATCGACCCCTAGCTTTCGGGAAGTCCAGGGAAGCTGCGGTCGCACCTAGGGTCGATGGAACATCCGACCCTAGCATCGACCCTACCCCTCGGGTCGCATAAACCTGCGACCCTACCTGCGACCCATCCTGCGACCCTAGCTTTACAACAAGCTTAAAATTATCGGAATGAATTCAAATTAAAATCTATCGACTTGTTAGGTTTTCCTATTGATATAAAGGTGATTCTTAGAGTTTGAAAGATGATTTACACTCAAGCAAAGGTGAGGGAACAAGACCTAAACTAATTGGCTAATAATAAACTATTTTTATTTCTTGAGTCCAATGTCATGATTGATCCTATGCGTGTATGCTTGTAATGTGCATTCAACATGTCATCCAATATTCCTGCTATTAATGTTCATGCATATTTAATTCTATTTTATTTATAAAATGATGATGATGATGATGCTAGGAATAGGCATGTGAATGTATGTGTGTGGTTAGTGTGCTTGATGCGAGTGGAGCATCAGGGGGAGGACGTGATATTGTGGTGTCTTAGTCATCAGACTCTAGCTCTATCTCTACTCAAGTCTTGTCCACTGACATCGTCGTATCGCCATTACCTTAGCAGAACTATTACGTCGTAGGGTATCAGGGGAGGTGGTCTCGGACCGTGTAGTCTTCGGCTCTGCCGGGGGGCCTTAGCTCTATCTCTATGGATGTATTGAGGGATGCTAGGGTGAGGCCTTGGATACACTGTTTGACATTAGGATTGGTTAGTTGCGAGCCCAGTTTGCAAGCCCTCGCCAATAGGGGCTTACGTGTTGGTATGATGCAACCGGTACTGCCATGCCATTTTCATGGGGTATATTGTATCATGGTGGGTGCATGTGGGACGACAGTGCCGATATTCATTGGGCGGCTCCACACACTCGTGTATAGAGGTGAGGCGGCCACCGAACCTTTCTATAGCACATTGAAAACTTATATACCAGACCACAGATATGAATTGAATGCATGCATATGTTTATTGCATTGTTTTGTTTTCTCACTGAGCTCAAGTTGGAGAGCTGACCCTCGCGCGCATAATTCTTTTTAGTTTCTGATGTTGCAGGTATTATGATTGAAGATTATGTCGACACGTCAACATATGAACAGGTGGTGGCTATGACGAGCAAGCTGTGGAGGACGAACATGGTTCATTAAGCGAGAATTTCAACTATGGATACGCTTAGTGTTAAATTTTTGTATTTGAATATTTGTATTATGTATTAAATTATGTTTTGGTTACTTGGAGATAAATGGAATATCAATTATTTATCATGACTAGACCTCAGTTCATTATCTATAAGCCTTCCGTTATTTACTTTATTACCTCTGATTAATGTGGAATGTGTTTTGGTTTAACAACGTGGGATCGCCTATACGAGATCCTGGTTGAACCGTTAGTTTTTTGACGGTTCATCACACCATTCTGGTTGGTGCAGAATTGGGGTGTGACATCTTGGTATCAGAGCTCTTAGGCCTTGCCCATTGAACTTGAATACTTCCACTGGAGTCCATGAACTGAGTTAGGATAAATTAAAAGCTTTAATACAAACACACCATAAGCACCTGTATTGGTTGAGACAGAACTTAAACAAGATAATAATGTACATATAAAAGGTAAAACCATATATATACACTCAAACAGAAAGAGAAGACCAAAATTTATCCTGATAAATGAATAATATAGGGTATGACCTATAAGTCGGGCAATTGCCTAAGTATACAATGGATATAATATAGTAGCAAGAAGGAAGCATCTATAATGTAGAAAAGTTAGAATACCGAGTTGGTACTCACAAGATGTGAAACTCGATGTATGATGGATAAAGGAGAAAAATGGCTAGTAACGCCTAAATCCCTGCAAAGGTAAAGGGAATGATCTCAGGCTGAATGCAACAGAGATAGGAAAACAATGGCCATACACCAAAAATGAGAGTAACTAAAAGAAGATAAAGCTATACTCTTGGGTGACGTGGAGACTCTAAGTGGGATCCACCACAAGCTGATCCGTTACCCGCTAAGCATTAAACATAGGTTGCAACTTGACCCCACCAATATCTGGTTCAAGAACGGGTAGTGAAAACTCATCTGAGCAAATGCTAAATAATGATAATCAAATTGGAGCAAATCAAAGGAGGTGAACAACCAGGCCACTCCAGCCAATCTATCTGGACTACCCAAGTTGCCAATGTTACATCAACACCTCTGAGTTAGGCCATGAACAATATTAATTGGTATCAACACTGTACCTCAGCACATGTGACCTATAACACAGTGCCTACCATACAACAAGTCCTAGTAATGCACACCCCAGTGAAGAAGCTTGGTGCACAACAAGCAGTGTATCAAGGTGGTTACCCTTATCAGCCATCAATGTATGGGATAGCTGCATCATGGCAGAACGATCCGACAAGGATTGAGGAATAATTTCTGAAGATGAAGCCTCAAACATTTTTAGCAAATGATCAAAATTATTGTAGTCATATAACTAGATAGGATGCGGTGCATTATTGATTTACTCTTATGATTATAGAGGATGCACATACCTGATTTTAAATTTTTCTGTCTTGACAGGATACCTTCTTTATTTAACCTGTCAATTGGAGTTATAGATATTGTTTCTTTAGTATTAGTCCTGATTATACCAAACTGAGCCACTCTCATGATCGACAACATGAACAGAGATATGAACTGAATGAACAGTTAAATGTTTAATCATGTTGAGCGTACATCTTCTGATTTATACCTGATTTATTGATGTACCAAAACTTTCTCTAGATTTACACCTGTAGTGCCTTGACCAATGGCATTATACACTCAATAGAACCTGTAACCATGAGGTTAAGAATTATAAAACCTCTATTTCCATGTATTTGGACCACTGTGCAACTTAACGACCTTTTAATGCCGGTTGGATTACCACAGATTTACTCCTGATCCTTTAAACTTATGTTCATTAGATAAAGAAAGTGTTTGTCGTCATACTAAATTGAAAGAAGAAAATGAATTGTTTTGGATAAACATTATGATTCTTACATTTCTCGACATCCATTGATTAGATGTTTAGTGATAATGGAATTATTGGAAGAAAGATGATTGGATTCAGATTAAATGCTATGGCCAATGAACCTCAGATGAAGTAATTGAGAATCTATTTTGAGATTACTAATTTGATGGATATGAGCCAGGTCTATAAAAGAGTGCATGAGCAAAAATTGAAAACTATCAAGAGTAACTAGGAAAGAGTAGATAGCACTCAAGTAAAGTTAAAGATGGTTATATCGGTATAAATTTTGACAAAGCAGAAGATTCCTAAAAGCAAATCTAAGAGTGGATACAAGGATAAAGTCAAAATTGTGGCATTGATAGTATTCAGATTAGTATAAGTAATACTGGGTTATGACAATTATCGAGTGAGATGATTAAGTAAAGACCAAAAGAGTTTGGTTGGATTAATGAATTTATAAACATATACCCTAATGCTTATAGATAGACTTGGGATATGTAATGAGTAAATAGTCAGAAGATGCTTTTCGAGATATATGATAGAATGATAAAAGAAGGTATAAGCTAATGAGTTTTTTTGGGATATATGAGATTTCAAGCAATAGTCTTTGAAAAACTAAGAAATGAAGGAACTACACAAGCTCTTAAGACCTTTATATCAGATTTTCTAGTTCAAACCTTTTGGACTAGATGTTGTATTGGATGAGTGTTATGAACAATGTTCGAATCATATGGATGGACATAATTTGGATGCAACCTGAGTCGACTTGAGATGGTAGACTTTGACGTCATCTTGGAAATATACTAGTTGTCTCAACACTCCACAAAGTTGTTATGTGCATAGAAGAGGTTATCATTCAAGAATAAAGACGGAATATAATTTAGTATTATTGGAAGCATGTTGCCTAAGAAGTGAAAGTTGATCCTCTCTATGCTAAAGGCCAAGAGATGCTTTGAAGAGAAAGAAATTGGATATATGGTATCTGTGGTATACGCTACCAAAGAATCACCATAGATGGAAGAAATTGATGTGATGCATAAATTTCCTGATGTGTTTCTAGGAGACTTATTTGGGTTACCATCTGATCATGCGACCGAGTTCGTCATCGACTTGTTACCCAAGGACGATACTTGTGTCAAAGGCACCTATGAGTAGCTCTTATAAAATTGATGGAACTGAGACTCAACTACAAGAGTTATTAGACTAAGGTCCTAATAAGCTAAGTATTGCATCACGGGAGTGCCAATGCAATTCATGAAGAAGAAGGATGATAGTGTTGTCTGCGTATAGACTATCGAGAATTGAACAAGCTCACGATTAAGAATCGATATCTATCACCTCGGATCGATGACTTGTTTAAACAGTTGCAAAGAGGAAAGGTATTTTCTAAGATTAATCTTCGGTCAAGATATCATCAGTGGAAGAATTCAGACATCGATATTCTGAAAATAGCTTTTAGAATCGGGATTGGGCAATTTTGAGTTCTCGATTACGTTGGGATTAACCAATGCCCCTACATCTTTTATGGAGCGGATGAACTGGGTGTTTCATGACATGTTGGACACGTCGGTCATAGTTTTCATAGATGATATTTTGGTTTATTCCAAGAATGAAGCAACTCATACAATGGATTTTAGAACAGCTTCACAACAGCTGAAAAGGAAAAAGCTTTATGCCAAGTCTAAGAAATATGAGACCCAATTAAACAAAGTGATCTGCTTAGATCACATAGCATCGTAAAAAGGGATTAAAGTGGACCCTATTAAGATAAAAGCAATTGTATGGTGAGAAACGCCTAAGAACATTGTGAAGATCAGAAGTTCCTTGGGTTTAGCTGGTTATTACAGACGATTTGTAGAGGACCACTCTAAGATCGCAAAAACCTCTTACCAAGCTAACCAAGAAGGGAGAGGAGTTTAATTTGACTGACAAGTGTGAAGAATGTTTCCAGATTCTAATGTAAGGTTGACATCAACTCCCATCTTGATCATTCAGACACCAGGGAAACCGTTTACCCTAAACATCGAAGCTTTTGGAATGGATCTATGATGCAGGTTGATGCAAGGTAAATAAGTGATTGTATATGCTTCAAGAAAACTGAAGGAGCATGAGAAGAGTTACCCTACTCATGACTTGGAAGTATCGGTGATGAGTTATGCAATCAAGACTTGGAGACATTATCTATACGGAGAAGAATTTAGATTAAATGGGAACACTAGAGTTTTATTTATCTCTTCATCAGAAAGAGTTGAATATGAAGATAAAAAAATGGCTATAATTGCCCAAGGATTTAGACTGTGATATTGAGTGTCACCCGAGCAAGGATAATGTAGTAGCTAAGGCCTTAAAGAAAAAGATAATTATGAAGTCCAAGGAAGGACCCAGTATGAATGCTGCCTTATGTTTCGCAGGAATAGATTTTGATTTGGAAGGAGAGTAACATATAATAGAAACTCGTGAGGATATAATTGAGTGAGAACTTATGGATGAACTTATGGAGCAATAGTTCCTCCCTTGCGTTCACAACATTAAAGATCATCTTTGAATTGATAGATGAAGTAAAGGTAGTAATTTTGTTAGATCTGTATATAAGAACGGTGTAAGTAGATTTAGAGAAAGGAAAACCAAACCCTGACTTACTCTGGATGCTAAAAAGGTCCTACGATACAGAGGATGATTATGTATACCTGAAGTGAAAAATGCTGATCATAAGATATAAGATAATGTTAAAAGCCCATTCTATTCCGTATTGGATACATTCTAGAAGTATAATATATACCAAAACATGAAGTGATTATTTTGGTATAAGGGAATGGAATTAGTTGTGGCTAGATGCATGTTTCAGTGTCTGAATTATCAACAAGTAAAGGCTAAAAGACAAAGACCAACATGGCTTACCATAACCACTATCGGAGCCAGTCTGGAATTGGAACTACAGTACAATGAACTATGTCAATGATTTGCCACCGACTCCCAGATCGGTTGGCATGGTTTGGGTGATTGTTAATCGCCTTAGGAAGATAGCTCATTCCATTGCTATACGACCTCGGTATGCTTTGGAGTGGCTAACTAAGCTATATGTGGATTGAATTTGCTACCAAGCTACTATGTAGATGTCACCTATAAAGCATGGTACGGTAGAAATGTCAAATTCTTTTGTTTTGGAATAAAGTTGGTGAATTAGGAATGGTAAGACCTAAGTCTATTGTAGAAACCTATCGAGTGGCGGACAAGATCAAAGAAAAGGGTTAAGATAGCTCAAGTTTATCAAGAGAGACACCACGAGTTCGCCATAAGTGACAAAGTGTTCTTGAAGGTATCACTTATGTATGGTTTGAAGCAGTTCAGCAAGAAGGGAAAGTGGTATCCTATATATGTGTTGGACCTTGTAAAGTTTTGGAGAGATATAGAAAAGTTGAATATCAACTAGCATTACCGCTGTCCATGTCTAGTGCGCATGACGTATTTTGCTTATCTCTATTGAACAAGTATGTTGGAGATCTATATCAAAGGTATTGACCATTGATCCACTGGATTAGATAGAAGATTTAACTATTGAAGTGGTACCGGCCTAGTTCACTAGTTGGAAGGTACAACATCTCAAAAAACTGGGATAATTATTATATAAAGATAATCTGGTGAAGACAAGACGTGGAGAAGATTACATGGGAGGAAGAAGATGCAATGCGGAAATAGAATTCCCACCTATTGACTCCGAAGTAAATTCAAATTTTGAGGACAAAATTTATTTTAAGGAGGGGGGAGTTGTAAGATCCGTACGTTCAAATTTCGAGGACGAAATATCTTTTAAGGGTGGTGGAGTTGTAAGACCCGCACGCCACGAACCCGGTCTAACCTTACATTTCATGTCGTGACCAGTCTACATATCATGGTCGAGCCAAGTGGACCAAGTGTGTGAAGAAACCCAAGACCCAATAAGAAATTTTACTCAAAAACAGTCAAAATGAGGGTATGGTCCCATGCCTAAACAGGTAGGGTCGACCTCACCTCAAAAGAAGTCCAACCCATGACTTTTGGTCGTGGGGTCGCAGGGGTCTCGGATTGTCCGACCCCCTCATCGACCCCCTAGCATCGACCCTAGGAAAACAACAAAAACAGCACGAACCGAAATTAGGAAACTTTCCTAATTTCGATTGGGACCTTTCCTAAACTCAATGAGACTTATTTTGGGAGGTTTTCCTCTATAAATAGGATGTCCCTAAGCCTCTTTCACTCCTTTTAGAACCCTAATTGAAAGTGAGAGAAAGAGAAGAGAATGAAGAAAAGAAGAGAAGGAAAACTTGAAGAAAAGGCTAAGGAAGAAGAATAAGCTCAGAGAAATCTTTGAAACTCAGACTACAGAAGGTATGAACCTCAATCCCTATCTGAATTGAAAGCTTAGAATAGATTATGATAAAGTTAGATTAGGAGAAACCCTAATACTGTCTATCAAAGGATGAATTCCAATGGAAATCATGGAAAACTATGAAAAGTGAGTAACTTGGAGTTTTGAGCCATAGAACAATCATAAAATGGACTATAAAAGTTAGCCAAAGGACCCAAACATGAAAGAATGGACTGTAGGATGAAATGGTCGACTCAAACCACGTGCGGTCGCACATAGGGTCGATCGAGAATCGACCCTACCAGACCACAGGATCAACCCCTAGCTTTCGGGAAGTCCAGGGAAGCTGCGGCCGCACCTAGGGTTGATGGAACATCCGACCCTAGCATCGACCCTACCTCTGGGGTCGCATAAACCTGCGACCCTACCTGCGACCCATCCTGCGACCCTAGATTTACAGCAAGCTTAAAATTATCGGAATGAATTCTAATTAAACTCTATCGACTTGTTAGGTTTTCCTATTGATATAAAGGTGATTCTTAGAGCTTGAAAGAGGATTTACACTCAAGCAAAGGTGAGGGAACAATACCTAAACTAATTGGCTAATAATAAACTGTTTTTATTTCTTGAGTCCAATGCCATGACTGATCCTATGCGTGTATGCTTGTAATGTGCATTCAACATGTCATCCAATATTCCTGCTATTAATGTTTATGTATATTTAATTATATTTTATTTATAACATGATGATGATGATGATGCTAGGAATAGGCATGTGAATGTATGTGTGTGGTTAGTGTGCTTGATGCGAGTGGAGCATCAGGGGGAGGACGTGATATTGTGGTGTGTCCTAGTCACCAGACTCTAGCTCTATCTCTACTCAAGTTTTGTCCACTGACATCGTCGTATCGCCATTACCTTAGCAGAACTATTACGTCGTAGGATATCAGGGGAGGTGGTCTCGGACCGTGTAGTCTTCGACTCTGTCGGGGGACCTTAGCTCTATCTCTATGGATGTATTGAGGGATACTGGGGTGAGGCCTTGGATACACTGTTTGACATTAGGATTGGTTAGTTGAAAGCTCAATTTGCAAGCCCTTACCAATAGGGGCTTACGTGTTGGTATGATGCAATCGGTACTGCCATGCCGTTTTCATGGGGTATATTGTATCATGGTGGGTGCATGTGGGACGACAGTGCCGATATTCATTGGGCAGCTCCACACACTCGTGTATAGAGGTGAGGCGGCCACCGAACCTTTCTATAGCACATTGCAAACTTATATACCAGACCACAAATATGAATTAAATGCATGCATATGTTTGTTGCATTGTTTTGTTTTCTCACTGAGCTCAAGTTGGAGAGCTGACCCTCGTGCACGCAATTATTTTTAGTTTCTGATATTGCAGGTATTATGATTGAAGATTATGTTGACACGCCAACATATGAACAGGTGGCGGCTATGATGAGCAAGCTGTGGAGGACGAACATGGTTCATTAAGCGAGCATTTCAACTATGGATACGTTTCGTGTTAAATTTTCGTATTTGAATATTTGTATTATGTATTAAATTATGTTATGGTTACTTGGAGATAAATGGAATATCAATTATTTATCATGACTAGACCTCAGTTCATTATCTGTAAGCCTTCCACTATTTACTATATTACCTCTGATTAATGTGGAATGTGTTTTGGTTTAACAACGTGGGATAGCCTATACGAGATCCTGGTTGGACCGTTGGTTTATTGACGGTTCATCACACCATTCTGGTTGGTGTAGAATTGGGGTGTGACACTGGTCAAGAACCAAATTGACCTTGGACCCGAATTGAGTGCGGTCCAATGAGGAAAGCCATTGAGCCCTAAGCTGGTCATGAACCAGATTGACCTTAGACCCAAATTGAGTATAGTCCAGTGAGGAAAGCCATTATGCCCTAAACTGGGGCATGAACCAAATTGACCTTGGACCCAAACTGAGAGTTGTTTAATGAAGAAATCCATTGAACTCCCCAAGCCGAGGCATAAACTAGTCTAATCTTGGACTTAAAATGGTGTAGTGCAATGGCGATACCCCTTGCTCCCCAAGCTGGGTCACAACCTAAAATGATTTAAACTCAACTAGAAGCGGTCCATTGATGAATCCATTGAACCCGAAACAGGGGCATGAACCAGAATAACCTTGAACTTAAAAAAGCAATAGTCCGGTTATGAATGGATCCCAAACTAAAAAAAAAAGGGGTAAGAATTGTATGGAACCCTAAAAGGTAGGTATCTTACACCTATTGATAGAGGGGCATGATGAGTCCTGCTGTTAGAGGTCTGAAGGAAGATTTATTCCCACAACGACTGAAGGTGGTCACTGAAGGTGTTATGCCCAACTAGTGCCGCTTGGACGAACTAGTTGTTTTAACTTTCTATTATCAGTATTTGATAGGTTATCCATGTCTGAGTCCAAAATTGATATGCTTGTTGACAAGTCCAGCCCAATCTGCCCTGTAAGTAAAAGAAATCGCCCCGTTTGGGATTTCAAATTCTGTGCTTTGTCTCTTCCATACATTTCCACCAGTTTCATACATCCTCCTATTCTACGTGCGCAGTCAATTTTGACTCTGAAGATGATTGAAATGATGAGCCATCTCTTGAACTTCTACGCCACCTGGCCTCTTGAGAAAGAAAGGTCCAACCCATCTGGGAAAGATTTAAATGATCAATCGGGAGACAAAAGAGTACTCTTAAGAAACATGTATTGGAGAAGCTGCCATTTGTTCTACCTGTGAAAAGATTCCAAGGAAAGCATTACATAGTAACAGATCGTATCAACAAGTCAGCCAATCAGTATAAATGAGTGGAGGACAGATGTGCCACCAAAAAGATGGAAATATCAAAGTTCTTACAAAGTACATCATCTGCAAGCAAGAGGTACATGATGAATGATCAATCTCAAAATCAAAGAATGGGGTCATAAGAATACAAAAAAAAAAAGAAAAAAAAGAAAAAGAAAATTCAAGCCTATGTTTTATCTACATCAATAATGGGAGGTAGTCACATCAGACAGAAAGTGATGATTAACTTCCAGAGGATAGCATACGGATTTACCATTCAGATAAACTCAGCTACTAGATGAGCAGTCACAAATGTTCATGAAGTTTATAGAAGATCAGAGTACTAACTGGGGCAAAGATGTTCTATCTGATTGGAAATGTTTGGAAGAAGAAGATTCAACTCCAATATTGAAAGTCATGATTCAACTTTGCGATCAAGCGATGCTATGCATTATGTGGCCTCCACATCCAAAAAAAAAAAAAAAGAGGAAAAAAAAAGAGAAAAGAAAATAGTAAGATGTTGAATGGCATTGGAGCTCGACAGTAAGCCAATTGTCCCTCTCACTTCAAGAGGATGATAGTTCCAACCCAAGCCTGATAGCAAGTTCGATCATTCGTCGAGAATTACATCATGTTGGACCGGACTTTTGATTTTGGTCAATTACATCCCGCCTTTACAGGAGACGATCTCATCACTTCTTCATCATCAGAGAAAGATTTCTCATCGGCATTAGACTCTCTCTCCCGTTTATCAATCTGACGGCTTTCCAAGGAGTCTCTATCACAAGCCCTTCTTTTGATTATTAGTTTTTATGACATTGTATCTCGTGATCATGTCAACATTTTATGTACAAATTCATGAATCTGGCTGGAACTCATATCTGTCATTCATTACATCCGACGGCTTCCCAAGGTTGCTATAAGCCCTTCATTTCTCAAGCCAATAAAATGGGATCTTCTCGGTAAGATAAACCCATTCTACATAAACAACCAAACACTCTCCCAATGGTAGACCCATGTGGACAGTTTCACATCATTCTTCTTGGACTTTCAACATCAATACTTGTCAACAAACTTAAAGGTTTCAGATCTAGATATGATCGCGACTGATTCGGCATCTCGATGTAGCTTGTTGAGACACGTGTTCCATCTGAACGTCTCCAAGAAAGGAAAACATAATTCGGCACCATTTTTAATTTTGGTGTGGGACTGCATTTCCCTAAGGTTACTTTTAATGATGATTCAAATAGCTGCCTGCCTATTAATGTGTGTAGGTGTCAACTTAAACAGTGGGGTAAGGCTACCCATTTGTCATGAAAATCATGCCGTTCAAATTTCCCCTAAGGGTTTTAGACCATTGGATAGGACCATAATTTTGGCAATATCCTCACCACATTAGGACTCTTTATTCAACCCAAGTTGGGGTTTGCAAAAAAAAAAAAAAAAAGAAGAAAAGAAACCTTAGCAAGGAAAAGCAACCCAAGAAACCTCAATGGGCAACCCATAATACCTCAATGGGGATAGGCAACCTGAAGCAACCCTAAAGCATTGCCCTCATTGGCCCTTCATAGAAAAATTCAGTGGTTCATGAAGACAAGTGTCATACCCAGTCTACCCTCCATAAGGAAAGGAACCCCTCTTGCTCTCCAGTGAATCATACTTGGAGGAGTTGAACAAACCATCATCTGTTGGGCTCCATAGGATTGTCTTTCAACAGAATTCTATCTTCAAATCCTTTTGTCATGGCCTGGTTACGGATGTAGCTAAATTCATCAAATCATCAACTCCCTCATTTTTCAAAATTCAAGAAGGGTTTATCTAAGAAGTCACTTTCTGCAATCAATTTGTCAACCTTCCCTTGACCTTGGAAGCATGGTCAAATTCTTGATGCAATCCAGATTCAACCAAGTTCTAACTCTGTTAGATTTCCCATTTCCTTTCCTTCTATCTTGCCCCTAGCACGCTATAGTAGCGGTCTGTCACAACATCCAAACACTGGGGCATAGATATACCCTATGTAGAGGAATTGAACTTGATCATGAGCATTACATCTAGGATCCATTTGTCTAGTCTGAAGTCACTGACTTTCCTAGTCAATAGAAGTTGGTCCGTCCAAGTTGGTTTTTGCCAAATTCTCAGTTCTCCCAATCATGTGATAAAGAAAAGCCAATGTGGTCGCTCACCTGTTAGGATCTGGTCACCAAATTCTCTGAAGGAACACTTCGAATCCTTTGCTCCTCATGCCTACTTTGGGGCCATGGTTCATTCATCTTTCAAAATTGGCACGACAATGTTCCAAAGCCCTGAGCTTTTCATGAGCCTAGATCAAGGGCCAAACCCATGTCACATTTCATCGCCGCTTAACTGTTCTACCAATTTGGTCTTCCATAGTGCACAGTCAAAGAACTTAGTTGACCAGATGCCCCTCAACAGTTTAACACTAAGGTCAATCAATATAATCACTTTGGTTAGAAACTGTCAAGCTCCCCTCATTCTTGTCCAAAATCCTCGCTAGAGTCTCTTTCAATCCAAAATCCAACAACACCAATGTTGGCTGAAGAAAATCATCACTTTCAAATTACATGGAACCTTTCTAA
The DNA here is from genome assembly GCA_028583415.1 of Protea cynaroides. Classification (NCBI taxonomy): domain Eukaryota; kingdom Viridiplantae; phylum Streptophyta; class Magnoliopsida; order Proteales; family Proteaceae; genus Protea; species Protea cynaroides. Next base: position 73,235,650 of record CM053268.1, read on the forward strand.
GGGAGCAACCAAGTCATCACTACTATGCTGAAATTGTGTCAAACTTTCAGTACCAGGTCATAAATGGTAAAATTCCAATCTAGGTATCATGCCAGCAAAGTCCATGACACCATTTCCATTGATGTCATGTTTTATGCCTTCACCAATAAAGCAGAGGCAGAAACCTTGGAAAACTGCCAAGGAATTCACCATCATTTCAAATATGTCTAGCACTATATTGGTTCAAAGTCAAGAGACTTCCAAGATGGGTCAGATTTTAACCCTAAAGGTTCAAAGTCAACAAAGCCTTCCTGTATAAGTCACTTTCAAGCATCCTAAAGGTTCATAGCAACAAAGCTACTTAAGAGGATATTGTAGTTTCCATTCCTGAAGGTTCATAGCCATAGAACTTCCAAGAAGGATATTCTAATTTTTAAATCCCGAAGGTCCAAAGCTGGTAGGAACTTTCAAGATGAGTCATTCAGTATCACCCTATAAGTGACCTTCTGAGTTCTTGCTCATTTCAGAATCAATAGCAAATTCCTCACCCTAAAAGTGACCTTCTGAGTTCTTGCTCATTTCATAATGAAATACAGAGCCCTAGCTTATTCAAAGATCAAATCAATTTCAGCCTATTAGTGAATCAAATGTAGAGCCCTAGCTCATCCAAAGTTCAAATCAATCTCAATCTATAAGTGAATTAAATGCAGAGCCCTAGCTCATCCAAAGTTCAAATCAATCTCAACCTATTAGTGAATCAAATGCAGAGCCCAAGCTCATCCAAAGTTCAAATCAATCTCAGCCTATTAGTGAATCAAATGTAGAGCCCTAGCTCATTCAAAGTTTAAATCAATCTCAGCCTATTAGTGAATCAAATGCAGAGCCCTAGCTCATTCAAAGATCAAGTCAATCTCAGCATATAAGTGAATCAAATGCAGAGCCCTAGCTTATTTAGAAAATCAATCTCAGAATCTCAATCAAAAGAGCCTCAGTTCAATCAATGAAAAGACAGCGAGTCCTTCATCTAGATAAATCAAAGCTGAGTCCAAGCTCGTGCAATGAGCCTTATATTCACAGCCTAGCTCCATACAAGAAGAAGTTTATCAGCCTACAAATGGATCAAGCTGGGTTCAAGCCTGCGAGTGTCTTGCATCATGAGTTCCACCTCAGCAAGAAGAGGTTCCCAGCCTACAAATGAGCCTTGTATTCATAGCCTAGCTTCGTACAAGAAGAGGTTTATCAGCCTACAAATGGATCAAGCTAGGTCCAAGCCCGCACATACCTTGCATCATGAGTCACCTCAGCAAGAAGAGGTTCCCAGCCTATAAATGAGCATTGTATTCACAGCCTAACTTCATACAAGAAGAGGTTTATCAGCCTACAAATGGATGAAGCCGAGTTCAAGCCCGCACATACCTTGCATCATGAGTCTCACCTCAACAAGAAGAGGTTCTCAGCCTACAAATGAGCCTTGTATTTACAACCTAGCTTCATACAAGAAGAACAGTCATCAATTTTTCAAGAAGAGCAAACCTTCTTGTTAGTCGAACTACGTTCTGGGCTTGATTTCTAGGACACCCTTAGAATACATAGGCAGTTTGAGACGAATCACCCTAAGTGCAGCCCAATAAACAATCTCACTCATATCCCAAAAATGTGGTTCTTTTATCTTTAGCCTTCAATTGGTAACAATCTCGGCTAAAGAGGGGCATTTGTAAGCACCCCATTTTTACCACTCTCAGCATAAGTGAACCAATATGGCAGGTTTCTGGCTTTTAACCCAAAGGTTGGTGATTCTCTAATGAACCCCACAGTAGGGTCATTAGATATTACCTACTTAGATGAATAGGTCGTGAAATTATCTTCGAAATGAGACCGGAATCATCAAATTCTGACATCAAACAAGGAAGATATTGTAGTTTGAAAGTGCAAGGGCATTTACGTAATTATCGTATCATGCATGCATTATCATTCAAACTTCAAGACATCATATCTTGGTCATCTGATATCGGAATCAGATGATTCAAAGGCCAATATTCCTTATTTTCAGTCCTCTTCAAAGTAGACGTGAAAAATCCCGGGTAGAAGTTACCAGTGGGCCCCATGCAAGCTTTCATGTAAAATTATCGTTAGAACTTCAAAGCTTCATATCTTTGTCATTCTACATCGGATTCAGATGATTCCAAGGCCATTATTCTTCGTTTGTAATGTTCTACAAAGTGGACGTAAAAAAAATCTCGGGTAGAAGTTTTCGAAGGGTCCCATGCAAAATTACACATGGAAATGGTCATTTAATCTTCAATAATTCATATTTTGGTCACCCCATATCCAAATCAAGTAATTTCAGCTTCATTATGTTCCATTTTAGTATTCTACAATGTGGACGTAAAAAAATCTCGGATAGAAATCTCTGAAGGATCCCATGCAGAATGGTCAGCCAAAATTATCAATAATTGGCCTGCTTAAATCAGAAATTCATAAGTTGGCCATTTTATTTCCAAATGAGATGATTCAAGTTCCAATATTCCTCATTTTTAATGTTCTACAAAGTGAACATAGAAAATTTAGAATAGATGCTATCAAAAATTTCATATGAAAGGGTGACAGAAATGGATTATGAAATGTCAACCTTAGTCCAAACCAGCTTAATTCAGCTTAGTCTAACTTAACCCGGCCCAGACCAGACCAATCCAGATCAAGTTATGTCAGTCATATGCATGTATTCCTTTTATATGTGTATAATGTATAATATATATATATATATATATATATATATATATATATATATATATATATATATATATATATATATATATATATTAGGGATGTATTATATGTATTAATACATTTATATAGCCCAGACCAATCCAGATCAAGTTATGTCAGTCATATGCATGCTTTTCTTTTATATGTGTATAATGTATAATATATTATTGTACATAATATATATATATATATATATATATATATATATATATATATATATATATATATATATATATATATATATATATATATATTTACATATAATACATTTATATATATATATATATATTATATTATAGGAAAGAGAGGAAAGTGAGGCCGTGGAAAGAGAGGCCATAGGAAAGAGATGGGAGAAAGAAAAAAGGAAAGAGAGAGAAATAAAAGAAAAAAGAAAAAAAAAGAAGAAAAGATTCCCCTTCACGTATTCTAGAAAGAAAACATGAAAGAGAGAGGGAAAAAGAAAAAAAAGAGGAAGGAAAGAGGAAGGAAAGAAAGAAGAAAAAGAAAAAAAAGAAAAAAAAAAAGAAATGTTTTCTAAGAAAGAAAACGTGAAAAGGGAGGGAGAAAGAAAAAAAAGGAAGGAAAAGAAGGAAGAAGAAAAGGAAAGAAGAAAAAAAGGAAAGAGAGAAGGAATTTTCTAGAAGAAGGAAAGAGAGAAAGGAAAGAGAGAAGGGATTTTCTAGAAGAAGAAGGAGAAAAAGGAAAGAAAGGAAGAAGAAAAAATGTGGGAAGGAAGAAAAGAGAGGAAAAAAGAAAAAAATGGAAAGAAAAGATTTTCTAGAAGAAAAAAAAGAAGAAAAGGAAGGAAGAGAGAAGAAGGAAAGAGGAAGAGAGGATTTTCTAGAAGAGGGAGAGAGAGAAAACATGTGGAATAGAGAGGGAGAAGAGAAAAGGGAAGGAAGAGAAGAAAGGAAAGAAGAAAAAAGGAAGAAAAAAATATTTTCTAGAAAAAGAAGAAAAGAAAGAAGGATCTTCTAGAAGAAGAGAGAAAAATATAAATTGGCAAGAGAAGAGAGAGGAGGCTCTCTTTTTTCAGACCATAGGGAGAGGATAACGTGAGTGAGGGAGAGGAGAATGTGAGTGAGAGAGAGAAAACATGAGAGAGGGAGAAAGAAAGAGAGAAGAAAAGAGAAAAGAAAGAAAAGAGAAGAAGAAAAGAGAGAAAGAGAAGAGAGAGAGAAGCAGAAGAGAGGAGAAGGAGTATTTGCATTCAAAGGGGTTAATACAACCTCAAATCATCCTTCATCGATGGTTTCACTCGATTTGAGCACAAGGTTAGTACTCTAAAAAAATTTAGAGGCCGTTAGAATGCTCGAATGCCAATTTTGCTTGAAAGAAGCTAATTTCTATGAAATCTTAATCATGAATGCTCTATTACATGCTTGTTAATGTTAGGATGCCTATGTCTAACATTTTTCATGAATTTTAATTTGTCTAAGCTATTCAATGATGTATTTTTGAATGATATACAATGATGTTTGATATTTTTTGCAAATTTCATAAAGTGGGTTTCTAATCTGAAATTTTTAAATTTAGGATTCAAACTTTGGACGTACATCACATGTATTTTTTCTAAGATTTTGAAGCCCAAATTTTTATGGGAGTCTCTCTGATATGTTAGAAGACTATCCTAAAAATTTCGTTTCATTTGAAATTAGGAAAATATATCAAAAAATATGTCTTTGACATTGCTATTTTTCTCAGATATAATGCAATCCTCCATCAGAAAGTCTCTAGACAAAGGTCTTATGACCATAATCAGAAAATCTACTTATTATGAACTTTTTAGATATGAACGTATTCTAAAAAATGATACTATTTTCATATTTTTTCAATTTTTTATTGAATTGATATCAATTTTTAGTGCATAGTACTCTGATTTTGAATCGGTCATGATGTACTGATTTGTATGATTAAAAAGAATCATTTTTCACAAAGAAAATATACTATTTTAACTTGTTTTTCTTGATAAAATTTTATATCAGACAGTTATCTACATAGACATATGTTTGTATTTAATTTTCATTAAGAATAGAAAATTAGTTGGAATTTATGGTGCAACTGGTCAAAAATCTGGAACAGATTTGACCAGTGCACATGTTCGGTCTTAGGGTATATCTTTGACCTATTTTTGCTTTCTGTTGGAATTCAACTCCTTCATATGAAATATAATATATTAAGTCATATTTCTATGAAAAAAAGTTGAGCTTGATTTGAGTTTTGGAAGACCTACTTATGGTCATTCTTGTGTAATGTGACAAATCTGAATACAGTTCATAGTTTTGTCCATTATCTGAAAACTAGTGTCACAATTTTAACAGTTTTGAGTCGTTAATCTTCCCAAATTTCTTCATAAAAATTATATTTTTTTTCAAAGAACATTGAATATATGTTTTTTTGATAATTTTGTACTTTTCAAAAAAAGATTTCATTGATGTCTCATTCATTATAACATCAATGATTGTTTAAGTGAATTCTACCATTTTGGATAAATGGTTATATTTGGAGCATTCATATGCTTTGTTTGGATTGTGCATACCATGTTTGCCATATTCCATGTGTTGTTATTTTTGGTAGAATAGATAAATTTTTATCATATTTTAGAAAAATCTTAATTTCTTACCATTTTTAAGTATTACTATGCTTAGAAAATAGCATATAAGATCTTTCTTTTTTTGAAAAATTCATGTCATATATGCATTCTATGATTGGTACTTACCATATTGATATATAGATGCATATTAGATCTTGTCATATTAGATCTTGCCATGCTTAGATCTTGCCATATTAGATCTTGCCATGCTTAGATCTTACCATATTAGGTTCTTGCCTTATTTGCAATACATGCCATATTAGGAAGATTTTCATAATCTTACTATATATTGTGATAGTTACCATAAATATCATACATGCCATGCTTAGAATTTTCTTTTTTTTGGCAATAATTTAATTTATGTTGCACCCTAGTTGAACTGTCATATCTGTATACCTAGCAAACATATTAGGTGTGGGGACGTGCATTTAGGCACCCACATTCTTGGGAAGGGCATAATGGAAATAATAAAAACCTTAATAAAGAAAGAAAATGTTTTGCCAAACTTTTTAAAATTAGAACTTAGGTTGAAAAGGGTAATTCAGGAAAAAATTTCCCCTCGGTAAATCCTAAACCTAGAATAGGTTCTCAACCCTAAACCTAGAATAGTTTCTCAACCCTAAACCTAGAATAGGTTCTAAATCCTTAACCTAGAACAGGTTATCAGCCCAAACTACGAGGATTCTGATTCCTAGGGCAAACCCTAGGATACGTAGGCCATTTGGGAGAAACTCAAATTCATATCCGTACCTTAGTCCACTCGAACTATCCCTAAATCCACTAGGATACCCAACCATTTTAACCTAGATCTCGAACTACGTGGATTCTGATTCCTAGAGCAAACCCTAGGATACGTAGGCCATTTGGGAGAAACCCAAATTCGGATCCAAACCTTAGTCCACTTGGACTATCCATAGATCCACTAGGATATTTACCCACATTCCAACCCGGAACGGGTTATCCACATTTTGACCCAAATAGGGTTATCTACATTCCAACCCAGATAGGGTTATCCACATTTTAACTCAGATAGGGTTATCCACATTCCAACCCAGAATGGGTTATCCATATTTTGACCCAAATAGGGTTATTCTTAGATCCACTATGACTATCTATCAGTCCACATGGACTATCCAGATCCTAACCCATAGGGTTTCTCAACCTTTCAAGCATAAACTTTAACTTGAACAATAAACTTAATCATGCACAAGCATAAATCATAGCCATAAACTTTAATCACACCTGAACTACGATGGTGAACCTGATTTTCAGAATAATTCCATAATACGTAGGCAATCTGATGGATACAGATTCGGTTCAATGATATCAAACCACTTGGTTTGGTTCGGTTTAACAGATAGAGTCTAGCATAGGACAAGTATAGGAGACTGATTTCGATCGGGCGGTTTGGGTGCCTAACCCCTTCCCATAACCGTAACCTGACGCTTACCCAATCTCTGATGGATCAGAAATCCAATCTAAGGGTCATGAGTCAATCGAAGTCTTATCTTAGGGTGTGATTTCACATTTCTAAGGTCCTAGACCTTAATCTAGGTGGCAACTTCTAAAATTTCCATCTTTGTCCTCACACATACATAAGTGATATCTTCAAGAACACTTTGTTACTTATGGCGAACTCGAGGTCTTGGTGTCTCTTCTGACAAACTTGAGCTATCTTGGCCCTTTTCTTTGATCTTATTTGCCACTCGACAGGTTTCTTCAACAGACTCAGGTCTTACATTTCCTTATTCTCCGACTTCGTTCCAAAACAAAGGAATTTAATATTTCTACCGTACCATGCTTCATAAGTGACATCTACATGGTAGCTTGGTAGCAAATTCAATCCACTGTAACTTCTCAACTCATGCTCCTTGAAATCAATTTCACAAACTCGGGGCATATCTCTTAAGATCTGTATAGTCCACTTCGACTGTCCATTGGTTTAAGGTAAAATACGGTACTAAACTTCAACTTCGTTCCCATTGTTTTCTGTACATCCTCCCAAAACTTCGAGATAAAGCATGAGCCTCTGACCGACACTATGCTCTCAGACATACCATTCAATCTAAAAATATTATCCACATATAGCTTAGTTAGCCGCTCCAAAGCACACTGAGGTCTTATAGCAATGGAATAAGCTATCTTTATAAGGCGATCAATAATCACCCAAACTGCGTCAACCTATATGGGAGTCAGTGGTAAACCGGTGATATAGTCCGTTGTAATGTAGTTCCACTTCCAAACTAGCTCCAATAGTGGTTATAGTAAGCCTGCTGGTCTTTGTCTTTCAGCTTTTACTTACTGGTAATTCAGACACTGAAACACGTATGAAGCCACATCTCTTATCATTCCTCTTTACCAGGATAATCTCTTCAGGTCATGATACGTATTGGTATATTTTTGTACCACCGAGATGTATCGAATACGGTGTGGAATGAGCTTTTAGCATTATTTTGTGTCTAAGATTCGAGTTTTTCACTTTCAGGTATGCATAATCATCCTCTATATCTCAGGACCTTCTCCGCATCCAAAGTAAGTTAGGGTTAGATTTTCCTTTCTCTAAATCTTCTTGCATTGTTCTTAGATATGGATCTAACAAAATTACTGCTTTTACTTCGTCCATCAAATCAGAGACGATCTTTATACTGTGAATGCAAGCGAGGAGCTATTACCCCTTAAGTTCATCCATAAGTTCTCGCTCAATTGGATTATCATGAGTTTCTATTATATATTATTTTTCTTCTAAATCTAAAACTATTTTTGTAAAATTCAAGGCAGCGTTTGTACTAGGTCCTCCTTTTGGCTTCGTTATTCATTTTTTATCAAAACCTCAGCTACTACATTAGCCTTGCTCGGGTAACACTGAATATCATAGTCTTAATCCTTGAGCAATTTCAGCCATCTTCTTATCCTCATGTTCAACTCCTTTTGGGTGAAGAGATAAATAAAACTCTTGTAATCCTATTTAATATGAAAATTTTCTCCGTATAGATAATGTCTCCAAGTCTCGATTGCATGAATCATCATCGATAATTCTAAGTTATGAGTCAAGTGATTTTTTTCATGTCCCTTCAGTTATTTTGAAGCATAGACAATCACTTGTCTTTCTTGCATCAACCCGCATCCTAGACCCAATCCGAAAGCATCGGTATGTAGAGTAAAAGGTTCCCCTGGTGTCGGAACGATCAAGATGGAAGCTGATATTAACCTTACTTTTAAAGTCTAAAAATATTTTTCACACTTATCAGTCTAAATAAACTTCTCTCTTTTCCTGGTTAGCTTGGTAAGAGTTACAACGATCCTAGAGTAATCCTCCAAATCATCTATAATAACCAGTTAAACCCAAGAAACTTCTAATTTCTGCAATGTCCTTAGTAACCTCTACCACATATATCATATATCCAACTCCTTTCTTTTCAAAGCATATCTTCGCCTTTCGTGCAGAGAGGATAAGCTTTTGCTTCCTAGGCAACATGCTTCCAATATAACTAAATAATGTGCAGTTTTTATTCTTGAAGACAACCTCTTCTATGCACATAACCGCTTGTAGAGTGTTGAGACAGCCAGTCCATCCCCAAGATGACGTCAAAGTCTGCCATCTTAAGTTGAATTATGTTGCATCTAAATTCCATCCATCCATACGATTTAAACATTGTCCATAACACTTATCTAACACAACATCTATTCCAAAGGGCTTGAACTAGCAAAATCGGGTAAAAAGGTCTTAATGGCATGTCTAACCTCCTTCATCTCTTATGATTTTTCAAAGACTATCATCAATAATCTCATATTGTACTCGTTAGCTTACATCTCTTTTATCACTGTTGTTCTACCCTGATCTCTCTTTCATATATCCCAAAAAGCATCTTTTGATTGGTTACTTTCTACCTATCCCAAGTCTACCTATAGGCATAAGGGTATATGCTTATAATTTCATTAATTTTACCCAACTCACTTTTGATCTTTACTCAATCATCTCACTTGACATTGGCATAACTCTATAGTAGTTGTGCTATACCAAGTACTATCCATGCCATCATTTTTTATTTCATCATTATATCCACTCTTAAATATGCTTTTAGAAATCTTTTACTTTGTCAAACTTCATACCGATATAACCATCTTTAACTTTACTTGAATGCTATCTACTCTTTCCTAGTTATTCTTGGTAGTTTTCACTTTTTGCTCATGCACTCTTTTATAGACATGACTCATATCCATCCAGCAATCTCAGAATGGATTCTTCATTATTTTATCTGAGGTTTCTAGGCTATAGAAATCATTCTGAATCCAATCATCCTTCCTCCAATAATTCCCTTATTAACTAAGTATCTTATCAATGGAAGTCGGGGAATATAAGAATCAGAATGTTATCCAAAAGTAATTCATTTCCTTCTTTCGAATTTAGTATAATGACGAACACTTGCTTTATCTAGTAAACCTAGATTCAAAGGATCAGGAGTAAATCTATAGTAATCTAACCGACATCCAAAGGTCATTAGGTTGTACGGTGGTCATAATATGTGGAAATAGAGGTTCTGCAGCTCTTAACCTCATGGTTATAGGTTCTATCGAGTATATAATGTCATTGGTCAAGGCACTACAAGAGTAAATCTGGAGAAGTTTTGGTACATCAATAAATCAGGTATAAATCAGAAAGATATACGTTCAAAATAATTAACCTTTAATTGTTCATTCAGTTGATATCTCTATTTATGTTATCGATCATGAGAGTAGCTTATATTGGTATAATCAGGACTAATACTAAAGAAACAATATTTATAACTCTAATTGACAGGTTGAATCGATAAGGTATCCTGTCAAGGCACGAGAACTTAAAATCAGGTATGTGCATCCTCTATAATCATAAGGATAAGTCAATGATGCATCGGATCCTATATAAACATGTCTAGTTATATGGCCACAATAGATTCGACCCCTTACTAAAAACATCCGAGCTTTATCTTCAGAAAATATTCCTCAATCATTTTCGGATCATTCTGCCATGATGCAGCTATCCAATACATCGATGGTTGATAAGGGTAACCACCTTGATACACTGCTTGTTGTGCACTAAACTTTCACATTGGGGTGTACGTTACTGGGACCTATTATATGGCAGGCACCGTGTTACCACTAACAGGTGCAGGAGGTACAGTGTTGCTGCCAACTGGTACCATACTTGATTTGACCTGGAGGTATTTATATAGCATTGACAATGTGGATAGTGATTTCCATGGCAACTTGCATAGTCGGTCTCATCTGTTGTTGCTCTTGCATTTTATCAAGCCAATTTTATTACAATCGTAGCCAAGGCACTTGGTAGTCCAGGTAGATTGGCTGGAGTGGCCTGGTTGTTCACCTCCTTTGATTTGTTCCAATCTGATTATCATTATTTAGAAACTGCTCAGATGAGTTTACACTACCCGTTCTCGACCAAGATAGTGGTGAGGTCAAGCTTCAACCTCTTCTTAATGCTCAGCGGGCAATGGATCAGCGTGTGGTGGATCTCACTCTGAGTCTCCACGTCACCCAGGAGTATAGCTTTATCTTCTTTTTTTATAATTACTCTCATTTTTTGTGTATGGCTATTGTTCTCTTATCTCTGTTACATTCAGCCCGAAATCTTTCCCTTTACCCATGTAGGGATTTAGGCATTACTAGCCACTTTCCTTCTTCCTCTGTCATACATTGAGTTTCACATCTTGTGAGTATCCACTCGGTATTCTAATTTTTTTGCTTTACAGATGCTCCCTTCTTGCTACTGTACTATATCCTTTCTATACTTAGGCAACTATCCGACCGATAAACCGTACCATATGTTATTTGTTTATCAGGATACATTAAGATTTTCTTTTGCCTATGTCTGTATATACATATGATTCCACCATTTCATATGTACATTATTGTCTTATTTAAACCTTATCTTAACCAACACAGGTGCTTATGGTGTGTTTGTATTAAAGCTTTTAAGTTTATCCTAACTTAGTTCATAGACACAATTGTGAATGCATTCAGGTTTGATTGGCAAAGCCTTAGTGCTCTGATACCAAGTTGTCACACCCCAATTCTGGACTAACCAGAATGGTGTGATGAACCGTCAATAAACTAACGATTTAACCAGGATCTCGTATAGGCTATGCCAACCATGTTAAACCAAAATACATTCCACATTAATCAGAGATAATAAAGTAAACAACAGAAGTCTTATTAATAATGAACTGAGGTCTAATCATGATAAATAATTAATATTCCAGTTATCTCCAAGTAACTAAAACATAATTTAATACATATTACAAATATCCAAATACGAAAGTTAAACACTAAGCGTATTCATAGTTGAAACACTCGCTTAACGAATCATAATAGTCCTCCACAGCTTGCTCATCCATAGTCGCCTCCTGTTCATATGTTGGCGTATCGACATAATCTTCAACCATAATACCTGCAACGTTAGAAACTAAAAAAAATTGCACGCGTGAGGGTTAGCTCTCCAACTTGAGCTCAGTGAGTAAACAAAACAATGCAACAAACATATGCATGCATTCAATTCATATCTTTGGTCTGGTTTATAAGTTTACAATGTGCTATAGAAAGGTTTGGTGGCCCCCGCACCTCTATACATAAGTGTGTGAATCCATCTAATGGATCAAACACCATTGCCATCCCATATGCACCTACCATGGAATAGAGATAGAGCTAAAGTATCCGGATTAAACACCGTCAACATTTTCCCTAATGCCCTACCCATACCAACTCGTAAGCCCCTATTAGCGAGGGCTTGCAAACGGGCTCGCAACTAACCAATCCTAATGCCAAACAGTGTATCCAAGGCCTCACCCCAGCATCCCTCAATACGTCCATAGAGATAGAGCTAAGGCCCCCCGGCAGAGTTAGAGACTACACGGTCTGAGACCACCTCCTCTGATGCCCTACGACGTAATAGTTCTGCTAAGGTAATGGCAATACGATGATGATAGTGGGCAAGACTTGAGTAGAGATAGAGCTAGAGTTTGGTGACGAGGTCAAAGACCACCATGCCACATCCTTACCCTGATGCTCTACTCGCATCCAACACACCAACCACACACATACATTCACATGCCTATTCTTGGCATCATCATCATCATCATGTTATAAATAAACATAATTAATATGCATGAATGGTAATAGCAGGAATATTGGATGACATGTGAGATGCACATTACAAGCATACAAGCATAGAATCAATCATGGCATTGGACTCAATAAAAATAAACAGTTTGTTATTAACCAATTAGTTTAGGTCTTGTTCCCTCACCTTTGATCGATGTTTGTTCCTCTCCCAAGCTTTGGAAGTCACTTTGAATCTATTAGGAACCTAAACAATTAATGTATTTAAGTTAGGATTTAAGTTTACCAAGTTACAGTAGTCAAAAACCTTGTTTAGTATCAAAATATGCTTACTGTTATTGTGTGGTCGCACGTATGGTCGAACCCTGTGGTCGCAATATGTAAGACCACACACTGTGTGGTCAAACCCTGTGGTGGCATTTTATGCAACCACACCTTTCCTGGGAACTTCCTGAATAGCTGTGGTCGATCCTCTCGTCACCCTGTGGTCGACCATAGGCTGCAACCACATGATGTTTGGTCAATTTTTCATCTCAATCTGAATTCTTCCTAAGTCGGTTCCTCAACTCATCACTTGGGTTCATCCTATGGTTATCCTATGGCCATTATCTACAATTTCTCAATCAATTATTCCTAACCTATTTTCTCATGATTTTTTTTAGAAATTTCATAATCGAAATCATTACATTAGATTTAACACATCAACTTGATAAGAACCTATTCTATCTGATCTACCCCATAAAGTCAAGTCCATACCTTAAGCTTGCTGTAGAGAGATAAAAAATTTTTCTACAAAAATATTCTTCTCCAAGCTTCTTCTCCAAATCTCCTTCTTCCCCTTCTCTTCCTTTCTCTTTCTCTCTTAGGTTTAGGGTTTCAATTTGAGTTCTAAAAGAGTGAGAGAGGCTAAGGAACATCCCTTATATTGAGAAAAACCTCCATATAGAGTCCCACTTTAATTAAGAAAGAGTCCCCCTCAAATTAGGAAAGTTTCCTAAACACGGAGTCTATTCAGTATCGTGTGGTCGCACGTGGGATCGCAGAATCCGTTGACCATACGTCCAAAATATGCGACCACACGTTGTGTAGTCTCATATGTGTGGTCTCATGTGTGTGGTTTCATGTGCGACCACATGTATCGACCATACCCCTCAAAAATGCCACCACACGTTCAAAATTTACTGGTTTTTAGTTTTTGACTGGTTTCTTCCACACAAACTTAACCAGTCAACCACGCCAACTAAATTTGACTTGTTGCTTACCTTATCTTGTGGTTCTTCATACAATTGGTTCACTTGATTCGATTATGATGGAAAGACCGGTCGCGATACGAGAACGTAAGGTTAGACCGAGTTCGTGGCGTGCGGGTCTTACAGTAGATTTATGGAGAAAGCCTGTATCTTGTTTAATATTGATCAAGGCTTACTAGAAGTCTTTTTTTTTATCAACTCTGCAATTAGGGACAATACTCAAAGAAAGGAAAGTGGAAAGTTGAATAGCCTCTCTCCTGATAACCTACAATGCCATGATAGCTCTACATCTAGTGCATTAAACGAGAATCAAAGGTTCAGTGGTATTTTCCAGAAAGACTTATTTAAGTATGGAACAAACCTTTCCACTTCTCCAACCCAAGTGTCTCAAACTTTATTTAATGCAAATGTGGTTCCTCTCTTGAACAATATGCATGCATCTACTTTAACTCTCACTACTTCTTTCACTCTCCAACAGTAAGCGACCATCTCAGACTTCACTTTAAAGAACCCTGACTTAGCCATAGCAATATTAAAATTAACTCCAAAGCTGTCAGAGGTCTCGATTTCCAATCCTACTGGGTATGACACAAAACCAAGTTACTCATTCAAAAACCTTTGAGTTAAACTAGTTCGAATCAAACCGGGACTAGTTTAAAATGCCTATCCTTAAACTGGGTCAAATCAGTTTGTATTCAGAACTGAACCAAAATCAATCAAATATGAAGCCAAATACCACTTAGCATCTTCCCATGGCAGAAAAGGTCAGTTCCCAATCTTCTCAACATACTCCGACCCAATAAGGAGTCAAGAGAGCTCGATCATCCATTTCTACTACTGATGAATGTAAAGAATAGGGAGGTTATTTTTCATTGCATGGCCCCATGGTAGGTAAGGAGAAACAGCCCCATGGGTACCAATAAAGATCCTTAGATGGACCTGTCAAGGGTTGGCGAGACCGACAGCTTGTACACTCAAAAATCTCCTACATAAGGATAGCCCATATATTTTTTTTATTATGGAAACCAAAAATTGACAAGATAAGATCAAGAAGTTGATAAATTTTCATTGGAAAAATTTCTTCTTTTTCGAACCTATGGGTACGACTGGTGGTCTTCTTTTGTGCTGGAAAGAGAATATCCATTTAGAGATCCTAGACTCTTGCTAGAATTATATTGATTTCAGAATTTTAAGGCCAGGATCTTTCAAATGCTTTATCACATGTATTTATGGAGAGCCTACTTTATGGAGAGTCTATTATGGATATAGTCCTTCATTGTGGAACCAAATTACTCAGAGTTGCTCGGATAGGATTGATGAATGGATGTATATTGACAATTTTAATTCCTATCTTGGATAGTATGAAAAAGCTGGTGATAATCAAAACTCTTCTAAGGACTGTCAAATATTTAGAAACTTCTTGGATAGTTGTTATCTTATGGAGATTCCTTCCCAAGGGCCGAGATTTACTTGGAATAACAAGAGGCAAGGAAAGGATAACATAAGAATTAAACTAGATAGAACTTTCTCAAATGTTGAATGGAGGAATAAATTTGAAAACTCAGTTATGATTGTAAAACCTTCTTGTGGTTCCAATCATAACCCAATTATTTTAGACACTTCTGGAGTTGTTTCTAAAGGAAACCGGCCTTCTCAATTTGAAGCCATTTGGCATTAACATCCAAGATGTGAATCAGTGGTGGAGAATGGATGGAAAATTTCTCCTCAATCAGCAGAGAAGAATGCTCTTTATCAGAAATTTCAGCATAGTAAAAATCGTTTGAAGAGATGGAATAAAGAATGCTTTGGAAGAGTTCAAACAATTATTTCTTCTCTTCAAGATGAATTGGCGCATATTTAGAACCTCCCATCCACAGAGTATAATTTGTCTCAGGAGATTGAAGTTATTAAAAAGCTTGATGTAGAGCTCCTTAAAGAGGTTAAAGAATGGAGATTCAAATACGAAATTTGTTCATGCCACTACCATTCACAAAAGGAGTGAATCGTATTACCCAAATAAAGCTTTCATCAGGTTTGTGGACAAATAAGGAATCAGATATTTATGCTGCATTTTTAGCTCGTTTTAAAAATGATTTTTCATCATCATCTATTAATTCGAATGATTTAATGGAGGCTATTCAATTTATTCAACCAAAAATTTTGATGGAGGCAATTGAGGATCTTTGTCGAGTTCTAGATTGTAATGAAATCCTAAGAGCCTTAAACTCTATGGCTCCTTATAAGTCCCTGAGTCCTGATGGCTTTCCTCCCATTTTCTTTTATAAAAGTTTTGGAACATCACTAAAGAAGTTGTTGTCAAACTTATTTAGGATTTCTTTGTGACATTTACATATATCTTATTCCTAAGGTGAATGATCTTGAATCTGTTGACCAATACCGGCCTATCAGTTTATGTGGAGTTTGCACTAAACTTATTTCCAAAATTATGACCATTAAATTGAGACCTCTTCTTGAGAGTGTTGTTTCTCCCTCTCAGTCACCTTTTATTCTTGACAGATTTATTTCTGATAATATCTTGATTACACATGAGGCTTTTAATTTTATTAAGAGGAAGAAGAAAGGCAAGAAATTTTTGATGGCTCTCAAATTGACATGCAAAAAACCTATGATAGGCTGGAATGGAACTTTATTAAAACTACTCTCCTGAGATTTGGTTTTTTAACCAAATAAGTTTCTTTAATTATGCAGCTGATTACCATAGTTTCCTATACATTGTTGATAAATGGTGCTGAAAGAGATCATTCCAACCCTTCTAGAGGAGTTCGCCAAAGTGACCCTCTTTCTCCAGCTCTTTTCATCCTTCGTGCTTAAGTTCTATCCTCTATTATTCAACATGCTGAGGCTGAAGTTCTTTTAAGGGTATTCAGTTTCATAGAACATGTCAACCCAACCACTTGCTTTTTGCAGATGATTGCTTCATTTTTTCACGTGCCAATCCTGAACAAATTACAAGTTTGAAGAGTTGTTTGGATATTTATTGCAAAGCTTTGGGATAGAGTATTAACCTAAGAAAATCTACCTTGACTTTTAGCCCCAATACTCCTCTTCGTTTTAGAAGATGGTTCTCTCGACTCCTCAAGAACCCTTGTGGTCAAGGCCCTTTAAAATATTTAGGTTTGCCTTCTGAATTTGGTGTGTCAAAAAAGGATGTTTTTAATGCAGTTAAGGGTCGTTGTAAAACCCACACCCAGAATACCCGGCCTAACTGGATTTTTGTTGTGCTAGGAGGGTTTTCCATCATCAACCAAATGGGTTTCCAAGTCATTAACAAGAATCTTGGTTGCACCAATGGGGGACCGAACCGAAAATAAAATGAAAATTACAATTTAAGCCTTAGATATTAGAGCCGATCGCAAGTGCCGATTGGTAAACCTGACAAGGTAGCTACCAGGACCATCGACCAGGAAGGCCAAATTGCCCTATACAAGGAATTTTATTATTTGAATCCATTTTGAAAGTTGTATGAGAATATTTTCTGGACCCATGGAAGGATCCAGTGGGTCCCACCTTATCCTAACCACCTTAGAGTTGTTAAAGGGAAGGAACCCTCTTCCAACTCAATTACGTACTACATGGCATCTCCCTAGAGTCCCTTACTCTAACAACGAGTCCCACTTTAAGAGGAGACTCTAGTTAGTCAAAACCCTATCAAACTCCTCGCCATTGAGTACATATTCATCATAAAAGTTCTGACACATTCTTAGAAAGGGAGGGAAAGTTGAAGAAAAAGGAGAGGCTTTGTGGAAAAGAAACTGGAACTATCGGCATCCATTGACACTATCGATCTCTACTCGAATGAATGTTGGTAAATCTCCTTAAACCTTACTGTAGCTTCTTAATTTAGAGTGTAATACTACACTATTGTTAGATCAAATAGCATTCCTTGATAAAGCTCCGTTCTCCATTAATGGTAGAATAAAGTATCGTCTTCCCTATACCGAGAAGGTATGTTCTCGATGGTTGATTCAATGTAAACCTTGAATCCATATTTAGATTAAACTCGAGGTTTTGATACCTAGAGCTAAGAGTTACATCCCTAATCGACCCTACTAGGCCAAGTGTTAATAGAATAAATTAATGGTGAAACTGCGACAAAAGGGACTATTGACAGACTTAAATAGAAGGGATCCGGGGAGCCCTAGAGGCAAAATCCATGCTTCTGGATAGGCCTCCGACTCCAGCCGGTCGATACACCAGATGGAGCACCAAATGGAACCCAATCGACCGCCAACTTCTAGAATGTAAGGAAAACTAGACAGTGTTGGAACCCAGTTTTGAAATAATGGTTTGACAAACCTAAACATGGAATTTTGACCGAAAATTTGGAGGAGATATTCTCCTATATTCTAGTTGATGCTGCAAAAAGAATGAGCACGTTTGGGCTTAGGATGAGGGAGATATGGTCTCTACAGTTTTTTGTGCACAGACTGAATCTGATTCTATAAGTCCAACTTAGAAGACCCAGTTAATAGGGATATACTTGTTGGAATGACATGAAATTTGGAGGAGACGTTATATTTTAAGTCTAGTTTCATAGATGACTTATGGCCCTTGTAAGAGGCAAAGGTCAGATTCTGATGGAATCAGGGAGCTGTCCGGAGGCGACATTGGAGGCAACCTTTCGCCTCTAGCCATGCAACTGGATACTTCCAAAATGGTCCCTAGTAAGCTTGGATTGACCTATTTACTTTAACCAACCCTTCTGCAACACTAGAATTAAAATAGGTTATTGGGAGGGGGAAACACCACTTTCTAGCAAATGGCCTAGTCTAAACAATTGATTTCACGCTTGCTAGGATGGTATATAAACCTAAGAGACACCCCATCACCGAACAATATTATGCTAACAAGGAATAAACATAATCATAAGAAGAAATCCCAATTTACTAAACAAAAGAGGCCATCAGGAGGAGCGATCGATACAGTAGACTGTATGGTAAGGACCGGTATATCGACTGACAAATCCCAGAAGATCTCGGGAGTTAGCCAGACGGTGTCACGGTAAATACTCTGTACCGATCGGTATATCGACTAACAAATGGTATAAGGTATAGAGTTTCTACCAGATCATAAGCCGGTCAATAGTGTAGCGACAGATATATTGACCGGTAAAGCCCAGACTTATATAACATAAAGTGTATCAGGTAAGACTTTTAACTAATGATCCTACATCTTATATAGGAATAAGGACACCTTGCAAACACATGTTTTCTAGAGTGGACAATTACTATTAAACGATGTGAGGTGAGGGACCAAAGCCCTGACTAATTTTGGAGTGTTTCTAATACATGATTGATGTGCCACATTCTTGTTGTGATAACAGGTTGTTTATAATATATGATTGCTATGCCATATGTTGCTGTGATAACATGCCATAGAATATCCATACTTTCCATACATTGCATCTATATATGAATCTTGTGATGTTGTGATGATTGATGCTATCTTGTGATTGTGTGATGATTCATGGTATCTTGCTATATAATTATTGACGAGTATATCACTCACCCTTAGAGTGATGACAACATCTTGGGGGGGCAAAATGGATGCTCTGGGGTTCCTGCTGGGATTAGTGAGAGGTATACATCAGATGACATGTAGGAATTGGTTAATAGCACTACCCCTGTATGCAACCCTAGCCAGTAAAGGGTTAGGTACTGGTAAGATAGAGTGATGAGGGGGAAGGGTTGGAAGTGTTTGTAGGAGGCGTCACTGGCCGGACTTGCTACCCTATAACCTCCCTATTGGGATGTCGCATGGCTTTACCAGGGCTACTGGGTAGGCTGGTAAGTGCCCATTTACTCCCGTGCATGGAGGTTATGGTCAGCCTTTGGGAGGTGTGGCTAGGCCTTACCATAGCATACTAGCATATATTATACCTGACCTTGCTTGTTAATAATCTGATCAAATGTTATTGTTTGTTTGCTTGTATCCTAAAGGGATCAGGACGACTGGAATGGGACAGACGTCTTGGTCTTAGGGTGTAGCTATTGTTAGGACTGGTTAGTTACATGAATCCCATGTTTGTGACCCTGGCCAGTAGGGGGTTAGGTACTGATGTGGGTTTGAGAACGAGGGAGGTGACCTAGTAGGCATTGTAGCGTCTCTGATTAGGGCTAATCTATACCAAACTCACGATTGGGACTTCGTGTGGGGGCACCAGAGCTATATATAGGCTGGTGAGTACCCAGCACTCCCGTGCATGGAGGTTATAGTCAACCTCTAGGAGTTGTGGCTAGGCCTTACCTTAGAACATGACAAACATTACCAGACCACTGAATTGAATACTATCTCATGCATTACTGTTTGCTTGCATGTTCTATTCCTCATTGAGTTCAAGTTGGCGAGCTCACCCTTGTGTACACACCTTTTTTCTAGATTTTTTTTGCAAGTTACTATGTTCGGATTTGTGGAACTTTTCTTATGTTACAGGTGTCTTCAATGATAAGTAAACAACGCTCGCAACCTAGATTACTTACTATACTTATTTCTTCAGAGGCCAAGATAGAGTTGATAAAGTGCTGATTTAGTATCTTTGATCAGACATGTTGTCGAATACCTATGTGTTATAATATTTATTTGAAGTAGTACATTATGTCTTGAGTTTTGGTTGAAATAGAATAACACATGTTACTAATGTATAAATATCATTTAGAGTCCATGAGTGTTAATACTCGAAATTTGTATAAGTCTTCTGCTGTATTTCTATTTTAATCTGATTATGTGGTTGTTAATGTGTTATGGGGTGAGGTGGTGTGATCTGTGCCCTACGTCATGATCTTGGCGGTGAATAGAACGGCAATAAAAGTTCTATTCACAGCCCCAGCGTGAGCCAAAAGAAAGAAAAAAAATTAGGGTGTGTGTGAGGACAAAGATGGAAATCTTTTTTTTGAAGTCGCCACCTAGATTAAGGTCTAGGACCTTAGAAATATGAAATCTCACCATAAGGTAAAACTTCGATTGACTCATGACCCTTAGATTGGATTTCTGGTCTATCAGAGATTGGGTAAGCGTCAGGTTACGGTTATGGGATGGGGTTAGGCACCCAAACTATTCGATCAAAATCGGTCTCCTATACCTTTCCTATGCTAGACTTTATCTGTTAAACCAAATCAAACCAAGTGTTTTGATATCATTGAACCGAATCTGTATCCATCAGATTGCCTACGAATTATGGAATTATTCTGAAAATCAGGTTCACCATCGTAGTTCAGGTGTGATTAAAGTTTATGGCTGTGATTTATGCTTGTGCATGATTAAGTTCTTTGTTCAAGTTGAAGTTTATGCTTGAATGGATGAGAAACCCTATGGGTTAGGATCTGGATAGTCCATGTTGACTGATAGATAATCCTAGTGGATCTAAGAATAACCCTATTTGGGTCAAAATATAGATAACCCATTCTGGGTTGGAATGTGGATAAACTCTATTTGGGTCAAAATGTAGATGGATATCCTAGTGGATTTATGGATAGTTCGAGTGGACTAAGGTGCGGATCTGAATTTTGGTTTCTCCCAAATAGCCTACGTATCCTAGGGTTTGCCCTAGGAATCAGAATCCGCGTAGTTCGAACGGATTGAAATGGATGGATATCCTAGTGGATCTATGGATAGTCCGAGTAGACTAAGGTGTGGATCCGAATTTAGATTTCTCCCAAATAGCCTACGTATCCTAGGGTTTGCCCTAGGAATCAGAATCCACGTAGTTCGAACTAGATAACCCTATTTGGGTCAAAATGTGGGTAAATATCCTGGTGGATCTATGGATAGTTCGAGTGGACTAAGGTTTGGATCCGAATTTGGGATTCTCCCAAATGGCCTACGTATCCTAGGGTTTGACCTAGGAATCAGAATCCGCGTAGTTCGGGCCCTAGGTTGAATGGGAATGGATAAATATCCTAGTGGATCTATGAGTTGTCCGAGTGGACTAAGGTGTGGATCCGAATTTGGGATTCTCCCAAATGGCCTACGTATCCTAGGGTTTGACCTAGGAATCAGAATCCGCGTAGTTCGGGATCTCGGTCAAAATGTGGATAAATATCCTAGTGGATCTATGGATAGTCCGAGTGGAATAAGGTACGGATCCGAATTTGGGTTTCTCCCAAATGGCCTACGTATCCTAGGGTTTGCCCTAGGAATCAGAATCCGCGTAGTTCGAGCTGATGGAAATAACCTGTTTTAGGTGAATGATTGAGAACCTATTCTAGGTTTAGGGTTTAGAACCTGTTCTAGGTATAGGATTTAGAACCTACTCTAGGTTTAGGGTTGAGAACCTATTCTAGGTTTAGGGTTTATCGAGGGGTAAAATCGTCCTGAATTATCCTTTTCAACCTAAATTCTAATTTTAGAAGGTTTGGCAAAGCATTCTCTTTCTTTATTAAGGTTTTTTTATTATTCTCATTATGCCCTTCCCAAGAATGTGGGTGCCTAAATGCACATCCCCACGCCTAATATGTTTGCTAGGTGTACAAATATGGCAGTTCAACTAGGGTGCAACATAAATTAAATTATTACAAAAAATGGAAACATTCATACATGGCAGTATATGCAAATATAGCAATGGCATCCTAAACATGATAGTGCATGCAAACACAACAGTGTAAACAAGACAGATGCTCAATCTACAGTCCAGACTCATAGAAATTCTCACATCAATAATATCATATCAGATCCTCAATCTAATGGTTAGATTTCTTCAAAATATTATGATCATCTACTGATATTTCATCCAAACAGCCAAGATCAACGGCTCAGATTCATCCCACATCAAGTCATCATGATTAGACTTTCAAATCACTCAAAAATGATTATCTAACTGTTCAAAAATCATTTAAATCACTTCTGATAGCAATCCAACGGTTCAGATCACTCAAGACAATAATCTAACCATTCTAAATCATTTAAATCACTTATGATCAAGATCTAACCATTCAAATTCCTTTAAGACACTCTTGATCAAGATCTAATGGTTCAGATCACTCATCAAGATAATCCAACCGTTTAGATCAATTACAAGATAATCAGATGGTTTAGATTTATTTAAAATAATCATAGTGCTAATCCAATGGTTCAGATTTCCACATCAAAGTAGATTATGATCAATGGGTCAAATCTAATCACCAAAATATTCAATATCAGTGGTCCAAATTTAATCACCCAAAATTATTAAAATCAATGATTAAATTTGATTGTCAAATTATTAAAATCAAAGATCAGATTTACATATAAAAATATTCAAATTCAATGGTTAGATCTTATCACATCAAAAATTCAAATCAATATCAGATTCACACAAAATTTATTCAATATCATGTTCACAATGGAATCAAAGATGGATGGGACAGATCAGATGGAAGTAGTGAAGATGGAGGCGTAAGTTCTACAAGGGTTATGCAACAGCTAGAGCAGATTATAGGAGAGATTCGATTTGGTGAAGATAAGAGGTGGCAAGTGGGTAATTGGTATGAGGGGTTTGAAGATGAAGCCAGGCTACTGTAGGTGATCTGGTTAAGATTGGTGGCGGCTGGACAAATCGGTGGATGGCGTGAGTTGAAGTGGGGAAAGTTGGGAATGGTTATTGGTGATGGGAGCCACTTGGTTGGGCTGTAGGTGCATGGTGAGGTGTTCTGGTAAGTCGGTGGGGTGTAGGTTAAGATGAACTAGTTTAAGCGGCCTGGTTTACAGGAGGGATGTTGGGTCTATGCATGGGACAGCAAGGTGCTCGATGGAGTTACAGATGGCAGCAAAGTTGATGATAGGTCGGTCATAGGATTGGGAGTGATCTGCAACAAAGGGTGTTGGTAGAGAGACGGTTCCAGTGATGATGCATGCTGGGTTTTTCATGGAATGATAGGAGATGGCCAAGTGGAGAAGGTTCTCGTAGGTTTAAAGTTTTCATGTTGGGTGTTTGGTGGATTGTAGTGGAGATGATTGCAGTAGCAGGTGAGTAGAAGCCTTACCTCTTCTCTTTACTTCTTCTTCTTCTCCTGCCTCTTTCTTTTCGTCTTTCTTCCACCTCCCTCTCTCTCTCTCCCGAGCTTCTTCCTCTAAATCCCTCTCTCCCGGATCTGCTACTTTTTTTTTCTTTTTTTCTTTTTTTTATTCTTCCTCACCGCTCCATTCTCCTCGGTTTTCTTTGTTTTTTTTTCTTCTTTTCTTCCCCACTCTCCAACTCCTGCTTCTTCTCCCCTTTATCTCTCTCTCTCTCTCTCTCTCTCTCTCTCTCTCTCTCTCGCTTCTTCTCCTCTCTCCTCTCTTCTCGGTTTTTTTTTGTTTTTTTTTTCTCCTTCCCACTCTCATTGGAAAAAATTTTTCTTTTTCGAACCTATGGGTACAATTGGTGGTCTTCTTTTGTGCTGGAAAGAGAATATCCATTTGGAGATCCTAGACTCTTGCTAGAATTATATTGATTTCAGAATTTTAAGGCCAGGATCTTTCAAATGCTTTATCGCATGTATTTATGGAGAGCCTACTTTATGGAGAGTCTATTAAGGATATAGTCCTTCATTGTGGAACCAAATTACTCAGAGTTGCTCGGATAGGATTGATGAATGGATGTATATTGACAATTTTAATTCCTATCTTGGATAGTATGAAAAAGCTGGTGATAATCAAAACTCTTCTAAGGACTGTCAAATATTTAGAAACTTCTTGGATAGTTGTTAACTTATGGAGATTCCTTCCCAAGGGCCGAGATTTACTTGGAATAACAAGAGGCAAGGAAAGGATAACATAAGAATTAAACTAGATAGAACTTTCTCAAATGTTGAATGGAGGAATAAATTTGAAAACTCAGTTATGATTGTAAAAACTTCTTTTGGTTCCAATCATAACCCAATTATTTTAGACACTTCTGGAGTTGTTTCTAAAGGAAACCGGCCTTCTCAATTTGAAGCCATTTGGCATTAACATCCAAGATGTGAATCAGTGGTGGAGAATGGATGGAAAATTTCTCCTCAATCAGCAGAGAAGAATGCTCTTTATCAGAAATTCCAGCATAGTAAAAATTGTTTGAAGAGAAGGAATATAGAATGCTTTGGAAGAGTTCAAACAAATATTTCTTCTCTTCAAGATGAATTTCCACATATTTAGAACCTCCCATCCACAGAGTATAATTTGTCTTAGGAGATTGAAGTTATTAAAAAGCTTGATGTAGAGCTCCTTAAAGAGGTTAAAGAATGGAGATTCAAATATGAAATTTGTTCATGCCACTACCATTCACAAAAGGAGTGAATCGTATTACCCAAATAAAGCTTTCATCAGGTTTGTGGACAAGTAAGGAATCAGATATTTATGCTGCATTTTTATCTCGTTTTAAAAATGAATTTTCATCATCATCTATTAATTTGAATGGTTTAATGGAGGCTATTCAATTTATTCAACCAAAAATTTTGATGGAGGCAATTGAGGATCTTTGTCGAGTTCTAGATTGTAATGAAATCCTAAGAGCCTTAAACTCTATGGCTCCTTATAAGTCCCTGAGTCCTGATGGCTTTCCTCCCATTTTCTTTTATAAAAGTTTTGGAACATCACTAAAGAAGTTGTTGTCAAACTTATTTAGGATTTCTTTGTGACATTTACATATATCTTATTCCTAAGGTGAATGATCTTGAATCTGTTGACCAATACCGGCCTATCAGTTTATGTGGAGTTTGCACTAAACTTATTTCCAAAATTATGACCATTAAATTGAAATCTCTTCTTGAGAGTGTTGTTTCTCCCTCTCAGTCACCTTTTATTCTTGACAGATTTATTTATGATAATATCTTGATTACACATGAGGCTTTTAATTTTATTAAGAGGAAGAAGAAAGGCAAGAAATTTTTGATGGCTCTCAAATTGACATGCAAAAAGCCTATGATAGGCTGGAATGGAACTTTATTAAAGCTACTCTCCTGAGATTTGGTTTTTTGACCAAATAAGTTTCATTAATTATGCAGCTGATTACCATAGTTTCCTATACATTGTTGATAAATGGTGCTGAAAGAGATCATTCCAACCCTTCTAGAGGGGTTCGCCAAAGTGACCCTCTTTCTCCAGCTCTTTTCATCCTTCGTGCTCAAGTTCTATCCTCTATTATTCAACATGCTGAGGCTGAAGTTCTTTTAAGGGTATTCAGTTTCATAGAACATGTCAACCCAACCACTTGCTTTTTGCAGATGATTGCTTCATTTTTTCACGTGCCAATCCTGAACAAATTACAAGTTTGAAGAGTTGTTTGGATATTTATTGCAAAGCTTTGGGATAGAGTATTAACCTAAGAAAATCTACCTTGACTTTTAGCCCCAATACTCCTCTTCGTTTTAGAAGATGGTTCTCTCGACTCCTCAAGAACCCTTGTGGTCAAGGCCCTTTAAAATATTTAGGTTTGCCTTCTGAATTTGGTGTGTCAAAAAAGGATGTTTTTAATGCAGTTAAGGGTCGTTGTAAAACCCACACCCAGAAAACCCGACCTAACTGGATTTTTGCTGTGCTAGGAGGGTTTTCCATCATCAACCAAATGGGTTTCCAAGTCATTAACAAGAATCTTGGTTGCACCAATGGGGGACCGAACCGGAAATAAAATGAAAGTTACAATTTAAGCCTTAGATATTAGCGCCGATTGCTAGAGCCGGTTGGTAAACCCGACAAGGTAGCTACCAGGACCATCGACCGGGAAGGTCAAATTGCCCTATACAAGGAATTTTATTATTTGAATCCATTTTGAAAGTTGTATGAGAATATTTTCTAGACCCATGGAAGGATCCAGTGGGTCCCAACCTTATCCTAACCAACTTAGAGTTGTTAAAGGCAAGGAACCCTCTTCCAACTCAATTACTTACCACTTGGCATCTCTCTAGAGTCCCTTACTCTAACAAGGAGTCCCACTTTAAGAGGAGACTCTAGTTAGTCAAAACCCTATCAAACTCCTCGCCATTGAGTACATTTTCATCATAAAAGTTCTGACACATTCTCAGAGAGGGAGGGAAAGTTGAAGAAAAAGGAGAGGCTTTGTGGAAAAGAAACTCGAACTGTCGGCATCCATTGACATTATCGATCTCTACTCGAATGAATGTTGGTAAATCTCCTTAAACCTTACTGTAGCTTCTTAATTTAGAGTGTAATACTACACTATTGTTAGATCTAATATCATTCCTTGATAAAGCTCCGTTCTCCATTAATGGTAGAACAAAGTATCATCTTCCCTATACCGAGAAGGTATGTTCTCGATGGTTGATTCAATGTAAACCTAGAATCCATATTTGGATTAAACTTGAGGTTTTGATACCTAGAGCTAGGAGTTACATCCCTAATCGACCCTAGTAGGCCAAGTGTTAATAGAATAAATTAATGGTGAAACTCCGACAAAAGGGACTATTGACGGACTTAAACAGAAGGGGTCCGGGGAGCCCTGGAGGCAAAATCTATGCTTCTGCATAGGCCTCCAACTCTAGCTGGTCGATACACCAGATGGAGCACCGAATGGAACCCAATCGACCGCCAACTTCTAGAATGCAAGGAAAACTAGACAGTGTTGGAACCCAGTTTTGAAATAATGGTTTGACAAACCTAAACATAGAATTTTGCCCTGAAATTTGGAGGAGATATTCTCCTATAATCTAGTTGATGCTGCAAAAAGAATGAGCACGTTTGGGCTTAGAATGAGGGAGATATGGTCTCTACAGGTTTCTGTGCACAAACTGAATCTGATTCTATAAGTCCAACTTAGAAGACCCAGTTAATAGGGATATACTTATTGGAATGACATGAAATTTAGAGTAGACGTTATATTTTAAGTCTAGTTTCATAGATGACTAATGGCCCTTGTTAGAGGCAAAGGTCAGATTCTGATGGAATCAGGGAGCTGTCCGGAGGCGACATTGGAGGCAACCTTTCGCCTCTAGCCATGCAACTGGATACTTCCGAAATGGTCCCTAGTAAGCTTGGATAGACCTATTTACTTTAACCAACCCTTCTGCAACACTAGAATTAATATAGGTTATTGGAAGGGGGAAACACCACTTTCTAGCAAATGGCCTAGTCTAAATAATTGATTTCACGCTTGCTAGGATAGTATATAAACATAAGAGACACCCCATCACCGAACAATATTATGCTAACAAGGAATAAACATAATCATAAGAAGAAATCCCAATTTATTAAACAAAAGAGGCCATCAGGAGGAGCGATCGATACAATAGACTGTTTGGTAAAGACCGATATATCAACTAACAAATCCCAGAAGATCTCGGGAGTTAGCCGGACGGTGTCACAGTCAATACTCTGTACCGACCGGTATATCGACTAACAAATGGCAGAAGGTATAGAGTTTCTACCAGACCATAAGCCGGTCAATAGTGTTGCGACAGATATATTGACCGGTAAAGCCCAGACTTATATAATTCAAAGTGTATCAGGTAGGACTTTTAACTAATGATCCTACATCTTATATAGGCATAAGGACACCTTGCAAACACAAGTTTTCTAGAGTGGACAATTACTATTAGACGATGTCAGGTGAGGGACAGAACCCTTGACTAATTTTGGAGTGTTTCTAATACATGATTGATGTGCCACATGCTTGTTGTGATAACTAGTAGTTTATAATATATGATTGCTATGCCATATGTTGCTGTAATAACATGCCATACAATATCCATACTTTCCATACATTGCATCTTTATATGAATCTTGTAATGTTGTGATGATTGATGCTATCTTGTGATTGTGTGATGATTCATGGTATCTTGCTATATAATTACTGACGAGTATATCAATCACCCTTAGAGGGATGACAAAATCTTGGGGGTTTAAAATGGATGCTCTGGGGTTCCTGCTGGGATTAGTGAGAGGTATACATCGAATGACATGTAGGAATTGGTTAGTAGCACTATCCCTATATGCAACCCTAGCCAGTAGAGGGTTAGGTACTGGTAAGATAGAGTGATGAGGGGGAAGGGTTGGAAGTGTTTGTAGGAGGCGTCATTGGCCGAACTTGCTACCCTATCACCACCCTGTTGGGATGTCGCATGGATTTACCAAGGCTACTGGGTAGGCTGGTAAGTGCCCATTTACTCCCGTGCATGGAGGTTATGGTCAGCCTTTGGGTGGTGTGGCCAGGCCTTACCATAGCATACTAGCATATATTATACCTGACCATGCTTGTTAATAATCTGATCAAATGTTATTGTTTGTTTGCTTGTATCCTAATGGGATCAGGACGACTGGAATGGGACAGCCGGCTTGGTCTTAGGGTGTAGCTATTTTTAGGATGTAAGACCCGTATCAAACTAACCCAGTCTTACCACCTTGAACCAGGTCTACCCATCATGGTCGAGCCAAATGGATCAAGTGCGTAAGGGAGATCGCGATCCCAGGTATTAACTGACCCAAAAACACTAAAAATAGGGGGAGGGTCGCATACCAAGCAAGGAAGGGTTGAACCCCCCCCCCCCCCAGTATAAAAGTCAGATCCTGAGTTTTATACCGGAGGTTGGACATTTTAAGAACCAGGGGTCGACGGGATCTCCGACCCCCTCATCGACCCCCAGTCTGCCGACCGAAACCGTGATTTGGAAACTTTCCCAATTTCAATGGGACTCTTTCCTAATCTCAATGGGGCTTAATTTTGGAGTTTCCACTCTATAAATAGGACGTCCCTAAGCCTCTTTCACTCCTTTTAGAACCCTAATTGGATTGAGAGAAAGAAAAGAGAAGGCGAAGAGAAAGAGAAGAGAGGAAAGTGGAGAAGAAGATCAAAGAGAAGGCTTCAGAGAAACAAGCCTAATTCTCAGGTATGGATACAATCTCCATGTAATTCTACAGACCTTAGAATTGATAGAAAAGAGGGAATGATCTAGGAGAAACCCAAATCATCCACCCATGGTTAGGTTTTCATGGAAGACCATGGGGGAAATCATGAAAGCCACATAGGTGAGTGAACTACGGTTCTAAACCATAGAACATGTGTGGAATGGATTGTAAAAGCAAGCCATAGGACCCCAAACATGAAGAATGGACTGTAGGAGGAAAAATTGACTAAACCCACAGGGGGTCGCTCGGGGGTCGATGGCCAATCGACCCTACCAGACCCTGATAATCGACCCCCAGTGTTTGGGAAGTCCAGACTGTCGGTGGTCGCACCCAGGGTCGATGGAACCTCCGACCCTAGCATCGACCCCCAGTTAACAGCATGCTTTTTAAAGTCTGAATTAATTATAATTAAATTCTATCGACTTGATTAGGTCTTCTAGTGATATAACATCGATATATAGTTGATTCTTAAAGCTTGAAAGAGGACCTCTGATCAAGTAAAGGTGAGGGAACAAGACATAAACTAATTGGTTAATAATAAACTGTTTTACTCTTGAGTCCAATGCCGTGATTGATTTTATGCGTGTATGATTGTTATGTGCATTCAACATGTCATCCAATATTTCTATTATTACTGTTCATGTATATTTATTTATTGTTTATAACATGATGATGATGATGATGATAGGAGTAGGCATGTGGATGTATGTGTGTGGTTGGTGTGCTTGATGCGAGCGAGTATTAGGGGGAGGCGTCATAGGCGGGGCCTCAGCACTCTAGCTCTATCTCTAACTCAAGTCTTGTCCACTGACATTGTCGTATCGCCATTACCTTAGCAGAACTATTACGTCGTAGGGTATGAGGGGAGGTGGTCTCGGACCGTGTAGTCTCTGACTCTGTCAGGGGGCCTTAGCCCTATCTCTATGGACGTATTGAGGGATGCTGGGGTGAGGCCTTGGATATACTGATTGGCATTAGGATTGGTTAGTTGCGAGCCCAGTTAGCGAGCCATCGCCAGCAGGGGCTTACGTGTTGCTATAAGCAACGGGTACAGCAATAAACGTGACCTTTGCGTATACATTGTCCATGATTGGGTGCATGTGGAATGACAATAAACGTTACCTTTGGGCGGATTCACACACTCGTGTATAGAGGTGCGGCGTCAATAAACGTTATCTTTGGCCACCTATTCTTTCTATAGCACATTGTAAACTTATTTACTAGACCAAAAATATGAATTGAGTGCATGCATATGTTTGTTGCATTATTTTGTTTGCTCACTGAGCCATGCTGTGTGCTCACCCTCTCGACGTCGAATATTTTTAGTTGATGATGCAGGTACTACAGTTGCAGATTATATGAATGCTCCGGTGTATGCGCGTGTTGCTGAAATGGAAGCTGAAGACTTAGAGGATGCGCATGTCCCTATTAGGATTTTATTTGAAATTATAAAGGGATGTAATTGATATTTTATTTATTTATGTCTCAGTTGATACAAAAATAACTTGATATTTTAATTATGATTATTACAGTTACAATGCTCAGTTCATTTACTATAAGACTTCCACTATTGTGTATTTATTATGATTATGGTTGTGGATGTGCATGGTTTTATTTTTAATGGATATCGTCTATTAGAGATCCTGGTTGAACCATTGGTTTATTAACGGTTCATCACACCGTTCTGAATGGTGCAGAATTGGGGTGTGACAACTTGGTATCAGAGTATCTCAGGCTTTATCTGTGAAACCATATGCTTCCACAAAAGGTCGTGAACTGAGATAGGATAAAAATTTAAAAGATGTAATAATAATACAACATAAGCACCTGTGTTGTTTGAGACTAAACTTAAAGAGAATAATGCATCTATTAAATGAGAAACAAATTTATATACAACCAAAAGGAAGAACAAATGCTTATATATATATATGATTAAAGCAGAGTACAGTCCATAGTCCGGACAGTTACTCTAAAATACAAAAAGAAAAAAATAAAAGAAGTACATCAAGAAGCTGGAGGTGATGGGGGAGGCGGTGCCTCACGGTCTCTATCATAGTCCTCAGCGTAGACTCTGGTCAACCAAGCTATCTGAGTCTGGGTCGTCTGGAGACTAGCTGTGAGATTAGCCACCCGCTGGTCAGTCACACGCTGAACATCCATCAGCTCTCCCATCCGCTGATCC
Source organism: Protea cynaroides (assembly GCA_028583415.1). NCBI lineage: Eukaryota > Viridiplantae > Streptophyta > Magnoliopsida > Proteales > Proteaceae > Protea > Protea cynaroides. The sequence goes on from CM053268.1 coordinate 73,267,343, forward strand.
GATACGCGCTGAGCAACCAGAAGCTCTCCTACCCGCTGATCGGATGAGCACTGAGCCTCTAGAAGCTTTCCCATCCTCAAGTCAGACATACGATGAGCCTCTCGTATCTCATGCAATATCCTCATCATGTCATCAGATGGAGTATACGAAGGACCAACTGCATGCGAAGGACCAGCGGAAGAAGACGGACCAGCTCCAATAGCATGAGTAGGTGATGGAGGAGGTATGGCATCTACATCCATGTACAGCCGATCGTCATCATCCCCATGAACCCCTGCTCCAGCGGCTGCTGCTGCAGCCTCAGCATCAGCCATCTCCACTCGAGTGTGAGGGCGCACCATCGCGTTCCTCTCCTCATCACTGACCTGGGCATCCCGCATGCCCATCTTGCAGATGGCCTCCCAATCCAGAGGCGATGAGAAGGATTTCCCCTGAATCTTCTCATCCACTAAGTCAACCCCCAGGCGGGTAAGCAAGGTAGTGATCATGCGTCCGTAAGGAAGCTTACCAGTGTGACTGGGCAACGTGACACTGATCATTGTACGCATGATGATGTAGGGAAGGCAGACGGGCTGCCTAGTGCATATGCGGTATAATAGATACTGGGTCAACTGGGAGACCCTCTCGTAATGTCCACTTTGCGGTATCAGATTATGTTGAATGATCTTGCAGTATACCCGTGGATCTGAACGTAGATAACTCGCTTTCATCTGCCAGCAATCAGGTCTGAGGAGCTGGCTATCGATCTCAGCCCTCATCTGTAGGGAAAAGAACTGGGGCTGTCCAGGAGCACAGAACACCATGGGGCCAGCATAGGAAATGCCCAACAAGTCAGTCAGCTGCCGATAATCAAATGAAACGTCAACCCCCTTGACGTAGCTCATGAGGCGAAGCTCACCACCCCTCTCCACATCATTGTAATCCCCCACCACCTGAAGATTACAGTAGAACTGGCGTGCCAATTCAGGATGGGTACACGCGTCATAAGTGATGATAGGGAGCCATCCCATATCACCAAAGGCTCTCTCCACATTGAACAAGGCTAAGGTAGCCAAGTCCACTTTGCGGCCGCCCTCTACCTTCTTGCGAGCATAGTGGGCATAATGTGTCTCGACTTCGTTGGAACGGAAGCGAAGACGGTCGCAAACTCTGGGTACCTTGGTACGAGCCATAGTATCTGCAAATAGAAAGAAAAACAAATAATGGGTTAGTAGAGAGGAAAAACCTGAGATTTTGACATAATGACGATGTAAATTAGTCAAAAGCCTCACTTTTCACCCATACGTGTGGGCAGGAGGACTTACATAGATCCTAAATTATCTTGTGAGACTTAAACAGTCAGAAATTTCAACTAATTAGATTGAATTGCAAGAAATTTCAAGAAATTCAAAATTTCGACAAAATTAGGGCAAAAAGTGAAAATTTTGAGTTTTTGGATAACCAACCGATGAAACTCAAATATTTTTGAGGGATTTCATTCCTCGAGTCACCAACAACAAAAGCCCCCAATAAAAATCGAATTTTTATGGTTGGAAAAAGTTTAATTTGAAAAATACGAGATAAACGAGCAAAAACCTAGGTTAAGAAACCTAAAAACATGAAAAGGAAGAAGAAATACCTGTAGCGGAGGTGTAGACGACGAAACAAGGAGTGCAAACCACCAACGGATCGGAGTTGTCACTGTAGCAACTCAGAAGGATGAGCTAAGTCGAAGCGGAGAAGAAAGAATGAGAAATGGACTTTGAATCGGACTTAAAAATCAGATTTTTAGTCCGGGGGGTCAGAAAATTCGATTAAAACAATCGACCCCCGCATCGACCCTCGGCTCTCGGGAACCTGACAGAGAACCAGGGGTCGCACCCTGGGTCGGACATCCTCCGACCCCCCCCCATCGACCCTCGGCTCTCGGGAAGAATGGGTGATTTCCCAGGGTCGCATACTGAGGGTCGGGCACCCATCGACCCCCACCATCGACCCTACAGTGAAAACACAACATTTTCGACAAAATGATCTGAAAATTTTGAAATTTGAAATGTTTAGTGGTTTTAAAAAATGAGAATGAAGTGATTAATGATTGTTTCTCGTGTTCAATGATTTCAGAAAATCCCACTATCTGATTAATTAATGGCGGGATGCAGAGGAACCAGACAGAACTGTAACTCTATTCCACCACCACCACCTGTGGGGGAAGATAACCAGACACACCCGAAAACATAGGGGAACATGAACGCTACACCGTCTGTCATAAATGGGCAGGCAAATCCTACCAATCTGCCAGCTCCACCTACAGACTTGGCCACAGTCGTAATGAACTTGGCCCAACAGCTGCAACAGATGCAACAGGCACAAGCTACTATCCAAGCTGCCAAAGGCATAACTATTCCAGCTGCACAAACACCTCCAATGCCAGCTAGACAGACAAGCACAGCACCAGGGGGAAGTAACACAGTACCCCACGCACCTCAGACTCCTATCATGCAGGCTCAAGTACCAAATCCTGAAATAGCTCAAGGTGGATATCACTACCAACCAGCTATGTATGGAGCGTATGTCCCGCAGCCACTAGATCACTCCAGACTGGTGGAGCGTTTTTTGAAACTGACACCCAGAGAGTTTAATGGCAAGCCAGCAGACCCTTTATGGCCGGCACACTGGGTTGACGAAATGAAAAGAAACTTTATGATGATGACATTAAATGAAGAAGAAAAAGTGTTGTGTGCCACCTTTATGCTGAAAGGAGATGCACACCATTGGTGGAGGTCTACTAGGACGTATTTACTTACAAAGCACGCCCAACTGACTTGGGATATTTATAAGGAGGCGTTCTTTGAGAAGTACTTTCCAAGAAGTTTCAGAGATTCTATGGAAAGAGAGTTCCTGAGTTTATATCAGGGACAGATGACCGTGGATGCGTATCAACAACGTTATGAAGAGATGTTCTTCTTTGCACCCACTAGTATGCAAGAGGAAAACACAAAGACCCGAAGGTTCGTCATGGAACTTAGGGAAAGCATCCTCGAGCACGTTCTGGGACATGAAAAGAAAATTTATAATGAAGCGGCACAAATTGCTCGAGTTATAGAATCGAGCCAGAAGGAGAGTTACTTCATGCAAAACAGAGGTATCAGGCCAGTTGGAAATTCTTATAATGGAGGGAATAACAAGACATTCAAACCCTTCCGTGCTCAAGGCTTTACCGCTGCAACCAAGACTATCCCCGTAGTTCAACAGCAACAGAAGCCAATTACTGAAGGGATAAAATGTTTTAACTGTAACCAAGTGGGACATATAGCAAGGGAATGTCCTAAGCCCAAGAAGCAGCTACATCAAGGACGAGTTTACGCAGTTACATCCGAGGATGCAGCCACATCGCCTGATGTGGTTACAGGTATGACTTATATTTTTTTGTTAGTTGTATTACATTGCATGAGCATTTAGACTAAACCAAAACAAATCACAAGTATCGTACCTATTAATGGCATTCCCGCCAGAGTACTCTTTGATTCAGGAGCTACTCATTCCTTTATATCTATGATGTTTGGAAAGAAGTTAAATCTACCCCTTAAATCCTTAGACTACAAACTACTTGTACGATCACCTATGGGATTAGAAGTGGAGTTAGAAAAATCATATGGACCATGTCTAGTGCTTATTGATGAAAAGACCTTGGATGCAACCTTGATCCAACTTGAGATGGCAGGCTTTGACGTCATCTTGGGAATGGACTGGTTAGTTCGGCATTCTGCAAACCTATTGTGTGCCGAAAAGAAGCTGACATTTAAAGACAAAGAAGGAGCAGAGTTCAGTTTTTCGGGAACCAAACTTCCCCGTAAACGAAAGGTCATACTCTCGGCGCTAAAGGCTAAGAAGTGCCTTGAGAAAGGAGCAGACGGGTATTTAGTATCTGTGGTCGACCTTACCAAGGAAGCACCACGAATGGAAGATATCGATGTCGTGCGGGACTATCCGGATGTATTTTCTGAAGAATTACCAGGGTTGCCACCCGACCGAGCCACAAAGTTCGTTATAGATCTTATACCTGGAGCCGCACCAGTATCGAAAGCACCTTATCGAATGGCTCCTACTGAACTGAAGGAATTGAAAGTACAACTACAAGAACCGCTGGACAAGGGTTACATTCGCCCTAGTATATCACCATGGGGAGCGCCAGTATTATTCGTGAAGAAGAAGGACAGTAGCGTTCGATTGTGTATAGACTACTGAGAACTGAATAAACTGACAATCAAGAATCGGTATCCATTGCCTCGGATCGATGACCTGATCGATCAGTTGCAAGGTGCCAAAGTGTTTTCAAAGATCGATCTTCGGTTAGGCTACCATCAGCTGAAGATTAAGGACGGTGATATTCCCAAGACAGCATTCAGGACCAGATATAGACATTATGAATTTTTGGTCATGTCTTTTGGATTGACAAACGCATCAGCAACCTTTATGGAACTTATGAACCGGGTTTTCCACGACATGCTGGATACATCGGTTATAGTATTCATTGATGATATACTAGTCTATTCCAAAGACGAGGAAACTCATGTTAAGAATCTAAACACCGCTCTGCAGCGACTGCGGAAGGAAAAGCTCTACGCCAAATTTACAAAGTGTGAGTTTTGGCTAAAGGAAGTCGCATTTCTAGGTCATGTAGTATCCGCTGAAGGAATTAAAGTGGATCCCAACAAGATCAAGGCTATTGTAAAGTGAGAAGCACCGAAGAGCGTTGCAGAAATTAGAAGTTTCTTGGGTCAAGCTGGGTATTATCGATGATTTGTGGAAGACTATTCCCGAATTGCCGTACCTCTTACCAGTTTGACTAAGAAGGGCGAGAAGTATGTTTGGACGGATAAATGCGAGAAGAGTTTCCAAACCTTGAAGGCTAGATTGATATCAGCTCCAATCTTGACCATCCCGATTCCAGGACAACCATTTATCTTGTATACCGATGCGTCAGGACTGGGATTAGGATGTGTACTTATGCAAGGAGAACAAGTAATTGCTTATGCCTCAAGACAACTGAAGACACATGAGAAGAACTATCCTACACATGATTTGGAACTAGCGGCAGTAGTACATGCTGTCAAAATATGGAGACATTATCTGTACGGGGAGAAGTTTCAGATTAAATCAGACCATAAAAGTCTTACTTATCTATTTAATCAGAATGAGCTGAATATGAGACAAAGAATATGGCTAGAACTATTGAAACACTACGATTGTGATATCCAGTATCATCCGGGGAAAGCTAATGTAGTAGCCAATGCGTTGAGTAGAAAGGCAATGATAAAATCTCAGGGAGAGGTTAGCATAACTGCCGCAATGTGTACTACCAGAAAGGTATTCAAGCACGGTAATGAGCAGTTTGTGATAGATGCACCAGATGGATCAGCCAACCAAGGGTTTATTCATCGGTTTTCAAATATGTTCGCCGCATTGAAGATTATACCGGATATAGTTGATGAAGTGAAGACAGCTATCAAATCAGACCCTTACCTAAGGACGGTACAAGAAGACATCGAAAAAGGCAGGACTAACCCTGAGTTCACCTTGGACGAAGCAAAGGTACTGAAGTACAAAGGAAGAATATGTGTACCCAAAACAGAAAGCTTGGACATTAGACACCGATTGATGAAAGAAGCTCATACCACCATCTATTCGATACATCCTGAAAGTACAAAAATGTATCATGATCTAAAGATACTATATTGGTGGAGAGGAATGAAAGCAAATGTAGCTAAGTTTGTGTCTCAATGCCTAAATTGTCAGAAAGTAAAGGCTGAACGACAAAGACCGGTAGGACTGTTACAGCCGTTACCGAAACGAGCATGGAAATGGGACTGCATCACTATGGACTTCGTCACGAGATTACCACTGAATCCTCGAGTAGTTAACGCAGTTTGGGTGATTGTAGACCGCCTGACTAAAATAGCTCGCTTTATACCTATACGACCTCAGTATACACTGGAGAGGTTAGCTAAGCTGTATGTGGATAACATTGTGCGATTACATGGTGTACCTGAAAGCATTGTGTCAGATAGAGATCCACGATTTACTTCAAAGTTTTGGGAAGGATTGCAAAAGGCTATGGGTACAACATTGAAGTTTAGTACTACATTTCATCCACAGACAGATGGACAGTCAGAGCGTACAATTCAGATTCTAGAAGATATGCTTCGAGCATGCGTAATTGATTTTAAAGGATCATGGGATGAAAAGTTACCACTGATTTAGTTCACTTATAATAATAGCTATCAGGCTACTATACAGATGTCACCCTATGAAGCACTGTATGGCAGAAAGTGTCAAACTCCTTTGTTTTGGACTGAAGTTGGGGAACGTAGTATTGTTGGACCGGAAATTTGTTGAAGAGACTTGTCGAGTGGTCGACATTATCAAAGAAAGAGTGAAAACAGCTCAGAATCGTCAGAAACAATATGTCGATACCCGACGCCGAGACCTTGAGTTCGTCGTGGAGCATAAAGTATTCTTAAAAGTATCACCTATGCGAGGATTGAAACGGTTCGGACAGAAAGGGAAACTAAGTCCAAGATATGTCGGACCATATGAGATTCTAGCTAAGCATGGGAAAGTGGCTTACCAGTTAGCACTACCACCATCTATGTCAAGTGTGCATGACGTATTTCATATTTCCTTATTGAAGAAGTATGTCAAAGATCCAACGCACGTTCTGACCGTAGATCTACCTGATTTGACTGATGATTTGACATTTGAAGTAACACCAACTGAAGTCACCAGCCGAAAGGTTCAACGACTACGCAACCAAGATATCTATTATGTTAAGGTCACCTGGAGAAGTAGATACATGGAAGAAAACACATGGGAAGAAGAGAATTCTATGCGAAAGCAATACCCTCATTTATTCGACTCAAAAGGTATGTACAATTTCGAGGACAAAATTTTTATAAGTAGGAGGGAGTTGTAAGACCCATATCGAACTAACCCGGTCTTACCACCTTGAACCAGGTCTACCCATCATGGTCGAGCCAAATGGATCAAGTGTGTGAGGGAGATCGCGATCCCAGGTATTAAACTGACCCAAAAACACTAAAAATAGGGGGAGGGTCACATACCCAGCCAGGAAGGGTCGGACCCCCCCAGTATAAAAGTCAGACCCTGAGTTTTATACCGGGGGTCGGACATTTTAAGAACCAAAGGTCGACGGGATCTCCGACCCCTTCATCGACCCCCAGTCTGCCGACAGAAACCGTGATTTGAAAACTTTCCAAATTTCAATGGGACTCTTTCCTAATCTCAATGGGGCTGAATTTTGGAGTTTCTACTCTATAAATAGGACATCCCTAAGCCTCTTTCACTCCTTTTAGAACCCTAATTGGATTGAGAGAAAGAGAAGAGAAGGAGAAGAGAAAGAGAAGAGAGGGAAAGTGGAGAAGAAGATCAAAGAGAAGGCTTCAAAGAAACAAGCCTAATTCTCAGGTATGGATACTATCTCCATGTAATTCTACAGACCTTAGAATAGATAGAGAAGAGGGAATGATCTAGGAGAAACCCAAATCATCCACCCATGGTTAGGTTTTCATGGAAGACCATGGGGGAAATCATGAAAGCCATATAGGTGAGTGAACTACGGTTCTAGACCATAGAACATGTGTGGAATGGATTGTAGAAGCAAGTCATAGGACCCCAAACATGAAGAATGGACTGTAGGAGGAAAAATTGACTAAACCCACAGGGGGGCACAGGGGGGGTCGATGGCCAATCGACCCTACCAGACCCTGATAATCGACCCCCAGTGTTCGGGAAGTCCAGACTGTGGGTGCTCGCACCCAGGGTCGATGGAACCTCCAACCCTAGCATCGACCCCCAGTTAACAACATGCTTTTTAAAGTCTGAATTAATTATAATTAAATTCTATCGACTTGATTAGGTCTTCTAGTGATATAACATCGATATATAGTTGATTATTAAAGCTTGAAAGAGGACCTACGATCAAGTAAAGGTGAAGGAACAAGACCTAAACTAATTGGTTAATAATAAACTGTTTTACTCTTGAGTCCAATGCCGTGATTGATTTTATGCGTGTATGATTGTTATGTGCATTCAATATGTCATCCAATATTTCTATTATTACTGTTCATGCATATTTATTTATTGTTTATAACATGATGATGATGATGATGATGATAGGAGTAGGCATGTGGATGTATGTGTGTGGTTGGTGTGCTTGATGCGAGCGAGTATCAGGGGGAGGTGTCATAGGCGGGGCCTCAGCACTCTAGCTCTATCTCTAACTCAAGTCTTGTCCACTGACATCATCGTATCGCCATTACCTTAGCAGAACTATTACGTCGTAGGGTATGAGGGGAGGCGGTCTCGGACCGTGTAATCTCTGACTCTGTCGGGGGGCCTTAGCCCTATCTATATGGACGTATTGAGGGATGCTGGGGTGAGGCCTTGGATACACTGATTGGCATTAGGATTAGTTAGTTGCGAGCCCAGTTTGCGAGCCCTCGCCAGCAGGGGCTTACGTGTTGGTATGGGCAACGGGTACAGTAATAATCGTGACCTTTGCGTATACATTGTCCATGATTGGGTGCATGTGGAACGACAATAAACGTTACCTTTGGGCGGCTTCACACACTCGTGTATAGAGGTGCGACGTCAATAAACGTGATCTTTGGCCACCTATCATTTCTATAGCATATTGCAAACTTATTTACCAAACCAAAGATATGAATTGAGTGCATGCATATGTTTGTTGCATTGTTTTGTTTTCTCACTGAGCCATGATGTGTGCTCACCCTCTCGACGTCGAATATTTTTAGTTGATGATGCAGGTATTACAGTTGCAGATTATATGAATGCTCCGGTGTATGCGCGTATTGCTGAAATGGAAGCTGAAGACTTAGAGGATGCGCATGACCCCTCATGCGAGTGCAACTCATGCGTATTCTATTAGGATTTTATTTTAAAATATAAAGGGATGTAATTGATATTTTATTTATTTATGTCTCAGTTGATACAACAATAACTTGATAATTTAATTATGATTATTACAGTTAGAATGCTCAGTTCATTTACTATAAGACTTCCGCTATTGTGTATTTATTCTGATTATGGTTGTGGATGTGCATGTTTTTATTTTTAATGGATACCGCCAATTAAAGATCCTGATTGAACCATTGGTTTATTAGCGGTTTATCAAACCGTTCTGAATGGTGCAGAATTGGGGTGTGACATAGGACTGGTTAGTTACATAAATCCCATGTTTGTGACCCTGGCCAGTAGGGGGTTAGGTACTGATGTGGGTTTGGGGACGAGGGTGGTGACCTGGTAGGCACTGTAGCGTCTCTGACTAGGGCCAATATGTACCAAACTCACAATTGGGACGTCCTGTGGGGGCACCAGAGCTATATATAGGCTGGTGAGTACCCAGCACTCCCGTGCATGGAGGTTATAGTCAACCTCTAGGAGTTGTGGCTAGGCCTTACCTTAGCACATGAAAAACATTACCAGACCACTGAATTGAATACTATCTCATGCATTATTGTTTGCTTTCATGTTCTATTCCTCATTAAGTTCAAGTTGGCGAGCTCACCCTTGTGTACACACCTTTTTTCTAGATTTTTTTTGCAAGTTACTATGTTCGGATTTGTGGAACTTTTCTTATGTTACTGGTGTCTTCAATGATAAGTAAACAACGCTCGCAACCTGGATTACTTGCTATACTTGTTTCTTCAGAGGCCAAGATAGAGTTGATAAAGTGTTGATTTAGTATCTTTGATCAGACATGTTGTCGAATACCTATGTGTTATAATATTTTATTTGAAGTAGTACATTATGTCTTGAGTTTTGGTTGAAATAGAATAACACATGTTACTAATGTATAAATATCATTTAGAATCCATCAGTGTTAATACTCAAAATTTGTATAAGTCTTCTGCTGTATTTATATTTTAATCTGATTATGTGGTTGTTAATGTGTTATGGGGTGAGTTGGTGTGATGTATGCCCTGCGTCATGATCTTGGCGGTAAATAGAACGGCAATAAAAGTTCTATTCACAGCCCCAACGTGAGCCAAAACAAAGAAAAAAAATTTAGGGTGTGTGTGAGGACAAAGATGGAAATCTTTTTTTGGAAGTCGCCACCTAGATTAAGGTCTAGGACCTTAGAAATGTGAAATCTCACTCTAAGGTAAAACTTCGATTGACTCATGACCCTTAGATTGGATTTCTGGTCCATCAGAGATTGGGTAAGCGTCAGGTTACGGTTATGGGAAGGGGTTAGGCACCCAAACCGCCTGATCGAAATCGGTCTCCTATACCTCTCCTATGCTAGACTCTATCTGTTAAACCAAATCAAACCAAGTGGTTTGATATCATTGAACCGAATCTGTATCCATCAGATTGCCTACGTATTACGGAATTATTCCAAAAATCAGGTTCACCATCGTAGTTCAGGTGTGATTAAATTTATGGCTGTGATTTATGCTTGTGCATGATTAAATTGTTTGTTCAAGTTGAAGTTTCTGCTTGAATGGATGAGAAACCCTATGGGTTAGGATCTGGATAGATAGTCCTAGTGGATCTAAGAATAACCCTATTTGGGTCAAAATATGGATAACCCATTCTGGGTTGGAATGTAGATAACCCTATTTGGGTCAAAATATAAATGGATATCCTAGTGGATCTATAGATAGTCCGAGTGGACTAAGGTGTGGATCCGAATTTGGATTTCTCCCAAATAGCCTACGTATCCTAGGGTTTGCCTTAGGAATCAGAATCCGCGTAGTTTGAACGGATTGAAATGGATGGATATCCTAGTGGATCTATGGATAGTTCGAGTAGCCTAAGGTGTGGATCCAAATTTGGGTTTCTCCCAAATAGCCTACGTATCATAAGGTCTGCCCTAGGAATCAGAATCAACGAAGTTCGAACTGGATAACCCTATTTGGGTCAAAATGTGGGTAAATATCCCGGTGGATCTATGGATAGTCCGAGTGGACTAAGGTTTGGATCCGAATTTGGGATTCTCCCAAATGGCCTACGTATCCTAGGGTTTGACCTAGGAATCAGAATCCATGTAGTTCGGGATCTGGGTTAAAATGTGGATAAATATCCTAGTGGATCTATGGATAGTCCGAGTGGACTAAGGTATGGACCCGAATTTGGGTTTCTCCCAAATGGCCTACGTATCCTAGGGTTTGCCCTAGGAATCAGAATCTGCGTAGTTCGGGCTGATGGAAATAACCTGTTTTAGGTTAATGATTGAGAACCTATTCTAGGTTTAGGGTTTAGAACCTGTTCTTGATTTAGGATTTAGAACCTATTCTAGGTTTAGGGTTGAGAACCTATTTTAGGTTTAGGGTTTACCGATGGGCAAAATCATCCTGAATTATCCTTTTCAACCTAAATTCTAATTTTAGAAGGTTTGACAAAGCATTCTCTTTCTTTATTAAGGTTTTTTTATTATTCCCATTATGCCCTTCTCAAGAATGTGGGTGCCTAAATGCACATCCCCACGTCTAATATGTTTGCTAGGTGTACAAATATGGCAGTTCGACTAGGGTGCAGCATAAATTAAATTATTACCAAAAATGATAACATTCATACATGGCATGCAAATATAGCAATGGCATCCTAAACATGATAGTGCATGCAAATACAACAGTGTAAACAAGACAGATGCTCAATCTACAGTCTAGACTCAAAGAAACTCTCACATCAATAATGTCCTATCAGATCCTCAATTTAATGGTTAGATTTCTTCAAAATATTTTGATCATCTACTCATATTTCATCCAAACAGCCAAGATCAACGACTCAGATTCATCCCACATCAAGTCATCATGATTAGACTAAGATCTAACGGTTCAGATCACTCAAAAATGATTATCTAACCATTCAAAAATCATTTAAATCACTTCTTATAGCAATCCAATGGTTCAGATCACTCAAGACAATAATCTAACCATTCAAAATCATTTAAATCACTTATGATCAAGATCTAACCATTCAAATTCCTTTAAGACACTCATGATCAAGATCTAATGGTTCAGATTACTCATCATGATAATCCAACCGTTTAGATCAATTACAAGATAATCAGATGGTTTAGATTTATTTAAAATAATCGCAGTGCTAATCCAATGGTTCAGATTTCCACATCAAAGTAGATTATGATCAATGGGTGAAATCTAATCACCAAAATATTCAATATCAGTGGTCTAGATTTAATCACCCAAAATTATTAAAATCAAAGATTAAATTTGACTGTCAAATCATTAAAATCAAAGATCTGATTTACATATAAAAATATTCAAATTCAATGGTCAGATCTTATCACATCAAAAATTCAAATCAATATCAGATTCACACAAAATTTATTCAATATCATGTTCATAATGGAATCAAAGATGGATGGGACAGATCAGATGGAAGTAGTGAAGATGGAGGCGTGAGTTCCACAGGGGTTATGCAACAGCTAGAGCAGATTATAGGAGAGATTCTGTTTGGTGAAGATAAGAGGTGGCAAGTGGGTAATTGGTCCATATGGGGGTTTGAAGATGAAGCCAAGCTACTGTAGGTGATCTAGTTAGGATTGGTGGCGGCTGGACAAATTAGTGGATCGCGTGAGTTGAAGTGGGGACAGTTGGGAATGGTTATTGGTGATGGGAGCCACTTGGTTGGGCTGCAGGTGCATGGTGAGGTGATCTGGTAAGTCGGTGGGATGTAGGTTAAGATGAACTGGTTTAGGCGGCCTGGTTTACAAGAGGGATGTTGGGTCTATGCATGGGACAGCAAGGTGCTCGGTGGAGTTACAAATGGTAGCAAAGTTGATGATAGGTCGGTCATAGGATTGGGAGTGATCTGCAACAAAGGGTGTTGGTAGAGAGACGGTTCCAATGATGATGCATGCTGGGTTTTTCATGGAATGATAGGAGATGGCCAAGTGGAGAAGGTTCTCGCAGGTTTAAAGTTTTCATGTTGGGTGTTTGGTGGATTGTAGTGGAGATGATTGCAGTAGCAGGTGAGTAAAAGCCTTACCTCTTCTCTTTACTTCTTCTTCTTCTCCTGCCTCTTTCTTTTCGTCTTTCTTCCACCTGCCTCTCTCTCTCTCCCGAGCTTCTTCCTCTAAATCCCTCTCCCCCAGATCTGCTACTTTTTTTTTTCTTTTTTTTTTTATTGTCCCTCACCGCTCCATTCTTCTCGGTTTTCTTTGTTTTGTTTTTCTTCTTTTCTTCCCCACTCTCCAGCCCCTGCTTCTTCTCCTCTCTCTCTCTCTCTCTCACTCTCTCGCTTCTTTTCCTCTCTCCTCTCTTCTCGGTTTTTTTTTCTTCTTTTTTTCCTCCTTCCCACTCTCGCTGCCCTCTTTTTTTTTCTTTTTTTTTTCTTTCTCCCCTCTTCTATTCTCTCCAACCGACTCCTCTTCTCGGTTCCTCTGCTCCTTTTCCCTTTTTTTTTCTTTTATTCTTCCTCTCCACCGCTCTCTCTCTTTCTCCTCTTCTCGGTTCTTCTCTTCCTCCTCACGATCTCTCTCGATCCCTCTCTCTTATCTTCTCGTTTCTTCTCCCTTCCCAGATTCTTTCCTTTTTTTTTTCTTTTTTTTTCTTTTTTTTTTTCTCTCTCGGATTCTCCTCCTCTCTTTATTTCTTTCCTTTTCCTTTTTTTTTATTCTTCCTCTCCACCGCTCTCTCTCTCTTTCTCCTCTTCTCGGTTCTTCCCTTCCTTTTCCTTTTTCTTTTTTTATTCTTCCTCTCCCTCTCGGATTTCATTCATTTTTTTCTTTTTTTCTTTTTTTATTCTCCTCCCCACTTCCTTCCGCCCTCCATCTTCTCGGATTTCATTCCTTTTTCTTTTTTTTTTCTTTTTTTATTCTCCTCTCTCAATCTTCTCGGATTGCCTCTCAATCTCTCATCCTTCCTTTTTTTTCTATTCGGATCCTACTTCCTTTTTATATATAAAACATATAAATATATAATATATTAATATATTAATATATATAATATAATATACATATAAGACATATGTATATATTATATGATTATTTAATATATTATACATTATATAAACATATAAATAATATATAAAAGAAATACAAGCATATGCGCCGACATGAATTGGTTCGGATTGACAAGGATTGACTGGGTTGGGCCAAGACTGGCTTGGGTTGAGCTGAGTTGACTGAATTGACTGGAATTATCTGGATTTTCTCTCTCTATCATTTCATGGGCCATATCTGTTGTCATTCCATACGGAATTTTTTGATAGCCTCTATTCCAAATTTTCTGCATTCACTTTGTAGAACATTAAAAATGATGAATATTGGAATTTGAATCACCTCATTGGAAAATAAAATGACCAACTTATGAATTTCTGAAGTTTAAGCAGACCAATTATCGATAATTTAGCTGACCATTCTGCATGGGATCCTTCAGAGACTTCTATCGGAAATCCTTTATGTCCACTTTGTAGAGTACTAAAAATGGAACATAATGAAACTGAAATCACCTGATTTGGATATGGGGTAACCAAAATATGAATTTTCAAAGGTTAAATGACCATTTCCATGTGTAATTTTACATGGGACCCTTTGGAGACTTCTACCCAAGATTTTTTACGTCCACTTTGTAGAACATCATAAATGAAGAATAATGGCTTTGGAATCATCTGGATCCGACGTAGAACGGAAAAGATATGAAGCTTTGAAGTTCTAACGATAATTTTGCATGAAAGTTTGCATGGGACTCATTGGTGACTTCTACCTGAGATTTTTCACATCCACTTTGTAGAATATCATAAATGAAGAATAATGGCCTTGGAATCATCTGAATCTGACGTAGAACGGAAAAGATATAAAGCTTTGAAGTTCTAATGATAATTTTGCATGAAAGCTTGCATGGGGCCCACTGGTGACTTCTACCCGAGATTTTTTAGGCCCACTTTGAAGACGACTGAAAATAAGGAATATTGGCCTTTAAATTATCTGATTCTGATATCAGATGACCCAGATATGATGTCTTGAAGTTTGAATGATAATGCATGCATGATACGATAATTACGTAAATGCCCTTGCACTTTCAAACTACGATATCTTCCTTGTTTGAAGTCAGAATTTGATGATTCCGGTCTCATTTCGAAGATAATTTCACAACCTATTCATCCAAGTAGATAATAGCCCATGACCCTGCTGTGGGGTTCAGTAGAGAATCACAAATCTTTGGGTTAAAGGCAGAAAACCTGCCATATTGGTTCACTTATGCAGAGGGTGGCAAAAATGGGGTGCTTACAGTGTGACAATCATACTATTAATAAATTGAATAGTTGAAAGGAAAATCTCTTATCCTTTGCAGGAAAAGAAGTTCTTATCAAGGCGGTAGCTCTTCCCATTTTAAATTTTGTTGCATCACAGTTTAAGCTTCCATCATCTAATCATCAATCTATTAAAAAAGCTACATCCAAATTCTTTTGGAACAAGGGTGAGAAGCATGATGGTATTCATTAGGTGTCGTGGAGAAGATTAACCAAACTAAAGAATGTGGTAGATTGGGTTTTCGAGATCCAGATTTGCATAATAAAGCTCTTTTAGCAAAACTTGCTTGGAGACTTCTTACTAAGTCAGATTTTCTTTGGGCCAAGGTAATCAAAGCTCTCTACTTTCCCAAATGTGATTTATTGAATGCTAAAATTGGCAATAGACCCTCATGGGCTTGGATAAGTATTATGAAAGGAAGGATGGTCTTGGATATTGGACTCATTTGGCATATTGAAAAAGGCAATAAAATCAAAATTTGGGAAGATCTTTTGGGTTCCAAATTTACCTAATTTCAAAATCTCCACTCCCAAGAATCCTATTCTCCTTCTTAATTGGGTTAGTGATTTAATTGACCCTATTAATAGATGCAAGAAAAAAGATTTAATTTGCGCTATTTTCTCTCCCATTGAGTCATCTACTATATTGGGAATTCATTTAAGCCTTTTTCTTAAAGAGGACTTTTTCTTTTGGAGAGGATCCCAAAATGGTGATTTCTCTGCTCTTCGGCCTATCACCTCCTCAAGAATAAAGAGGAGACTGAACTCAATAAGCACCCCTCTGCTTCTAGAAGTCACAAATGGGATTCTCTTCCTAAGGAGTCTTGGAAGCAGATTTGGAATTGTAGAATCCTTCCAAAGATAAAATCCTTCCTTTAGAGGGCATATGCACAAGGTCTCGCTACTAGCGAGAAGTTGCTTCATCGACAAATCCCTATTATTTCATATTGTAGAAATTTTGGTGATGAGCATGAGTTGATGGAGCATATATTGTTTCGATGTACCTTGCCTGTGCTGTTTGGTTTGGTTCATCTCTTTCATACTTGCCTTCCTTGGATGGAGATTTTTACTTTATCTAGTTGGTTGTTGCAATGGAATAAATTATTTAAGATTTCTAAAGTTATGGCTGCTCATTCCTTCTCCTTAGCGACCTTTATATGTTGGCAGATCTGGTTGGCTAGGAATGAGATTCTTTTTCAAAGGAGGAAATGGAATCTGACGGAAGTGATCAACCATGCATATGCTGCCTTTCAAGAATTTCCCGCTATCCATTTTGCGGATACTTCTTCTACTCAGGATTCTCGTGATCCTTCACAAACCAACGTGAGGTGACCTCTATTTTGGAGCCACATTCGACATCTTGGTATGTCATTAACACTGATGCTAGTTTTCTTCTGGACTCTTCCATTGGTGGTCTAGCTTTCTCGTATAGGAATCCTAATGGTGACATTTGTAAACCTGTCTCTTGTACCTAGAGTTTCTATGCAGTTATTGAAGGGGAAGCGCTTGCTATTCGGCTTGCTTTGTTGGAAGCGATCAGTGAAGGATGGGATCATGTGATAGTGCAATCTGATTGCAAAATGTTGATTGATTTTATCAATTTAAACAGGAAAGGATGTCATAGTTCTATCCTCACTATTTTGGCTAATATTGTTCATATTTCTTCTTCCTTTAGTGAGTGTGTGTTCCATTATGTTCCAAGGGTTAGTAATGGTTTAGTCCATACCCTTGCTAGGAAGACTGTTGTCGAGTTAGGTTCGATGTATTAGCCTATTTCTGAATCCTGGATTCAGGATTTTATCCATGTACAAAACCCAATTATTTTGAAAAATTTTAATGAATAGATTTGGCTTTTACCAAAAAAAAAGAGATAAAGAAAAAAGAAAAAAGAAAAAAAAAACATATAAATTGTATTTTGAAAAATGTTATATAATCTTTACAAGTATGTGGAAAGAGGGTGTTATCGCAATCACACTCTAGTGTTAACGATTCAACCCCATCCCTTTTATTAATCGTCGTATCGATTCCTTTGAGTTCAAATTCCCAATGCCACCTCGTTGAAGACGATTCATCCCTATTGCTCTTCAAAAATCCAAAGAATCGAATCGTCCAGAGACTGTGAAATACCAGGTACGCACTCTTTGTCCTCTTCTCCGATGCCGTCTATTTGAGTTTGATTCATATTATTTGGGGAAAATTACTTGGACCTCCCCTTGACATTTTGTTTACTACACAGACCTTGGCAAGTTTTGACTTACACGTCCCTCATAAAGTGAAACTTATAACACTTTAGTCCACTCTGTTAGAAAATGGACAGTAATAGTTGACGTAAACATGCCTTAGTTTTTTAAAATACAAAAATACCCTTATCCTCTCGTTCCCTTTCCCCTCATACCTCTCTCTTCTTCACACACCCCACCCCCCCACCTCCCCCTCCGGGAGGACCCATCAAGAGCCATGGCGAAACAAAGAAAAGTGTTTTGGGTTTACAAAGAAAAAAGAACTCTTAATGAAAGGTGTTTTGGATTTACCTGCTAGTGGTGGAGATGGAGGTGGAGTTCTTCTGGAAGCTCCGGAAATGGGTCAATGTCGGTGGTGTCGAAGGCTGAAGTGGTGGAGCAGGATTACGTGGGTTGTTGCTTGATAATACCTTGTTGGGTTCTTCTTGTTTGGTAGGTAGGTTCAAGTTCATGAGCTTGGTTTTTCCAATCTGACCAAGGTTCATGTCTTCCGTGGCCTTCGAAATATATTTCTAAGGATCAGGTTTTGGATCAATTGGGCCTTAGTGCTTCTGCACGTAGCCCTGCACCCGGGTAGCAAGGGTTGAGGGTTGATCAGCAATGGCGTGTATGCCATCTTCTTCTTTGTCGTACCCGGCTCCAGTGATTCTCCGATCAATAAATAGCTCGTTAGTTTGCATCTTTCCTCTCCTTCCCATCCGGATTTTGTGTGGATAAGACTGCAATTTTTAGGAGAATAACAGTGAAATCAAAGTTGCAGGTTTCCGGATCCCTTCGGAGGAAGACGATTTTCCTTTGAAAAAAAAAGAAGAAGAAGAGAGAATCCAGTAGCGTGGTCGGATTGAGACCTGGAGGAATTGTTAGGTAAGGGGAGCGAACTTCAAGGGATGATGACATGATACCAGACTTGATTGTAGCTGTGTTTACTTTTGGGGCATTAAACCCAGCCCTAGTTGCCATCCTGTCGGCAAGACCCCCACGGGAACTTGATTTTTGTTTAGAAAATAAATCAGGCTCTGACAAAAGATCACCAAAAAGACCACAGCTTGTTGTATCGTTTTCTTTTTCATTATTTACCACAGTTTTTGTCTGTAAGATCCTAAAAAAACACCTCACAACCGTTCTCTCCTTGCAGCTCTGAGAATGATTTTGAACCAAAATCGTCACCACCAAGTCCTAGGGCTATGCTCAAGATGTGCCCAGTCCCCAATTAAAGCAATACGGTCACCGATTTCAGCCATGACAATTCAAATAATCTAGCAATAAGGGCTTTATTGCAGAAACTTGGGGTTGAAGAAGAAATCGGCTTATAAGGCTATGTTTGGTATCATTTTTGTTTTTGTTTTTTATCTATTTAACAAAAATTATTTTGAAAATAATTTTTGTTCAAAAATAAAATGTTGTTTGGTAGCTATAATAAAAATAGATGGTAGAATGAAAAATAGATTTGGCATACTATGTCTAAAAATGATTTTAAAAGTCTTCCTCTTCCTCTGTCATGGAGCGTCTATTCCTCTTCCTCTATCAAGGGATTATGGAAAGAAATCAAACCAGGAACCATCTTTGGAGAAACGATGTCGCCTCCGTTGGAATGATTGTCGACGTCGCCGTCATAGCCGTCTCTAGGACGAAGTTGCAGGTTTGCGTCTCTGTGCTTTACTTCCGTTAGTCAACGAGAAGAGTGCTTGAGGATTTGATTTGAGGTGGTTTTATAAAAAGAAAGTAAATTACTTTTTTAACCCTTTATTTTAACACATGTTTTAAGTGTTTTGCACAAAACACAAAAAAAAATTATTTTTGACCAAAAATCAAAAAGAGGTTGAGACCTCTTTTTGAATTTTGACTTGTTTTTATTTTTGTTTTTCATAAATAGCATTCATAAATTATGCCAAACCCCTTCAAAACTATAAATTTGAACAAAAATCAAAAACAAAAATGATACCAAACACAGCCTAAGCTGGCAAACAAAGGGTATTTTGGTGAACAAAAAGGTAAAGGGAAAGTCCAAGTAATTTTCTCTATTATTTTTTATTCTCCCATATTTTTTTTCAATATTGACGACATGGGTCTCCCTTTGATTGATGCAGAGTTTCTTTAAATGGACCGTTAGATCTGGGAAAAATTGCAGAGCACAAGATTTTCAGTCATGTTATTTCTTCAATTCTATCCTGAAATTGCGCATTCAAAAAATCAACTTGTTTCTTAAACAATCTGAAGTTCTTCCCTCCATTTGTGTAGTTCATTTGCTGCATCAAACATGAGTTTTGATCCGATAATGAAAATTTGGAAAACACGAAGAAGAAACAAGAGGAAACAATCGGGAACAATAACCATATGAATTTAAAGAACTATCGGTATGAGTTACGAGTAGGGATGTAAACGGATCGAATTCGAACTGGATACACCACCATCTGACTCCATTTACCAACCACCGTATCCGGATCCGACGGATGTATAAAAACCAAAAACGAATCCAAATTCAAAATTTAACCGGATATCCAGTTAAAATACAATTTGAATCCGGATATTGGAATTAGAATACAAATTGTATGGAAAATGAGAGAAAACCCTAGTTTAAAACAAATATATAGTCTACCATAAAAAATAAAAAATAAAAGACGAAGCCTTGAATAGCTATATAAACATTAAGGTTATATGCATCTTAATACTCTAAAACCTAAGGTTATATGCATCTTAATACTAGGCTAAACGAAGCTGATGTAATCCTGGTTATTTGACTAATATCTGAATACACATCCGAATCCGATTCTTGCTATCTGAAATCGAATCCGAATCCGATTGTTTGAATTCAGATTCCCTCTATAAAGATGAGAATTCAAATTAAATATTGATTTTCGACTATCCATTTACATCCTTAGTTACGAGTGCTTTTATTAACAATGTACAATGGAGTTTTAGAAATTTGTTTATTAATCATTGATTTTGATAAATATTTTGAAATTATTTTAATAAATCGTTGGATTTTGATATTACCTCATTTTCCTATTGAACCAAACAATTAGACCGAAACCATAATACCCCGAGATGACATTTGTCGCATCAGTTAAAATATGGATTTCACTCGGATCGACCTATCACCTTTAAGTTGTTTGGGTCTAGATTACAAAGTTTTTTCTTTCCAAACCAAGGCCTCTCCTAGAGCAGCGGCATTGATTGAAAATCCACTGGGGGTTATCAGCGGTCACATCGAGATTTCACTTTTCAAACTAGCCTTAGGCCTTTCAATGAGATGGGTCTGTTTTACGGTGCCAATTTTTTGCCCAGACTTCCCATTTAGGCTGATCCATTAAAATTTGGATCAATATGCATCGTATACTAAGCATATCGTGTAAGACCCGTATCGAACTAATCGGTCTTACCACCTTGTACCAGGTCTACCCATCATGGTCGAGCCAAATGGACCAAGCGCGTGAAGGAAATAGCAAAACCAGGTACTAAACTGACCCAAAAATAGTGAATTGGAGGGTAGGGTCGCATACCTAGATAGGCAGGGTCGACCCCCCCTCACTAAGAAGTCAGACCCTTGATATTTTAACTGGGGGTCAGACAACTTAGAACTGAGGGTCGACGGGATCTCCGACCCCCTCATCGACCCTCTGTTTGCCGACAGAAACCGCAAATAGGAAACTTTTCAAATTTCAATGGGATTCCTTCCTAATCTCAATGGGACTTATTTTGGGAGATTCTACTCTATAAATAGGACGTCTCTAAGCTTCTTTCACTCCTTTTGAAACCCTAATTGAAAGTGAGAGAAAGAGAAGAGAAGAAGAAGAGAAGGAAAGTTGGAGAAGAAGACCTAAGTGAAGAATTCAGAGAAATCTCTGAATCTCAACAAACCTAAGGTATGGGCACGTTTCCATTGATGATCTAAGACCTTAGAATAGTTCATGAAGAGGGTATGGTCTAGGAGAACCCAAATCATACATCCATGGGAGGATTTCAATGAAATCCATGGAGAAAATGGTAGGCTAAGTAAGGAAGAAACATAGAGTTCTAAGCCATAGAACAAGCTTAGGATGGATTGTGAAAGTAAGCCATAGGACCCAAACATGAAAGAATGGACTGTAGAATGATATTCTCGACTCAACCCACGGGGGGTCGCACGTGGGGTCGATTGGGAATCGATCCTACCACACCACAGGATTGACCCCCAGTATTCGGGAAGTCCAGGAAAGGGGTGGTCGCACCCAGGGTCGATGGAACATCCGACCCTGGCATCGACCATACCCTGGGGGTCGCAGTAAACTGCTACCCTACCTGCGACCTACCCTGCGATCCGTGCTTAAAAACAAGCCTAAAAGTGTCGAAATGACTTATAACTAAAATCTATCGACTTGTTAGGTTTTTCTATTGATATAAAAGTGATTCTTAAAGCTTGAAAGAGGATCTACACTCAAGCAAAGGTAAGGGAACAAGACCTAAACTACTTGGCTAATAATAAACTGTTTTTATTTTCTTGAGTCCAATGCCATGACTGATTCTATGCATGTATGCTTGTAATGTGCATTCAACATGTCATCCAATATTACTGCTATTAATGTTCATGCATATTTAATTTTATTTTGTTTATAACATGATGATGATAATGATGATGCTAGGAATAGGCATGTGAATGTATGTGTGTGGTTAGTGTGTTTGATGCGAGTGGAGTATCAGGGGGGGGGGGGAATCTGACATTGTGGTTCAGCCTGGTCACTAGACTCTAGCTATATCTCTACTCAAGTCTTGTCCACTGACATCGTTATATTCCCATTACCTTAGCAGAACTATTACGTCGTAGGTTGTCACACCCCAATTATAATCCAACCAGAACGGTGTGAGTGAACCGTCATTGAACCAACGGTTCACACCAGGATCTCGAATAGGCCGTGTCCACCCATACAAACCAATTACACATAACCACAATCAGAATATAAATGTACAGCAGAAGACTTTAAATAGAATGAACTGAGTATCTAATGATAATTTAAATAAATATCTCATTATTCAAAATCAAACACATAGAGTAATAATCTTTTACATTCCTTTAATCCAATCAAAATAACTGAAATAAATAAATAAAACAGATCACAGGTACACGCAGAAAGGGCACTCGCATGAAGCATCATGCTCATCCTCCCCTGCTTGTACACCCAAAGCAGCTACACCACCGTACGTCGGAGCGTTCACATAATCGTCCACAGTGTATCCTGCATCAACATCTAAAAACAATGTATATACAAAGGGTGAGCACACAACACGTCTCGGTAAGACAATCGAACGTTTCACAAGATTATGCATGAGTAACAACCAATTTTATGCTGTGGTCTGGTTTTAAGTTTGCAATGTGCTATAGAAAGGTTTGGTGGCCCCCGCACCTCTATACACGAGTGTGTGGCGTCGCACAGTAATCACACTACCACCAACCCACATGCACCCATCATGGAATAGAGATAGAGCTAAGGTATACCCGCACCTCCCCGATACTCTACCCATATCAGTACCTAAGCCCCTACGGCCGGGGCTCGCAAACCGGGCTCGCAACTAACCAATCCTAGATGTCAACAATGTATGCTCTATCCCAAAGACAGCCGTCTACGGCATAGAGATAGAGCTAGAGCGTGCGGGCCGGGCCGGAGACCACCAAACCTCACCTCCCCCGATACCCTATCCGCAACTAACCCACTAGGATAGAAACAATACGCGGGTAGACCCTATCCCAACATAACTCCCTACGGCATAGAGATAGAGCTAAAGCATCGTGGACAAGCCGGCGTCGACTCGGAATCCTCGGTACCACCCAACGATGGCCGGGACAACATCAATATCGGAGACCACCGTACCACGATCTTCCCCGATACCCCACCCGTACCAAGCATGTTAAGACGGAATACTACAAAAAGTGCCGGTGTGAAGAGCGATCCCGGGCCCATGCCCCACTCCACACACCAACGAAAACAATCACATGCCTAACAATCACATCCTATGAATGCATGAACAATAATAATAACCGAAAGTAAAGGATGGCATGTGAATATGCACAAACATCACATCATAGATATTCAATGATTAACAACGATTTACTTGTCCATTAATTATTAGGTTTAGGTCAGATTCCCTTACCCGACGCTCGTGGGAATGACTGGCGACCGGTATGGTCAGCCGGTCCCCCACAAACAACCTCCGGAGAGGTAGCGGTCGCAACATACCGGTCGCACTATGTGCAACCGGTATAGTCGACCGGTATGTCCCCGGAAGACCATACATGGGTTCTTCTTGACCGTCGATCATCCTCCACGAATTTTCAGGGTTTCTCCTATCCATTCTAAGTCTAGGCTTTGAGTTAGAGCTATCCCCAACTCATTCAAGTCTCGTTTCGATGAATATCATCTCGAAACTCGAATCTAGGGTTTGACGGCAACTTAGGATTTATTGGCCAATTTAGGGTTTTAGATCAATACCTACTTTGCATGGTATTGATCCACCCACACAACTAACATAGGGTAAGAAGATGGATTCAAACACTTACCGTTGACAGGCGTAGCGAGAGCTTCGTCAAACGGTAATGGCGGCACCTCCTTCTTCTTCCTAGCTCCTTCTCCTTTCCAAGCTCTTTCTCTCCTCTAGGATTTATGAGAGACAATGGAAAGGATTTGAGGGGTTTAAGGGTGTATTTATAGGCTAGAAATAGGGTTTAGTAACCCTACTAGGATTAGGAAACTTCTAGGATTCGAAATCAGGAAAGCGGGACCCGCAGAGACCAATTTCCAAATTCCCGCACATAGCTGTGCAGGCCATACCGGTCGACCGGTACCATCATCCGGTACCATCGACCGGTATACCTAAAATCAGGTATAATTGGTCGACTTCGGTCCGATTTCGTACCTGTTTGTTATCCGCTTGCCCCGTCTGGCTCGGTGATGATCGGAAGACCTGTCACGATACAAAACCAAGGTTAGACCGGGTTTTCAGAGTGCGGGTCTTACATAGGGTATCAGGGGAGGTGGTCTCGGACCTTGTAGTCTTCGACTCTACCGGGGGGCCTTAGCTCTATCTCTATGGATGTTTTAAGGGATGCTGGGGTGAGGCCTTGGGTGCACTATTTGACATTAGGATTGGTTAGTTGCGAGCCCAGTTTGTAAGCCCTCGCCAGCAGGGGCTTACGTGTTGGTATGGGTAGAGTATCAGGGGAAGTGTGATGCGGTGACGTCCTAAGCACTTTAGCTCTATCTCTATTCCACAGTGAGTGCATGTGGGGCGACAATAAACGTTAACCTTTGGGCAACTTCACACACTTGTGTATATAGGTGAGGCGGCCACCGAACCTTTCTATAGCACATTGCAAACTTATAAACCAGACCACAGATATGAATTAAATGCATGCATATATTTGTTGCATTGTTTTATTTGCTCACTGAGCCATTATGTGTGCTCACCCTTTCGACGTCGAATATTTTTAGTTGATGATGCAGGTACCACTGTGGAAGATTATATGAATGCTTCTGCGTACGGGCACGTTGCTACGATGGAGGTTGAAGACTTAGTAGAGACGCATGACTCCTCATGCGAGTGCAACTCATGCGTTTTCGATTAGATTTTTATTTGAATTATTAAGGAAATGTAATTGATATTTTATTTACTTATGTCTCGATTGATATAACATAACTTGATATTTTATTATTGATTATCACAGTTAGATTCCTCAGTTCATTTATTATTAAGACTTCCGCTATTATGTATTTATTATGATTATGGTTATGGATGTGTATGGTTTAATTTCAACGGACACAGCCTATTAGTTATCCTAGTTGAACCGTTGATTTATTAGCGGTTTATCTCACACCATTCTGAATAGTGCAGAATTGGGGTGTGACATATCGGGTTTAGTCCTGGATCAATTATTAACTAGTCATTCATGTTGTAAGGGTGTAGTCTGTCGATCACCTGACTACACTAATAGATTAAATGAGCATTAAACTAAATCTCAGAAGGCCTAACCCAAAATAGCTAAATCTCTTTCATTTCTCCCTCATTAATTAGGTTAGGAAAAATTTTCACCCACCTTCCTGTACTTTTTCTTTAAGTCCCCCAATCCCAACCTTGCCAATAAAATCACACCCCTCCCCCCTCAGATATTAAATATATATCACACTGATACTGACTTAACAGACCTGATTATTATGTGATGATGTGGCAAGTTAAAAATATTAAAATGATAAAACTACACTTTGAATTTATTGATTTACCTTTTCCCAAAAAAACAAATTGTCAAAATAAAATGGCATCGACATTGGTGCCGACATGACGACGATGACAAAGACAAAGAGCTCTGGCTTAAAGAACTTGTTGGAGATGTTCACCATCGATGTACACAGAGCAGAAGGAAGGCCCTTGAACGCACCCCTAAAAGGTATGTTTAACGGGAAACAATCCCTGACCCTTTCTTCGCGTCTTCCTTCCCACTGTTACACTGCTTTAGGAAAGTGTTGATCCTTCCCATCTTCTCTTTTTCTCAGTTCACAGCTCTTTCACATGGCGAAGAGAGGCCCAGTTAGGCAAAGAACGTAGTCCTTCTGGCAAAGGTAACGATGGGTGGCATTTTCCTCAGCCGTAGTTAACCTCCTCTATTGCATTTCATGGATAAATAGCTAAAACAATTGGATTGGGTTTCCCTCTTATGTAGAGGATGGCCCATTACTTATAAGCCCATAAGGAGTAAGGGCCCTTAAGTAACTTTTCCAATTATAGTTGAATTAGGGTTTTATCTCTTTAACCCCATTAGAATGAAACAATGAGAGAAAGAAAGGTTAAGTGAGTTGATGTCCACCCAAAACAAAGAAGAGAAGAAAGCTACGTGATTTCAATCAAGGTGAGAATCGAAAGGTCATCCGTGATCCAATTGAGCTGAAATTTGGATAGCTGATTCGTAATTGAAAGTTCTTCATTTTGAACGGTGCGATTGATGATTGGAGTCTTCTAGATCAGTTCGATAATCAATGTTTTCACTTATTTGGGTGAGATCTCTTTCAATCTTCATCTTGGTATTTGGGTTGTTGATGGGTGTATTCCTAGAACATGTTGTTCTAGATGTTTTTGATTATATATGCCAAGAATATTTTATTCTTGAGGAATGATGTTATTGTAAGCCTCTAGTTTTAACTAGAGAAGACTCTTGTATTCTCATATTTTGGTGATAGTGAAGAGATTCGAGTGGACTACGGTCTCGTGGTTTTTACTCCTCACATTGGGGAGGTTTTCCACGTAAAAATTCCTTGTGTTATGCGTGTAAATTTTATTGTGCTTGGAATATGGATTTCTATTTGATTGCTTCCTGTTAGGTTTACTCAAGAGAGGAAAGAATTTATCATTATCTTTCCTATCAAGTGGTATCAAAGCTTGGTTGTTATTTGAAGTTTTTCTTGGGTTGAACAATGGAAACTAATACAAGTAGAATGATTACTCTGAACAGTTTAAATTATCATGTTTGGAAAGAAAAAATAGAAGATCTCCTTTATGTAAAAGATTATTATCTACCCATGTTTGCTAGTGAGAAACCTAAAAATAAGACTGATGATGAATGAAATATTTTTCATCGACAAGTGTGTGGGTACATTAGACAGTGGGTGGATGATAATGTGTTGAACCATATAAGTGGAGAGACACATGTACGCACTCTTTGGACCAAGCTTAAGCAATTGGATGCTAGGAAGATAGAGAATAATAAATTATTTTTTATTAAACAAATGATGGCCTTAAGGTATCAAGATAGAACTCTGATGACAAATTACTTAAACTTATTTCAGGGAATCATCAATCAGTTGTCCTCGATGGGTATCAAGTTTGATGAAAAGATACAGGGATTATGGCTTCTTGGTACTTTGCCAGACTCATGGGAGACGTTTAGAACGTCATTATCAAACTCAGCTTCAAATGGTGTACTCTCAATGGATTTGACTAAGAGCAGTGTTTTAAATGAAGAGATGAGAAAAAAATCACAAGGTTCCTCTTCACAATCAGATGCTTTGGTCACAGAAAATAGGGGGAGGAGTAAGTGTCACACCCCAATTCTGATCCAACCAGAATGGTGTGAGTAAACCATCATTGAACCAACGGTTCACACCAGGATCTCGAATAGGCCGTGTCCACTCATACAAACCATTACACATAACCACAATCAGAATATAAATATACAGCGGAAGACTTTAAATAAAATGAACTGAGTATCTATTGATAAATTAAATAAATATCAAATTATCCAAATTCAAACACATAAAATAATATCATTACATCCTTTTAATCCAATCAAAAATAAGGAAAATAAATAAAGAAAACAAATCAAAGGTACACGCAGAAAGGGCACTCGCATGAAGCGTCATGCTCGTCCTCTCCTGCCTGTGCACCCAGAGCAGCAACATCACCATAAGCCGGGGCATTCATGTAATCATCCACAGTGTAACCTGCATCAACATCTAAAACAATGTACGTACAAAGGGTGAGCTCACAACACAGCTCAGTAAGATAATCAGACAGTTTCACAATATTATGCATGAGTAACAATCATTTTATGTAGTGGTCTGGTTTTAAGTTTGCAATGTGTTATAGAAAGGTTTGGTGGCCCCCGCACCTCTATACAGGAGTGTGTGGCACCTCATGGATCACACCCCCATCGGCCCACATGCACCCATCATGGAATAGAGATAGAGCTAAGATACACACGTACCTCCCCTGATACTCTACCCATACCAGTACCTAAGCCCCTACTGGCCAGGGCTCGCAAACTGGGCTCGCAACTAACCAATCCTATATGTCATCAATGTACGCTCTATCCCAGCACAGCCGTCTACGGCATAGAGATAGAGCTAAGGCATTCCCACACCTCCCCTGATGCCCTATCCGCAACTAACTCACCAGGATAGAAACAATACGCAGGTAGACCCTATCCCAACATAACTCCCTACGGCATAGAGATAGAGCTAAAGCATCGTGGACAAGCCAGCGTCGACTCGGAGACCACAGTACCACATAACAGTGGCCGGGACAACATCAATATCGAAGACCGTCGTACCACGACCTTCCCCTGATGCCCCACCCGTACCGAGCATGTTAAGACAGAATACTACAAAAGGTGCTAATGTGAATAGCGATCCCAGGCCCATGCCCCACTCCACACACTAACGAAAACAATCACATGCCTAACAATCACATCCTATCAATGCATGAACAGTAATAATAACTGAAAGTAAAGGATGGCATGTGAATATGTAAAAACAACACATCTCATATAATCAGGTGATTAACAACAATTTACTGTCCCTTAATTGTTAGGTTTAGGTCAGATTCCCTTACCTGACGCTCGTTCGATAACGTGCTCCACGTCGCAAGATCCAAACGATAAGTCACGAAGTCCTACAACATTATTAGGGTTTCATTAGAATATATTGCTTAGGGTTTCATGTTGGTCGGAAACCAACAAGGATTACAAAATACCCTCACAGAGCTGACCGGTGGCAACATACCGGTCGCAGCTCTGTGGGAAAGACTGGCGACCGGTATGGTCAGCCGGTCCCCACAAACCAGCCTCTCGAGGGATACCGGTGGCAACATACCGATCGCACTATGTGCAACCGGTATAGTCGACCGGTATGTCTTCGGAAGACCATACATGGGTTTTCGACTTCCGTCGATCATCCTCCATGGATTTCCAAGGTTTCTCCTATCCATTCTAAGTCTAAACTTGGAGTTAGAGTTATTCCCAACTCATTCAAGTCTCGTTTTGATGAATATCATCTCGAAACTCGAATCTAGGTTTTGACGGCAACTTAGGGTTTATTGGCCAATTTAGGGTTTTAGATCAATACCTACTTTGCATGGTATTGATCCACCCACACAACTAACATAGGATAAGAAGATTGATTCGAACACTTACCGTTGACTGGCGTAGCGTGAGCTTCGTCGAACGGTAATGGCGGCACCTTCTTCTTCCTCCTAGCTCCGTCTCTTTTCCAACCTCTTTCTCTTCTCTAGGGTTTACGAGAGACAATGGAAAGGATTTGAGGAGGCTTAAGGGTGTATTTATAGGCTAAAAATAGGGTTTAGTAACCCTACTAGGATTAGGAAACTTCTAGGATCCAAAATCAGGAAAGTGGGAACCTCAGAAGTCAAATTCCGGATTCCCGCACTTAGCTACGCAAGCCATACTAGTCGACCGGTACCAAGACCGGTACCATCGACCGGTCAACATAAAATGATGAATATTTGTTCGTCTTTGGTCCGATTTCATACCTGTTTGTCATCCGCTTGTCCCGTCTGGCCCGGTGATGATCGGAAGACCTGTCATGACACAAAACCAAGGTTTAGACCGGGTTTACGGAGTGCAGGTCTTACAACTCCACCACCCTTAAAAGAAATTTTGTCCCCGAAATTTGCATGTAGGTTCTACAACTCCCCCACCCTTAAAAGAAATTTTGGCCTCGAAATTTGAACGTACCTTGATCGTCGGAAAGGTTAGGATACTCCTTCCTCATCGCGTTCTCTTCTTCCCAAGTAATTTCCTCAACATTTTGGCTTCTCCAATGCACCTTCACATAATGGATATCCTTGGTTCGAAGTTGCTGAACTTTTTGACTCGAGAGCATCACGGGCACCACTTCGAATGTTAAGTCTTCAGTCAAGTCTGGGGGATCAGCGGTCAAGATGTGCGATGGATCTCTGATATACTTCTTCAGTAATGATACGTGGAACACATTATGAACGCTGGACATAGATGGTGGTAAAGCCAATTGATATGCTACATTACCACGTCGGTTCAATATCTCATATGGTCCCACATACCTGGGGCAAAGCTTCCCCTTCTTACCAAACCGTTTCAGACCTCGCACCGGTGATACCTTCAAGAACACTTTGTCACCCACTGCAAACTCCAGATCCCGACGTCGATTATCCGCATAGTGCTTCTGTCGAACTTAAGCCGTCTTTACTCTCTCCTTGATTTGATCAATCACTCGGCAAGTTTCTTCAACAAAATCCGGTCCTACAATTCTTCTTTCCCCCACTTCGTTCCATAACAGAGGTGTACGACACATCTTCCCATAGAGTGCTTCATATGGGGCCATCTGAATTGTAGTCTGATAACTGTTGTTGTAAGCGAACTCGATAAGTGATAGCTTGTCATCCCAAGCTCCCTTGAAATCTATTGCACAAGCTCGGAGCATATCTTCCAAAATTTGAATAGTTCGCTCTGACTATCCGTCCATCTGAGGGTAAAAAGCTGTGCTGAACTTCAACTTCATTCCCATAGCTTTCTGTAATCCCTCCCAACACTTTGATGTAAAACGGGGATCTCTGTCAGATACTATACTCTCTGGAACGCCATGAAGTCTGACTATATTATCCACATATAACTTGGCCAGTTTCTCCATGGTATACTGAGGTCTGACCACAATAAATCGAGCTGTCTTGGTGAGTCGATCTACTATAACCCAAACTGCATCCACTGCCCTTGGTGTCAAAGGTAGGCCAGTAACAAAATCCATGGTAATGCAATCCCACTTCCATGCAGGTTCTGGTAATGGCTGTAGCAAACCTGCGGGTCTCTGCCTTTTCGCTTTAACTTATTGACAATTCAGAGTCTGGAACACGAAACGAGCTATATCTGCTTTCATACCCCTCCACCAATATAGTCTTCTTAAATCATGGTACATTTTGGTACTTCCCGGATGCACCGAATATGGAGTGTAATGAGCTTCAGTCATAACTCGATCTCTGATATCGCAGTCTTCACTCTCCGGTATACATAAACGTCCACGATACCTGAGTACCCTGTCTGAATCCAAGGTAAAGTCAGGATTGCTCGTACCCTTCTCTAAGTCTTCTTGCACTGTCTTGAGATGTGGATCCTGTAGGATTGCTACTTTGACTTCATCAACTAGATCCGGTGAGATCTTCAATGCGGCGAACATCATAGTGAACTTATGAATCAAGCCTTGCTCAACTGGATCTTCTGCAGTCTCTATAATATACTCTTCATCACTTTCGATTGAACTTGAAGCTGCGGCACATAATGCAGCATTTGTACTTGGTCCTGCCTCAGGTTTCGATGCCCATTTTCTGCTTAAGGCGTCAGCCACCACATTTGCTTTACCCGGATGGTACTGGATGTCATAGTCATAATCTTTTAACAATTCCAGCCATCTCCTCTGTCTCATGTTCAGATCCTTCTGAGTGAAAAGGTAGGTTAAGCTCTTGTGATCTGACTTGATCTGAAACTTCTCACCGTACAAGTAGTGTCTCCAAGTCTTGATTGCATGTATAACCGCTGCTAGCTCCAAATCATGAGTAGGATAGTTCTTCTCATGCTCCTTTAACTGTCTTGATGCGTATGCAATCACCTGTTCCCCTTGCATCAATACACACCCAATACCCAACCCTGAAGCATCCGTATATAAAGTAAACGGTACGCTTGGTTCTAGGATGGTCAAAATAGGTGCAGAGACTAGTCTTGACTTCAAAGTCTGAAAGCACTTCTCACACTCATCTGTCCATATGAATTTCTATCCCTTCTTGGTCAATCTGGTGAGTGGGACAGCGATCCTGGAGTAATCTTCCACGAATCTTCTATAATAACCAGCCAACCCAAGGAAACTATGAATTTCCGCAACAGATTTTGGTGCTTCCCATCCTACTATAGTAGCTATCTTGCTTGGATCAACCTTGATACCGTCTTCAGATACAACATGGCCCAAGAAAGCCACTTCCTTCAGCCAAAACTCACACTTCTTGAACTTAGCATAAAGCTTCTCCTGTCTCAGCCGTTGTAGGGCTGCCCTCAAGTGCGATGTATGAGTCTCCATGTCCTTAGAGTAGATCAATATGTCATCGATGAATACGATGACCGAAGTGTCCAACATATCATGAAACACTCGGTTCATCAGTTCCATAAACGACGCTGGAGCATTGGTCAACCCGAAAGACATAACTAGAAACTCATAATGCCCGTACCTCGTTCTGAAAGCAGTCTTCGGAATATATCCGGCCTTGATCTTCAGTTGGTGATACCCCGATCGGAGATCAATCTTCGAGAAAACCTTTGTACCCTGTAACTGGTCAAACAAATCATCGATCCTAGGCAAAGGATACCGATTCTTGATCGTCAACTTGTTCAGCTGACGGTAGTCAATGCATAGCCTTACACTTCCGTCCTTCTTCTTAACAAATAAAACAGGTGCTCCCCAAGGCGATATGCTAGGTCATATGAAGCCCTTATCCAAAAATTCTTGTAACTGGGTCTCCAACTCCTTTAACTCGGTCGGGGCCATTCTGTATGGTGCTTTAGACACCGGCGCCGAACCTGGCATAAGATCTATCACAAATTCTGTATCCCTGTCTGGTGGTAAACCTGGGAGATCTTCTGGAAATACATCTGGAAACTCTCGTACCACCTCTAGATCTTCCATCTTTGGCACCTCGGCAGTGATGTCGACTACAGATACCAGATACCCCACTCCCCCTTTCTCCAAGCATCGCTTGGCTTTTAGGGCGGAGAGAATCAGCTTCCGCTTCCTAGATAGCTTGATCCCAGCGAAGCTATACTCCCTTCCCTCTTTGTCAATAAGCACAAGCTTCTTTTCACCACATAAAAGGACGGCCGAATGATGGCCTAGCCAATCCATTTCCAAAATGACATCAAAGTCTACCATCTCGAGTAGTACTAGGTTTGCTTCTAAGTCTCGGCCCTCAATACATACAGTACATGGTCCATAGTAATCGGTCAAAGCCACTTCGACTCCTAGTGGAGAGCGAACTATCAAGCTTGGGTTCAGGTGCTTGATTGGTAACTCCATTCGCTTCCCAAAAGAAATCGAAACAAAGGAGTGCGTGGCCCCAGAGTCAAATAGTACTCTGGCAGGTATACCAGCTACATTTACAATTCCTAGAATTTTTTTATTATTCCTTAGTTCTATATGCGCATACACACAAATGATAAAGATAAGCCAAATAGTAAGGGATAGAGTCGTACCAGTGACCACATCCGGTGATGCGGCTGCCTCTTCAGTGGTGACCGCATAAACTCTTCCTTGCTGGGGCGGTTGCTTCTTAGGTAGAGTGCAGGTCCTTGCAATATGACCCACTTGCTGGCAGTTGAAACACTTTATATTCGGGTTGTATCCGGCATTCTGTGGCACAGGTGGTGCCGCATTGTTCCTTGCAGGCACTGCAACGGTCAGAACCCTGTATGGGCGGAATGGTCTAGTATTACCGCCACCCGAACTCTCACTAGCAGGTCTCTTCACTCCCCTGTTCTGAGCAAAGAAGCTGTCCCTCTGACTGGACTCTATTACCCTCACAACCTGCACAGCCTCGTTATAGATCTTCTTGTCCAGACACAAGATGTGCTCTCTGATGCTCCCACGTAGTCCCATGGTGAACCTACGTGTCTTGGTCTCTTCCTCTTGCATACTTGCCGGTGCGAAGAAGAATAGTTCTTCATACCTCTGCTGATAAGCATCCACGGTCGACTGAGATTGATGTAGGTTGAGGAACTCCTTCTCCATTTGATCCCTGAAACTCTTCGGAAAATATTTATCGAAGAAGGCAGCTTTATTCACTTCCCAGCCCATCAGTGTATACTTAGTCTCCAGGTATGCCCGTGTAGAATTCCACCAAGCATTTGCATCTTCTCTTAGCATGTGAGTAGCAAATAAGACATTTTCCTCCTCTATACATGTCATCAGACGAAAATTCTTCTCCATCTCTGCAACTCACTGTGCTGGCCACAATGGTTTCCCTGTTCTACCAGTGAATGATGAAGGCTTCAACTTCAGGAATCTGTCCACCGCCCTACTCAGATCGTGTTGTCCCTGCGTGTCTGCTCCGTACAATGGTGGTGGGTACGGATAAGCTCCCGGGTAAGCAGAAGGCGACAGAAACTGGTGCGGTGGTGGTACATTCTGTGCTTGGCCCATCGGCCTTGGGCTACCCTGCATCGGTTGTGAAGTATTTCTCTCTCCAGACTCAGGCGTACCTCCCGTGGGAACAGAACCTGTTGGCCTGAGCATCTTCAGTACCTCGCTCAGGAACTCCTTCTGTTGAGTTTGCATCTGATAGACCAGGTTTGTAACAATGGTCTCTGAATCCCTGTGGGGCGGCCCAGGTAAATTTGTTGGTACTTTTGGAACCTGTTCCTCCTCCACTTCCGAACTTGGCTCTCTAACATGGTCTCGCTCAACCTGTTCTTCCTCTAGGCACATCTTGGCCTGATGACGCTTCCGACCCCTACGATCGTTTCCTCCCACCATCTCAGACTATTCTGTTTGGATCTGAGAAGAAGACATAACACGTGAAAACCACAATAATAGTAGTGTTAGTCTTGAATAATACAGGGGAAATAGTCGAGAAGTAAAATTTCAATTTACACAATTTTTTTTTTAATTTTTTTTTTTTTGGGAAATTTTCTAGCTTTTCTGGTGCGTACTGGTCGCAACATACCGGTCGCACCTCTGTGGAATATGCCGCGACCGGTATAGTCGACCGGTCAGAATTTAATTTCTGACCGAGACATTGCGGTCGCATGTCAGGGAGATACCGGTCGACACTCTATATACAGTGTTGCGACCGGTATAGTCGACCGGTCAAAATTAGAATTCTGACCGAGACATAGCAGTCGCACACCTGGGGTGATACCGGTCGACCGGTATAGGCAAAACCGTCGACCGGTATGCCCAGAATTGACTTTAAAATCGTGAAAAGTGAGAATTTTTCTCACTTTTCTTCTTCCTCTCTTCTCCGGTGGCGATTCTCCTCTAGGTTCCGAGTTGCTACAGTCTGACCGGTACCTTTAGAAGCCGTTTTCTTTCGTTCGAGACATAGAACATCGTCTCCAGGTAGGTCTCTTCCCTCTCTCTCATGTTTTTAGATATTTTCCATATCGTCTATATGTAGAAATTTAGGTTTTTCTTTGTTCGAGATGTTTCAACAGTAGGAACTCTTTTCCTTCGGCTAGGAAAGGGTTTAGGGACCCCCAAGAGCAAAAGCCCTCAACTAATTTGGGGTTTCACCGAACGGTTTTCCTAAAAATTGAATTTTTACAACTTTTGACCTAGGTTTTCATAAAAATTCGAAATTTTTGATTTTTGTTAATTTCTTGAAATTTCTTATTGTAATTGCTTGTGATTGGTTTGTTGAAGAGTGTGGGGGTTACGTAAGTCCTCCAACCCATGTTTTTGGGTGAGTTCGAGGCTTTTTCCCAATTTATAGTCGTTATGCTGCCGAAATTTTGACAATTTTCGACAATTTCTAACTTTTATTTTGTTTTTCTTTTGGTTTTGCAGATTGAAAATGGCTCCTCGACGTGCTCTTGGGAAATGCCCTCACGGCTCGAGCTCGCGTGCTCCCCAGCCACCAGTCCCCCATCTTGACGAGCACTGGTTTCGATCTGTTGAGGCACAAGCTCGATTCCCGTGGTTCGATAATAAAAGCATAGAATCCGGGCGTCGTGTTAACTTGGAGCAGTTAAACCGGTTCGACGTGCGAGCGGCGTTCGACAAGCTTGGTTGGTTGCCCATCATTTCATACACCTACACCACCCGTCCTAACCTGGTTAAGCATTTCTTTGCTAACCTGGAGCTGCACGGAGATGTGAACGATCCCAACCAAGGTAGGGATTTAAGTATCTCCAGTTATGTCCGGGGTGTTCCCATTTCCTTTAACACCCATCAGCTGGCCGACCTTTTAGGGGTCCAAATGATAGAGATCTAGTATATTGTCCTCCCAAAGCGAAGGGCTATCTGACTGAGGACCTGCGTCGAGAGATAGCTCATCAGATCCTTAACCCTGTACCTCGGGTCTACAGTCGCATCATCCAGCACAACATCGTCCCCCAGAGCGGCCATTATAGTGAGTTATCCCAGCTCACTCAGTACATCACTTACTGCGTCTGCACTGGGGAGCGGGTCTCTCTCCCATACCTCATCATTAGGACCATGCATCAGGCGACCCTGGCCGATCAGGCCAGTAACCTTCCATATGGTCGTCTCATCACCTCCCTGTTACGTCGTCTGGGCATGAGCATGAGAGGCGAGGTGACCGTTGAGGATACTATGACGTCCGATATATACTGGGACGCCATTCAGAGGATGCAGATGGTTGATCTGCCAGTTAGCGATGACGAGTTGGAGGCTCACCCTCGCCCTCTTGGGAGGGTAGCAGCCGTGGCGGCAGCAGCAGCAGCCAATGCGGCCTATGCAGCCGAGCTCGAGCGGGATGATGACGAGGATAGGGCCAAGGGTGTACCAGTGCCAGCTCCACAGCCTACACCAGCAGCACCACCATCTACCTCTACCGCTGGACCATCTCAGCCTCCCTCCGACACCATGATGGGTATGATGATGGAGATCAGGGACACTCAACGCGAGATGTGCCGCGACTTGGCGCAGTTAGCTCGCAGTCTCAGGGTCACACAGGATTAGGTGCACTGGCTCAGGGTTGCTTACGAGCGAGACTATGACATAGCAGACCCTATTCCTCCTAGGCCCCCTACCCCATGATTGTCCCCTTTTATTTTATTCTCTTTTGCATATGACTGTTATATAACAGGGTAACTATCCGATTTGTGGACTGTACCCTGTAGCACTATTTCGTTTGATATTTGATTTCTTATTTAATGAAAGTTTCATGTTTCACCTATCTAGTGTGTGTGTACATGTTAAGTTTCATATTTAGAATAATACATTATTCTCTTTCTTAGTCTGTCTCAGGTATCAAACAATGCCTAGGGTGTGTTTGTATTACAATTTTTAATATTTCCTAACTCAGTTCGTCGACTTAGTTAGGTGCAATATGGTTTGTTGGACAGAGCCCGAGGGCTCTGATACCAAGTTGTCACACCCCAATTCTGATCCAACCAGAATGGTGTGAGTGAACCGTCATTGAACCAATGGTTCACACCAGGATCTCGAATAGGCCGTGTCCACTCATACAAACCATTACACATAACCACAATCAGAATATAAATATACAACGAAAGACTTTAAATAAAATGAACTGAAGTATCTATTGATAACTTAAATAAATATCCAATTATCCAAATTCAAACACATAAAATAATATCATTACATCCCTTTAATCCAATCGAAAATAAGGAAAATAAATAAAGAAAACAAATCAAAGGTACACGCAGAAAGGGCACTCGCATGAAGCGTCATGCTCGTCCTCTCCCCGCTTGTGCACCCGAGCAAAGAACATCACCATAAGCCAGGGCATTCATGTAATCATCCACAGTGTAACCTGCATCAACATCTAAAATAATGTACGTACAAAGGGTGAGCTCACAACACAGCTCAGTAAGACAATCAGACAGTTTCACAATATTATGCATGAGTAACAATCATTTTATGTAGTGGTCTGGTTTTAAGTTTGCAATGTGCTATAGAAAGGTTTGGTGGCCCCCGCACCTCTATACACGAGTGTGTGGCACCTCATGGATCATACCCCCATCGGCCCACATGCACTCATCATGGAATAGAGATAGAGCTAAGATACACACGTACCTCCCTTGATACTCTATACACGAGTGTGTGGCACCTCATGGATCATACCCCCATCGGCCCACATGCACCCATCATGGAATAGAGATAGAGCTAAGATACATACGTACCTCCCTTGATACTCTACCCATACCAGTACCTAAGCCCCTACTGGCCAGGGCTCGCAAACTGGGCTCGCAACTAACCAATCCTATATGTCATCAATGTACGCTCTATCCCAGCACAGCCGTCTACGACATAGAGATAGAGCTAAGGCATTTCCACACCTTCCCTGATGCCCTATCCGCAACTAACTCACCAGGATAGAAACAATACGCAGGTAGACCCTATCCCAACATAACTCCCTACGGCATAGAGATAGAGCTAAAGCATCGTGGACAAGCCAGCGTCGACTCGGAGACCACAGTACCATAACAGTGGCCGGGACAACATCAATATCGGAGACCACCGTACCACGACCTTCCCCTGATGCCCCTCCCGTACCGAGCATGTTAAGACAGAATACTACAAAAGGTGCTAATGTGAAGAGCGATCCCAGGCCCATGCCCCACTCCACACACTAACAAAAATAACCACATGCCTAACAATCACATCCTATCAATGCATGAACAGTAATAATAACTGAAAGTAAAGGATGGCATGTGAATATGCACAAACAACACATTTCATATAATCAGGTGATTAACAACAATTTACTGTCCCTTAATTGTTAGGTTTAGGTCAGATTCCCTTACCTGACGCTCGTTCGATAACTTGCTCCACGTCGCAAGATCCAAACGATAAGTCACGAAGTCCTACAACATTATTAGGGTTTCATTAGAATATATTGCTTAGGGTTTCATGTTGGTCGAAAATCAACAAGGATTACAAAATACCCTCACAGAGCTGACCGGTGGCAACATACCGGTCGCAGCTCTGTGGGAAAGACTGGCGACCGGTATGGTCAGCCGGTCCCCACAGACCAGCCTCCCGAGGGATACCGGTGGCAACATACCGGTCGCACCATGTGCAACCGGTATAGTCGACCGGTATCTCTCCGGAAGACCATACATGGGTTTTCGACTGCCGTCGATCATCCTCCATGGATTTCCAAGGTTTCTCCTATCCATTCTAAGTCTAAACTTGGAGTTAGAGTTATTCCCAACTCATTTAAGTCTCGTTTCGATGAATATCATCTCGAAACTCGAATCTAGGGTTTGACGACAACTTAGGGTTTATTGGCCAATTTAGGGTTTTAGATCAATACCTACTTTGCATGGTATTGATCCACCCACACAACTAACATAGGATAAGAAGATTGATTCGAACACTTACCGTTGACTGGCGTAACGTGAGCTTCGTCGAACGGTAATGGCGGCACCTTCTTCTTCCTCCTAGCTTCTTCTCCTTTCCAACCTCTTTCTCTTCTCTAGGGTTTGCGAGAGACAATGGAAAGGATTTGAGGAGGCTTAAGGGTGTATTTATAGGCTAAAAATAGGGTTTAGTAACCCTACTAGGATTAGGAAACTTCTAGGATTCGAAATCAGGAATGTGGGACCCTCAGAAGTCAAATTCTAGATTCCCGCACTTAGTTACGCAAGCCATACCGGTCGACCGGTACCAAGACCGGTACCATCGACCGGTCAACATAAAATGATGACTATTTGGTCGTCTTTGGTCCGATTTCATACTTGTTTGTCATCCGCTTGTCCCGTCTGGCCCGGTGATGATCGGAAGACCTGTCACGACACAAAACCAAGGTTTAGACCGGGTTTACGGAGTGCGGGTCTTACAGTAAGAGCCGTGGTCCGAAGAATAAAGACAAAAGCAAAGACAAATCCAATAAATTTACAAATATTGAGTGTCATTACTGTGGTCTAAAGGGCCACACCTGAAAAGAGATAATTAAAAGGAAAAAGATAAAAAAAAAAAAAAGACGATGAAAGTGATGATGAGCGAGTTGCCACCACTTCTGAGGAATTTCTTACTGTCTATGATAGTGATGTAGTCAATCTTACAAGTCATGAGACAAGTTGGGTGATTGACAGCGGTGCTTCTATTCATGCTACATCTCAAAGGGACTACTTTACATCTTACACGCCAGGTGACTTTGGTGTTGTAAGGATGGCAATGATGACTTGGCCAAAGTTGTTGGCATTGGAGATGTTTGTTTGGAAACCTATATTGACACACAATTAATTCTTAAGGATGTAAAATATATTTCTAACATCCGTTTGAATTTAATTTCTATAGGCAGACTTGATGATGAAGGATTTTGTAATACCTTCTGTGAAGGTCAATGGAAGCTCACTAAAGGTGTTATGGTTGTAGCAAGAGGTAAAAAGTGATCGTCATTATACTTATTGCAAGCAAGGCTCTCTAAGGAAATTGTAAATGCAGTTGACAATGAAGGTACAACTGAGTTGTGGCATAAGAGACTTGGTCATATAAGTGAGAAGGGAATGATGTTGTTGTCCAAGAATAAACTCCTATCTAGAATGAAGAATGCACATTTGAAAAAGTGTGCCCATTGCTTGGCAGGGAAGCAGAACAGAGTCTCTTTCAAGAATCCCTCTTCTTCAAGAGTCCCTCTTCTTTAAGAAAATCAAATGTACTTGATTTGATGCATTCTGATGTGTGCGGTCCTATGAAGACGAAAACACTTGGTGGTTCTCTCTATTTTGTAACATTCATTGATGATCACTCAAGGAAGTTATGGTATACCTTAAAGACAAAAGATCGAGTGCTAAATATATTTAAGCAATTTTAGGCTTCAGTTGAGAGGCAGACTGGTAAGAAATTGAAATGCATTCGCATAGATAATGGGGGAGAATATACAGGACCATTTGATGACTACTGCAAAGAACAGGGTATTCGACATCAAAAGACACCTCCAAAGACTCCTCAGTTGAATGGTTTAGCTGAGAGAATGAATAGGACACAAGTAGAGAGAGTCAGATGTTTACTTTCACATGCAGGGCTGCCAAGATACTTTTGGGGTGAGGCTTTGAGTACAGTTGTATACTTATTGAATATGTGACCATGTATTCCACTACAATTTGATGTGCCAAATAAAGTTTGGACAGGTAAGGATATTTCTTATGATCATTTGCATATCTTTGGATACAAGGCATTTATGTATATTCCCAAAGATGAGAGGTCTAAACTTGATGTCAAGACACAACAGTGTGTATTTGTGGGTTGTGGTCAAGATGAGTTTGGCTACAGGTTTTATGATACGACTGTAAAGAAAATTATCAGAAGTCGAGATGTTATGTTTATGGAAGATCAGACCATACAAGATATTGGTAAGGTAGAGAAGACAATGTCTCAACAAAGTGATGATTTGATTGACTTGGATATAGTCCCTTCAAAATCAATTCCTGAACAAGTTGGAAACATGGTTCAGAACGATCAACATGATACAGGTGATACTGATATTCCCACACAGATTGAGACAAATCATGATTCTTATGAGCAGCTGCCAGTACCAAAATTTCCACCACATGTTCCAATTAGAAGGTCTACCAAAGATAAATAGCCTTCCACATGATATTCTATAAATAAATACGTATTATTAACTGATGGGGAAGAATCTGAGTGCTTTGAAGAAGCCATGGAAGATGAACACAAGGACAAATGGGTTAAAGCAATGCAAGATGAGATAAAATCATTGCATGAAAATCACACTTTTAACTTAGTAAAGTTGCCTAAGGGCAAGAGAGCTTTGAAAAACAAGTGGGTGTATAGAGTGAAGCATGAAGAACACACTCCACATCCAAGGTACAAAGCTAAATTGGTGGTCAAGGGATTCCATCAAAGGAAAGGCATTGACTTTGATGAGATTTTCGCTCCAGTTGTCAAGATGTCATCCATTCGGGTGATTCTTGGTTTAGCAGCTAGTCTTGACTTAGAGGTCGAGCAAATGGATGTGAAAACAGCTTTCCTTCATGGTGAATTGAAGGAAGAGATCTACATGGAACAGCCAGAGGGTTTTGAGGTAAAGGGAAAAGAGGAGCATGTATGCAGACTGAAGAAAAGTCTTTATAGCTTAAAACAAGCACCGAGACAATGGTATAAGAAGTTTTACTCAATTATGGGGGAGCAAGGCTACAGAAAAACTACTTCTGACCATTTTGTTTTTGTCCAAAAATTCTCTAATGATGATTTTGTTATCCTTTTGCTTTATGTAGATGATATGTTAATTGTTGGCAAGAATGCTTCAAGGATTGACAAGTTAAAGAAATAAGTGAGCAAGTTTTTTGCCATGAAAGACTTTGGAAAAGTAAAACAAATTCTTGGCATCATAATCATTCGATATAGGAATGCCAAGAAATTATAGTTGTCTCAAGAGAAGAACATAGAAAAAGTACTTCTAAGATTTAAGATGGACAAAGCTAAAGTTGTTAGCTCTCCTCTTGCTACTCACTTTAAATTAAATACCAAGCAGAGTCCGTCTACTAACGAAGAGAAGGAAAACATGGAAAGAGTTCCACATGCTTCAGCAGTGGGAAGTCTGATGTACGCAATGGTTTGCACAAGGCCAGACATAGCACCGTTAGTCGTTTCCTCTCAAATCCAGGAAGAGAGCATTGGAATGAAGTTAAGTGGATTATGAAGAATCTTCGGGGACCGTCTGATTTGAAATTATGTTTTGGAAATGAGAAACCTTTATTGGTTGGCTATACAGATTCAGATATGACTGGAGATGTTGATACTCGTAAGTCTACTTCGGGTTATTTGATAACTTTCTCAGGAGAAA
The DNA here is from genome assembly GCA_028583415.1 of Protea cynaroides. Taxonomy (NCBI): domain Eukaryota; kingdom Viridiplantae; phylum Streptophyta; class Magnoliopsida; order Proteales; family Proteaceae; genus Protea; species Protea cynaroides. The sequence continues at coordinate 73,310,164 of CM053268.1, forward strand.
CTGTGGCTTGACAATCAAGATTACAGAAATGTGTTGCTCTTTCTACTACCGAGGCAGACTACATTGCAGCAACGAAAGCTTGCAAAGAGTTGCTATGGATGAAGAAGTTTGTGCATAAGCTTGGCTTCAAGCAAGAAAAGTATGTGTTGTTCTATGATAGTCAGAGTGCTATCCACCTTAGTAAGAATTCTATTTTTCACTCTAGATCAAAACATATTGATGTGAGATATCATTGGATTAGAGATCTAAGTTGCTAGAGATTGAGAAAATTCATATCGACCATAATGGATCAGATATGTTGACAAAGGCTTTACCAAGAGAGAAGCTTGAGGTTTGTCGTTTGATCGCTAGTATGATGGATTCCTCTACATAGTCGGGAGGGTAAGATTTGTTGGGTTGGGTTTCCCTCTTATGTAGAGGATGACCCATTACTTATAAGCCCATAAGGAGTAAGGGCCCTTAAGTAACTTTTCCAATTATAGTTGAATTAGGATTTTATCTCTTTAACCCTATTAGAATGAAACAATGAGAGAAAGAGAGGTTAAGTGAGTTGTTGTCCGTCCAAAACAAAGAAGAGAAGAAAACTGCGTGATTTCAATCAAGATGAGGATCAGAAGGTTATCCATGGTTTGATTGAGTTGAAATTTGGACAGCAGATTCGTAACTGAGAGTTCTTCATTCTGAACGGTGCGATTGATGATTGGAGTCTTTTAGATCAGTTTGAGAATCAACTTTTTTACCTATTCAGGTGAGATCTCTTTCAATCTTCATCTTGGTATTTGGGTTGTTGATGGTGTATTCCTAGAACATGTTGTTCTAGATGTTTTTGATGATATATGCCAAGAATATTATGTTCTTGAGGAATGATGTTATTGTAAGCCTCTAGTTCTAACTTGGGAAGACTCTTGTATTCCCATATTTTGGTGATAGTGAAAAGATTTGAGTAGACTACGGTCCCGTGGTTTTTACTCCTCACATTGGGGAGGTTTTCCACGTAAAATTTATTGTGTTATTCATGTGGATTTTATTGTGCTTGGAATATTGCTTTCTATTTGATTGTTTCCTATTAAGTTCACTCAAGAGAGGAAAGAATTTATCATTCTCTTTCCTATCAAAAACCACATAATCTGGATCAATGGGATGTTGATTTTTTGAAGTATCTTCATTCGAGCACGATCACAAATCAGAATTCCTCTTTTACACAAAACGATTTCCAAAGAGCAAATTCGATAAGAAAAGTGTTTTTTTTTTTTTGGGATAAGAACGATAAGAAAAGTTAAAAACTTAAAAGTGCAGTAGAGACATTCCATTCCTCAACTAATTTTAGCCTCCATGTATTTTGTGTAAATCTTTTCGATTCTCTGTCCTCTAATGCTTTGGTTTGAGTTCTTCTAAACCTGCTATTAGCAATGATCCCATAGTGTGCGTCTTTCTCTACCCAGGAGTTGTTAGACAAAACGAATGAAGGTTTATATAAACACTGCGATTAAGACCATTAAGCTGTGATGTCCCAACACTAAAGGGGCACAAATTGATTTTCGTCAAAGAAGAAGGTTTATCTACAAATCGATTTTCTTTAAAGTTAAACCAGTGGAGGCATATTTGAACTGGTGCAACGATGCTCGGAAGATGAAAGACCGGCAAACATTGCTAAAAGAGAGCAAAAGCACAATATCCTCTGGCACAGATTCAGCTTTTCAGGTGAAAAATTAAACTACCAACCTCTCCTGTTTTTTCAAATTCATTGTTCCCTTCTGATTTTTGGATAATAATTTTGTGGATCATTGATTATTAATTGATTACATGTGTTGGCAATGCAAATGGAGGCATGACTGAAGCTTTAGAAACATGAAGACATGGATCTCCGACCACTTTCGATGCCGGAGAGGTTTACTGCTCTAGATAGCTGCTGCTCCCAACCCTACAAAAAATGAAGAAAATTCAGTTTATAACAAGCTATAATGGCAAATTTGTTATTTTGTTGTCAATTTATGGAAGAGGGTAATTAGATAATTTTACTTATTATGTTTGTGAATTTAACAGTAGAGGTGCGAGTGATATTATTGGCAAAGTTGGGGGTTAGCTAATTTAAAAGGGAAAGTACAAGGGGGGGGGGGCGGTGTGGGTGAAATTTTCTATTTAGGTTATGTTTTCTATTTAAGGGACTTAAAAAAAATTATTATTTTGTGAATGTAGAATAAATAATGATTAATTATTTACAACAAAACATGAAAGGGTTTAGCTTTTTCCCATTGTGAAACCTGTCTTTATTTTTTATTGGCTACACTTTGCGGTCGATTCTAGAGAAGTTTCCGGGAACTTTCTGTGGCACCTACAACTTGACTTGTGATGCCAGTATGTTCCTTTTTCATTCAGTCTGCTTCCAGGGAAACCCCAGGGAAGAAAATTGGAAACAACCATACCCATCTATCTTTCTTTCTTTTACAATAAATAGCGAAGGGAGAGAGGTCTTAAATCGTCCACCGTGAGTGAAGCAAATGATCTGATCAGTCAGTGAATTTAGTGAGTAAATGAAGATGAAACTATGGAGGACGGATCTGGCTTGTCTCCTACCCGTGACAGTGAACAAAGCACTCCCATCGGTGATGAGAGAGCGACCCGAAGAAGTGGTATTCGCTCTGTGTTACATGACGTTATTGACTCTGATTCAGCTGCCTTTTGAAAAAATTGGAGGGTACCGAGTTCCGACCTTCTTATTCAAGGGTAAACCCTCAATCTACCATGCGTTCTTTGTATCCTTAATGTTTGCCTTCTCTTGTTCGGCTTCTTGCATGACCGGTCGAGAGGAATACACAAAGGCTGTAAGCTTCTGCCGTCGGTTGGCTATTATCTCCATATTAGTATCTGCAGTAATTCTGATGTGGGTTGCTGCGCTTGCGGGTTTCAGATGGGTACTCACCCTAGCTTGATAGTTTTCTTACAATTTCTATCAAATGTAAGACTGGAAGCCCAGGTATTAATGAATAGATATTTAGCTTATACTCATAGGATTAGATACGCTACCAGTGTGGAGTGATTGGTGTTAGAATTTTAATGGTTTTGAGTCGACACGAAATATTATTTTATTATTATGTAATTTTTTTTCGAAGAAATAAAGAATTTTATTTCCAAGGAAAGAAAGAGATACACAAATAAGGGACCATAGACATAGGGAAACGCAACCCCCAACTTCCACCCAAAAAACATGAAGGGAAAGAGAAAAAAAGAACACTTTCAAATGAGGGAGAGGAAGTGATGGGCATAAATATTATGGATCAATAAAAGCATGACACATGGTCATTTCTAAGCCCCAGCCATTAAGGGCACAATCATTTTTTGATCGAAAAGACACTAGGGATACATTCAGCATTATCAAAAAAGTCAAGGGCACAATCAACAAGTTGAATTTCAGACGCGTGTGGGACCCACACTAAGACCCTTATAAGTAGTTTGTTGCTTAGGTTCCTAACTTATTCATTGGATGTAAGTTTTAGGTCTGCTTAGGGAGAGCCTTAGGGCTTAGTCGAAGGTTTAACTTCCGGTTTACTGCAGGCTTTGCATCATCTCTTTACGAGAGGTGCTTGGGCAGCCATTCATGGATGTTGGGAAATGAGGTTTTCCCTCGTTCTTATGAAAAATAACACTTCCCCGGACTGCCCACTATGTTAACTACCATTAGAAGAATGGGGAAGCTTAATGGTTGGGAAAGAGTAAGACGAACCGAGCTTGTCATCTCTTGGTTCTTCCTCTCGCATGGATTTTCCTCTCTCTCTCTCTCTCTCTCTCTCTCTCTCTCTCTCTCTCTCTCTCTCTCTCTCTCTCTCTCTCTCTCTCTCTTTGTGTGTGTGTGTATGTGTGTGTGTGTGTGTGGACGTGTTAGAAGTCTTCTAGGGTATTGTGAGGTTGTACGTACAAGGGAGAATATTTTAATTATCTAAGAGTTCCCCTCTTAAAGTGGGACTTTTTCCCTAAGGTTCCTTGGGGAATATTCCTGCCACATATCTTCTTGTGAGGAGTTGAGGCAACTAATCCCCCTCCTCGTATGAGATTTGGTGAGTTAAGGGGTTATCCCATGTGAGTTTATGGCATACGAGAAAGGAATATTCCTTTTTCTCCTCTTCGGGTCAGTTTCGGAGCACCCGACCTATTAAAGCCTAGTTTGTATCTAGTTCGGTGGGAGTGTCTGGTTGGAAACTGTGACACTGCATATCACACCCCAATTCTGGACTAACCAGAATGGAGTAATGAACCATCAATACACCAACGGTTCAACTAGGATCTCGTATAGGCTATGCCAACCATGTTAAACCAAAACGCATTCCACATTAATCAGAGATAATAAAGTACATAGCGGAAGTCTTATTAATAATGAACTGAGGTCTAATCATGATAAATAATTAATATTTCAGTTATCTCCAAATAACCAAAATATAATTTAATACATATTACAAATATTCAAATACGAAAGTTAAATACTAAACGTATCCATAGTTGAAACGCTCGCTTAATGAATCATAATAGTCCTCCACAGTTTGCTCATCCATAGCCGTCACCTGTTCATATGTTGGCGTGTCGACATAATCTTCAATCGTAATACCTGCAACATCAGAAACTAAAAAGAATTGTGCACGCGAGGGTCAGCTCTCCAACTTGAGCTCAGTGAGTAAACAAAACAATGCAACAAACATATACATGCATTCAATTCATATCTTTGGTCTGGTTCATAAGTTTGCAATATGCTATAGAAAGGTTTGGTGGCTGCCGCACCTCTATACACGAGTGTATGAATCCGCCCAATGGATCAAACACCATTGCCGTCCCACATACACCCACCATGGAATAGAGATAGAGCTAAAGTGTCTGGATCAAACACCGCCAACACTTCCCCTGATGCCCTACCCATACCAACACGTAAGCCCCTATTGGCGAGGGCTTACAAACTGGACTCGCAACTAACCAATCTTAATGCCAAACAGTGTCTCCAAGGCCTCACCCCAGCATCCCTCAATATGTCCATAGAGATAGAGCTAAGGTCCCCCGGCAGAGTCAGAGACCACATGGTCTGAGAACACCTCCCCTAATGCCTTATGATGTAATAGTTTTGCTAAGGTAATGGCGATACGACGATGTTAGTGGGTGTGAGGACAAGGGAAAAAATCATCTTCTTGAAATTTTCAATTTGAATTTATCCTCATTTTTAAAAGTTGAGCTTTCATATAGTTAAAGTTGCCTACCCTCATTACACTCAAACTGGGATCTGGAAAGTTCTCACCTTCAGATCCCATCCACTCATGCCAGTGGAGGGTAAGAAGACTGGAGTCGCCACCTAGATAAGGTCTAAGACCTATAAATGATGTCCCTTAATGGAGAAACACTAATGACTCGCGTAAATGGAACGGCTATCTTGTCTCACCAAAGGCGGGTACGTGGCAAATTACGAGTGGGGAAGGTGTTAGGCAACCAACTCGTCCGGTTAAACTGATCTCCCTAAATCCTATCCTTTCCTACAGTTTATGAATGCTTGGGGCTATCTAAATACATTACAAGGTAAAAGGGAAAATCCTAAGTTAATTTCTAATTCTTTGCTAACTAGGCATGGCATAAGCTGAAATTAAACAAGAAAAATAATTACAAAATGAATCAAAGAATTTAAAGAATAGTTTAATCATAGATCAAAGAAAAGAAAAAAAATGATATATAACATATGATCGAGGTCTGGGAAAATCCCAAGCTGCCTACGTATCCCTGTGCGGCGGAAATCAGGCCAAACGTAGTTCGGGCGGGTATGTACGTACCAAGTGTGTGCAAGAGAAGAGGGACGCTTCCAAAATATTGGAACGCATCCCAAGCGATGGATGCTCCCATAATCATGGAACACATCCAATGGTGAGAGATGTCCCCACAACAGTGGGACCCATCTCAGTATTGAGGTACTCCCTATCACAAGGAAGTTCCCTCGGCGAGGTAATCCCATAATACATGGAACTTTCCTCAATTTGACCGAGCGTGGAGTGACCAAACTCCCCCGCAGCCTACGTATCCCTCGAGACCTCTGTCTCTCCAGAATCAGGTCAAGCGTAGTTCCCATGGATTGATGAGCCATGGACACGCGTGGTAACACTCAGGAAAGGTCAAATGCCTCAGCTCCCCACACACGGGGGTACACTAATATCTCACTCATATCCCACATCCGGGATGCCCAGGTGGACCGTCCGTCGGACCACCAATCCTATGCATACATCTATCCAATCGCACATTTTTTCATTAATATACATTTTTGACACAACGATTTCCCACACTCTTGGATCCAATCCTAGGGTTGATGGGCTCATTTTAAATGAGCCCTACAAAGGTCGGGCTTATTGGAACCCCTAAACAGTCACATCACGGGAAGTGTAAATCCTAACATGCATCTATCATGGTGTTCAAATGGATACACTTTGGGGTGGGGTTCATACTTAAGACCATGTATTCAAATTAAATTGCCAAGCATGTAAACATATGATTTAGATTAAATGAAGCACGTGATTGAACCAATTTATGCATGAGAGGAAACCCATTCAGAATATATCATGGAACGATTCAATCACAAGTTGATCCGCTCAAAGAATTTGCACAAAATATCAATTAATGTAGCACATGGTATCGAAATCACAAGAATATATCTACAAGATACATGATTCCAGATTTTAACACTTAACTATGTAATCAACAAGCAAGCATGGATTTAATCAGAGTATAGCAAAGGGAAGGTCATTTGAACGAGGACAGAGACAATAACACCCTTAATCAATGAACATGACAACCCTAGTTATCCAAGGCCCCTTTCTAAGGCAAGAAATGCTCTAACTAAAACCGAGGCTATCGTTGTACAAAAAAAGAAAAAAGCAAAAAAACCAGCCTACATTGCTAAACCCATTAAAAAATATAAAAATAAATTATGACACAAGGAACCTGAAACCTAATCTGACCAAATCCATTCTCCCACCCAACCATGCCCAGGTAGTGGGAAACGAACTCCACCACCCCCTAAATACCAAAGTGGATTATGATGATTTTAAAAAAAAAAAATGAACACCAGCCTTGGCCAAATGTTAATGTTCATACAAGAATGCAATAAGCCTTGATACAGGAAGCATAAACATTACTGCCAAACCGATACCCACATTGAAAAAAAAAATTCAAAAAAAAAAAAAAAAAAAAAAAAAAAAAAAAAAACAACATCCATCCTAAGAACCATCTCTGAGAACAAAAACTAAAATTGAAAATCTCTGAGAACAAAAACTAAAATTGAAACAGACAGGAAGGGAACAAATCGATGGGCACATTCCAAATGTTGTTAAAGAAATCACGATCAGGCAAGGATGAAGGAAGAAAACTCACCTGAAACTGATTTTGATGAAAGTTGTTTGGAGAGTAAAGTTGTTCGAATTTCCAAGCTCCTGTCACCGTTTGCTCTTCTTCCTCTCTTCTTTGATTTTTTTTTCTCTCTGAGAAATCCCTTCTCAGTTCCTTTCTCTTTTCCTATCTGTTCTGCAACTCTCCTTGCTGCCGCCGGCTTCTCTTTTCTTTTTTTCTTTTTTTTTCTCTTGGTCTCTGATCCCCCCTTTTAGGGATCAGAGAGTCCCTTTTTTTTTCTTTTTTTTTTTTCTCTGATCCCCTCTTTTGGGGATCAGACAGCTCCCTTTTCTTTTATTTTTTATTTTTTTTCCATTACATTTTCCCCCCCCCTTTTTTTTATTATTATAGTTATTATTTATTTATTTATTTATTTATTTACTCATTTATTTTTATTTTATTATTATTATTTATTTATTATTATTATTTTTTTATTTATAAATCCCACTCATTGCGTATGGTACCCCAATGAGAGCGGGGATCCCCGCAGTGGCTAAAAACTGGGTGCTGACAGATACCCCTCTTCAGTAGAAATTACACTAATTAAGGCTGAAGACAAGAAGACCCTAGTTTTTGCCACAACCATTATTGGAAAGTTAAGAAAACAAAATACGGGTTCTCTTGAGTAGCGGCTATGACGACCTTGGAACTCTCAAAACGAACCCGAAAAACAAAAGATGAGCTTTCACGTATTTTGCGAAATCGCTCAGGGAGATTATTCCCGAACAAAGGAATCAAATCTCAAAAGCGAAACTGACACCTCGCACACGCGAGCCCCACAGTCAGAATCGAAGACGAGCTTTTACGCATTTCACGGAACCGCTCGGGGAGATTATTCCCGAACAAAGGAATCAAATCTCAAAAGCGAAACTGACACCTAACACATGCGAGCCCCAAAGTCAGAATCGAAGACGAGCTTTCACATATTTACGGAACCGCTCGGGGAGATTATTCCCGAACAAATGAATCAAATCTCAAAAGCGAAACTGACACCTCGCACACACGAGCCCTAAAGTCAGAATCGAAGGCGAGCTTTCACGCATTTCAAGAAACCACTCAGGGAGATTATTCCCGAACAAAGAAATCAAATCTCAAAAGCGAAACTGACACCTCGCACACACGAGCCCCAAAGTCAGAATCGAAGGCGAGAGGTTGGTGCCTCAATGAATAAGGACCGCGTTAGCGCGAACTGACAAAATTCATCGGACAAAAGCTGAGACATCCTATACTCAGTAGGATCCCAACCACAAGAGGTTCACCGGCGATGTATGGGATGAATCAAAAGATAGGCAAGCTCAAGACAACTACACAAGAGTTAAATACCTAAGACAGGTATCAAGCATCAATTATGAGATGAATAAAGCATTAAATGGTGATGAAATAACTAAGATGAACAATGCGGAGATTTTCATTCAAGGTCAGAAGTAAACATCACAATGGCAGCGTACTAAATGTAAACATCAGTGCATACAAGTACAGAGCAATGTTAATTCAGGTAACAAAAGACCTGGGACACCCCTAAGGGACAAACACTTGGATAGGGGGGACAACAGGTAGGGTTCTAGTCAAAACCATGGTAGCTCGGTTCCCCCAGGCAGAGGCAATGTTTTCAACCAAATCCGGAGTTAGATCCCTGCAAGGCACTGGCTCATCAAGAGATTCATGTACAGGAGGTGGTAGTCCATGCTGTTGATGAAGTCGATTCGGAGAGTAGAACGTCGTATGTGTAAGACCCTTAAATTGGACATGAGTGCCGCCCGGGGTGCTCGTCACGATGTGATTCTCTCTCCATCAACTACAACTCCACCGGATGTCTACAGATCTGATCGTGGTGAGCCGTCTTGGCCAATCTGTCTCTTTGTGGAAGTCCGCCCCATTGGCCCTCCCCCAGTATTGGTTATGTGTGAACTTAGGAACCTGTAAATCTGGAATCAAACTCAATCTCTCTAGGAGCCAACACTGTAGTAAATGCGGCAACCCTATAAATCGATCCAACTCAAACTTGCTGTTACGCCTCGCCATCACATCAAGGCCGTTCAATGTTTCTGCCAAAACAGTTGGTATAATATCACCACCATCATTAGCATGGATAATGAGGTCCACTATGGCCAGGGACTCCGTGCGCTTCTGGTTCCTTAGCAAGTAACGAGCGATCATGCAGTAAATGAATACTCTCCCTCTCTGTACCTTTGCTTGGAAGTCCTCAGGGTCCTTGCGTGCATACATTTTGATCATTTCCTGGATGTCCAATCCTCAATTCTTGAAGAAAACTTTGACTTCTTCCTTACTCCACTCGAAGTATTCTCGGATCTTCTGAGTGTATTCGCCCCGAAGCGGAGGTTTGAAGATCCTCTCCCTATAAGGGTACATCAGACAGGCCCTGAATTCCTCCACTGTAGGTCACATCATTGCATCACCAAATTTGAAGACGTGCATTGAGGGGTCCCAAAATTTTACGACTACTTTCAATAGACCAGGACAGAGGCTCATATTCTGAAGGCCACATAGAGCTTCGAGATGATATGTCTTTAAAGGCGAGATATCTCTCCCAGAGTTGAACCATTCCCACTTCCTAAGACTTTTGTTCATGTTGTCGCGCAGCTGTCAAACAAAAGGGTCAGTCTTGTACATCACAAAGTAGTAAACAAAGGGTTCAAGTCCACAATAAAGTGTTCATACAGTTGAGAGGTCTCCCACTTAGGAGTGCATAAACATGATTATTTAAATGCGTTAGAATAAATCATGTATAGCTTTACTGCATATTATAGCTATGTCTGTGCACTACATCCTAATAGTCAGACCAAGTGCAAAGAAGACAAAGGCCTAGCTAGGCTGATAAGAAGTTGTCCACATGGTTGACCATGGGAGGATCTTTGGGCTGCTTATGTAGAGTGACCGATCCCCTAGAGAGGATGTCACCTTTTGGGCAAAGAAACATGGACCTTGGAATTTGGGACGTCGTCGAATGGATGAACGACAGATGAATTCCAGTCGAGTTATAGGATCACAAATGTATAGAATGACCTACTCACGAGAGGCAGTGTCATACAGATTCGCTCACAAAGGAAGGAAGCCAAAGACGTAAACTCTGGGAATCCATCGAATTTGGAGAACGGGAGAAGAGTTTCGGCCATAGAAGGATTTTTTTCTCCGATAATGATGAGAAGGCACGACCTTTTGGCTGATAATAAGCCAGATCAGATCGAAAAGTTCCAAGGTTTCACAAACTATGGAGGTTCAATCCCTCTTTTTTCTCTTTCTTTTTTTTTTTTTCAGGGGTAGAACTAAACATAGTACTTCTTTACCTGATCCAGATTTGTCAGATACTGTAATTCTTCTCCATCAAGGTCGGTCAACCGTATAGCCTTGCCTGGGAGGATTTCTTTGATAATAAAAGGTCTGCTCCAGTTTGGACGGAACTTACCCCTAGGGTCGTGTATGGGAGCCCTTTGCTCCTTTAGCACCAAGTCTCCAACTACCAAGTGACGAGGATTTACTTTCTTATTGAAGGTGGCAGCAATCCTCTGTTGATACTTCTTTGAATTGTCTACAGCCCTCATCCTTTTTTCATCAATAAAATTCAATTCCTCATATCTCGCTCGCCTCCATTCGGCCTCGGAGATCTTAGATTCCATAAGGGTCCTCAAGGAAGGGACCTCTAACTCAACGGGAAGAACTGCCTCCATACCATAGACTAAGGAGTAGGGAGTTGCTCCCGTAGATGTCCTAACCGAAGTGCGGTAGGCCCATAAAGCATAAGGAAGCTTATCTGCCCAGTCTGTGTTAGTTTGTGCCATCTTCTGTAGGATAACCTTGATGTTCTTGTTAGCTACCTCGACTGCTCCATTTGTCTGTGGGTGATAAGGAGAAGACCTATGCTGATTGATATAGAACTTCTCACACAAGTCTTGCACCTTACCCCTGAAATGTGTACCTTGATCGGATATCAAATCCTGAAACATGCCATGGCGGCAAATGATGTACTCCTGTAAGAACTTGGCCACTTTGTTGGCAGTGAGCTTGGCATAGGACTGTGCCTCCACCCACTTGGTGAAATAATCTATGGCAACTAGGATAAATTCATGTCCATTGGATGCCTTGGGGTTTACCTTCCCAATCACATCTATACCCCAGGTCGAAAATGGCCAAGGAGAACTCAAGGTATGCAACTCTGCTGGGGGCACGTGGATAAGATTGGAAAATATCTGGCACTTGTGACATCTTTTCACAAAGTCGACATAGTCTGCTTCCATAGTGTCCCAATAATACCCCAAGCGTAGGATCTTCTTAGCAAGCATCCTGGCATTCATGTAGGGTCCACATATCCCTTCATGGATTTGTTCGATAACATTCCGGGCCTGTTCCTCATTGACACAAACCAACTGGACTCCATCATAAGACCTCTTATATAGAATATCTTCACATAATATGAACTGGGCAGCACGTCTCCTTAGGGTTTTCTTCTCTCCTGACATTGCATCTGCAGGGTATTTAGATTCCCTGATGAAATCTACTATAGGGGCAAACCAAGGTCGACCGTCTGTCGTCAGTGCATTGACTTCTTCATCCATGTAAGCCGGCTGTATCATTCTTTCAATTATCAAAGGTTGCATCTTCTCATTTGGATTACCCCCAATCATTAATGCTAGCATTGCCAACGCATCAGCGTATCGATTTGTATCTCGTGGGAAGTAGCCAAAATCTATTTCTTTGAATTTACTGGCCAAGACCTGAGCCCAATGTTTATAAGGTACGAGCTTTTCATCTCTTGTCTTCCAGTCTTCCCTGACTTGATAGATGACAACTGAAGAATCTCCATACACTTTCAATTTTTGTACACCAAAAGACAAAGCCGCTCGGAGTCCTCTCACACAGGCCTCATACTCCACAATATTGTTTGTGCATTCGAACTCCAAATGAAAAGACAAAGGTATGAAGACACCATCGGGATCAACTAACAATACCCCAGCTCCATATCCTCAATGATTTTCCGCGCCGTCAAAGAACATCACCCAAGTGTCATCTCCCAGTTCTTCCTGAACAGTGGAGACTTCTTCTTCAGGAAATACGTCCTCCAATTGCTTAAGATTTCCTTCGATTGGGAGAGATGAAAAATGCTCAGCGATCACAATCCCCTTGATAGACTTTTGGTTCATGTAGGTAATATCAAACTCCGAAAGCAGCAACAACCACCGTGCCATTCTTCCTGTCAAGGCTGGTTTCTCGAAAAGGTACTTGATCGGGTCCATGCGGGAGATGAGGACAATAGGATATGAGAGCATGTAATGTCTCAATCTCCTCGTTACCCAGACCAAAGCCGTGCATGTTTTCTCCAAAGGGGTATAGTTAACCTCATAGCCCGTGAACTTCTTGCTCAGATAATACACAACCCTCTCAGTACGTCCATCTTCATCATGCTGGGCAATCATGGATCCCATTGACTCTTCTAAGACAGAAAAATACAACAGAAGTGGTCTCCCAGGGGTTGGCGGGACCAAAACTGGCGGATTAGTCAGATATTCCTTGATCCTATCGAAAGCCAACTGGCATTGGGGATTCCAAGTTTTTGGCTGGTCCTTCCTTAATAGCTTGAAAATAGGTTCACAGATGGCTGTCAGATGCGCTATGAATCTGTTTATGTACTGCACTCTTCCTAGGAATCCTCTGATCTCCTTTTCTATTCGTGGAGGAGGCATTTCAGATATAGCTTTAATCTTCACTGGGTCAATCTCTATACCCCTCTCACTCACCAAGAAGCCCAACATTTTTCCAGCAATTACTCCAAAAGCACACTTCTATGGATTCAGTCTCAACTTGTATCGCTTTATCCGTTCAAAGAATGTCCTCAATGCCGCGAAGTGATCCTCCTTGGTAATCAACTTCACAATCATATCATCTACATATACTTCAACTTCCTTATGGATCAAGTCATGGAGGACAGTAGTAGCCATTCTTTGGTAAGTGGCCCCAGCATTCTTAAGCCCAAATGGCATTACTGTATAACAATAAGTACCCCAATCTGTAGTGAATGAAGTTTTCTCTTTATCCTCTGGTGCCATCTTTATCTAATTGTAACCTGAGAAGCCATCCATGAAAGATAACAGTGCATGTCCAGCAGTATTGTTGACCAATATGTCAATCTTGGGTAGTGGAAAGTCATCCTTAGGACTTGCTTTGTTCAGATTCCTATAATCCACACATACCCTTAATTTACCATCTTTCTTTGGGACAATGACAATATTGGCCAACCACTCAGGGTAATGGACCACTTCAAGAAAACCGGCATAAAGTTGCTTTTGGATATCTTCCTTGACCTTCAAAGCCCACTCTAGCCTCAATCTCCTCAATTTTTGTTTGTGGGGCTTTGAACCAGGCATCAAGGGAATCTTATGTTGAACCACCTCAGGGTCTATTCCAGGCATATCCTCATAAGACCAGGCAAATACTTCTTGAAATTCTTTGAATAACTCCACCATATTAGTTGTTTCTTCCTCAGTTAAAGTTGCCTTGACCTTGATCTCACGGGGCTCTTCAGTTGAGCCTAAGTTGACCATTTTGAAATCCTCTTCGACTGGTCGGGCCTTCATTTCTTTTGAAGCCTTGATAGATCGCATTAACTCAGGAGAGGGTTCATCATTCTCATCATTATCCGAGTCAGAGTTAGTATAATCGACAGGAGTGGAAGAAGAAGAAGACACAGTATAATCGAAAGTGAAATTTTCATTACTAATAGAAGAGGTGTCTACAGGATAGGAGGTCCCAAGTGGGGCAGAATCAACACTAGAAAATGTTTGCAACTTATTAAAACTTGTACTAGGCACAGACACAGCCAAATTGTTTAAAATACATGACTCATTAAAGAAGACAAAATGGTCTACACAACTCTAATTAGGGATAAGCCCATCAAAAGGATGAATAAGCTGGTGTGGACCTAAATCCTTGCTTTCGCTTTCCTCGGTGATGGCCAAGACTCCTTCGTCATCGAACAAGCTACCGACATCCACGAACTATGATCCTGTCTTCGCCGCATCACTCTGCCTTTGAATCCTCATCAGCTCCAGCTCTACCCAATCAACATCACAGTCGAAAAATATCTCAAAGCCAGGAACTCGCCGTTGAAGGTGCACGTCATACCATGGCTCGGGAAGCCACAGAATGGAAAGTCCGACCCTTCCTTGACGAAGTGTCCATTAAGAGTTGTAGTAGGTGAGATATCTTCTTCACTATGAATCCCATCGAAGTGGAGGCTATGGATCTCTTGGTTTGACCATTGTTGTTGCCATGTCTTGCTACTGCTGCTGCCTTTTCTTGGAAAAATTGAAAACTGCTTACTATTCTTGTACTTTATTTTTTCGAGCCTCGAAAAACGGTCATCGGCTCTTCTCCGCTTTGGTCAATCAAGGCCAGGGATTCCCTGGAAGGAATGTACCCCAGTCCAAATCTGTTCTCATTTATCATTAGAGAAAGCACATTGACGTCACCTTGTTGATGCAAACCCAGACCCATTCTTGGGAAGAAAGACATGTTAAGCAATGAATCAAATACAAAATTTAAATTCTTACCTGAGGGTTCTGACTTTGTTGTTGCTAGGATTGAACTGATCTGGAACCCACTCAGCTGCACCCCTGTACTGTCCTCTAAAGTGTTGTCTCCTACTACTAGGGCATTAACCATATCGGAATCGGCATACACTGTCACCACCACCCCTTCATATAGGAATCTGACCTTCTGATGCAATGACGAGGTGAGGACTCCTTCTTTGTGGATCCAGGGTGTAAGACCCGCACTCTGAAAACCCGGTCTAACCTTGTTTTCGTGTCGTGACAGGTCTTCCGATCATCACCGAGCCAGACGGGGCAAGCGGATAACAAATAGGTACGAAATCGGACCGAAGTCGACCAATTATACATGATTTTAGGTATACCGGTCGATGGTACCGGATGATGGTACCGGTCGACCGGTATGGCCTGCACAGCTATGTGCGGGAATTTGGAAATTGGTCTCTGCGGGTCCCGCTTTCCTGATTTCGAATCCTAGAAGTTTCCTAATCCAAGTAGGGTTACTAAACCCTATTTCTAGCCTATAAATACACCCTTAAACCCCTCAAATCCTTTCCATTGTCTCTCACAAACCCTAGAGGAGAGAAAGAGCTTGGAAAGGAGAAGGAGTTAGGAAGAAGAAGGAGGTGCCGCCATTACCGTTTGACGAAGCTCTCGCTACGCCTGTCAACGGTAAGTGTTTGAATCCATCTTCTTACCCTATGTTAGTTGTGTGGGTGGATCAATACCATGCAAAGTAGGTATTGATCTAAAACCCTAAATTGGCCAATAAACCCTAAGTTGCCGTCAAACCCTAGATTCGAGTTTCGAGATGATATTCATCGAAACGAGACTTGAATGAGTTGGGGATAGCTCTAACTCAAAGCCTAGACTTAGAATGGATAGAGGAAACCCTGAGAATCTATGGAGGATGATCGACGGCAGTCGAAGAACCCATGTATGGTCTTCCGAAGACATACCGGTCGACTATACCGGTTGCACATAGTGCGACCGGTATGTTGCGACCGCTACCTCTCGGGAGGTTGATTGTGGGGGACCGGCTGACCATACCGGTCGCCAGTCGTTTCCACAGAGCTGCGACCGGTACATGCCACCGGTCAGCTCTGTGAGGGTATTGTGTGATCTCTGTTGGTTTCCGACCGACATGAAATCCTAAATAATATATTCTAATGAAACCCTAATATTATGTAGGACGCTGTGACTTGTCGTTTGGATCTTGCGACGTGGAGCAAGTAATCGAACGAGCGTCAGGTAAGGGAATCTGACCTAAACCTAATAATTAATGGACAGTAAATCGTTGTTAATCATTGAATATCTATGATGTGATGTTTGTGCATATTCACATGCCATCCTTTACTTTCAGCTATTATTATTGTTCATGCATTCATAGGATGTGATTGTTAGGCATGTGATTGTTTTCGTTGGTGTGTGGAGTGGGGCATGGGCCTGGGATCGCTCTTCACACTAACACCTTTTGTAGTATTCTGTCTTAACATGCTTGGTACGGGTGGGGTATCAGGGGAAGATCGTGGTACGGTGGTCTCCGATATTGATGTTGTCCCGGCCATCGTTGGGTGGTACTGAGGATTCCGAGTCGACGCTGGCTTGTCCACGATGCTTTAGCTCTATCTCTATGCCGTAGGGAGTTATGTTGGGATAGGGTCTACCTGCGTATTGTTTCTATCCTAGTGGGTTAGTTGCGGATAGGGTATCAGGGGGAGGTGAGGTTTGGTGGTCTCCGACCCGGCCTGCACGCTCTAGCTCTATCTCTATGCCGTAGACGGCTGTGCTGGGATAGAGCATACATTGTTGACATATAGGATTGGTTAGTTGCGAGCCCAGTTTGCGAGCCCTGGCCAGTAGGGGCTTAGGTACTGGTATGGGTAGAGTATCAGGGGAGGTGCGGGTATACCTTAGCTCTATCTCTATTCCATGATGGGTGCATGTGGGTTGGTGGTAGTGTGATTACTGTGCGACGCCACACACTCGTGTATAGAGGTGTGGGGGCCACCAAACCTTTCTATAGCACATTGCAAACTTAAAACCAGACCACAACATAAAATTGGTTGTTACTCATGCATAATCTTGTGAAACTGTCTGATTGCCTTACTGAGCTGTGTTGTGTGCTCACCCTTTGTACGTACATTATTTTTAGATGTTGATGCAGCTTACACCGTGGATGACTATGTGAACGCTCCGGCGTATGGAGGTGTGGCTGCTCTGGATGTGCAAGTAGGGGAGGACGAGCATGATGCTTCATGCGAGTGCTCTTTCTGCGTGTACTTGTAATGGATTTTATTTAGTTGTTTCTGTTATTTTTGTTTGGTATTAAGAGATGTAAAAGATATTATAGTTTATGTTTGGATTTGAATAATTGGATATTTTATTATCAATAGATACTCAGTTCATTCTATTTAAAGTCTTCCGCTGTATATTTATATTCTGATTGTGGTTATGTGTAATTGGTTTGTATGGGTGGACACGGCCTATTCGAGATCCTGGTGTGAACCGTTGGTTCAATGATGGTTCACTCACACCGTTCTGGTTGGATCAGAATTGGGGTGTGACAATTTGGTATCAGAGCTCTCGGGCTCTGTTCCAAACAAACCATGCTGCACATAACGGGGTCGGTGAACTGAGTTAGGAAAATTTAAAAATCTTAATACAAACACACCCTAAGCATTGTTTGATACCTGAGACGGACTAAGAAAGAGAATAATGTACTATTCTAAATATGAAACTTAATATGTGCACAAATACTAGTTAGGAAAAAACCATGAAACTTTCATTAAAAAGAAAAGTGTATCAAATGTGATAGTGCTACAGGGTACAGTCCACAAACCGAAAAGTTACCCTGTTATATAAACCGTCATATGAAAAGAAAAGTAAATGAAAAATCATGGGGTAGGAGGCCTGGGAGGAATGGGGTCCGCTATATCATAGTCCCGCTCGTATGCGACCCTAAGCCAATGCACCTGGTCCTGAGTCACCCGTAGACCACGAGCCAGGCGTCCCAACTCCTGACCCATCGCTCGTCGAGACTCCGGGATGACCCTCGGGTGTCCCCCGATCTCGGTAAACATACTCAACACCGAGTCGGGAGGGGGCTGAGATGGCCCAGGTGTGGGAACGGATGGTGGTGGTACGGGTGGAGGCTGTGGGGCAGCCACTGGTGCTTCCCCAACTACATCGTCATCATCATCATCTCCCATCTCTGCCGCATAGGCGCCGCATTGGCCGCGCGGCTGCCTTCTGCTGCGGCTGCTACTCTCCCAAGTGGACGAGGGAGAGCCTCCAACTCGTCATCACTAACGGGCAGATCAACCATCCGCATCCTCCGTATCGCATCCCGGTCGATGTCGGAGGTCATGGAGTCCTCGACGGCTACCTCTCCTCCGGAAACTCACGCCCAGACGGCGAAGAAGGAAAGTGACGAGACGGCCATAGGGAAGGTTGCTGGCCCGATCGGCCACAGCCGCTCGATGCATGGTCCGGATGATGAGGTATGGAAGTGAGATCCGCTCTCCGGTGCAGATGCAATAGGTGACGTACTGGGTGAGCTGGGACAACTCATTGTAGTGGCCGCTCTGTGGCACTATATCGTGTTGGATAATGCGGCTGTAGACCCGGGGTATAGGTCTCAAGCTAGCTGCCTTCATAGGAGCCCCAGGGTTGAGGATCTGATGCGCTATCTCCCGGCGCAAATCTTCAGTCAAGTAACCTTTCGCCTTGGGGGCGCAGTACACCAAATCTCCATCATTGGGAACCCCAAGCAGATCAGCCAACTGGTGGGTGTTGAAGGAAATATGTACACCCCGGACGTAGCTGGTGATGCGTAGATCCCTACACTGGTTCGGGTCTTCGACATCCCCTTCGAGTTCCAAATTTGCATAAAAGTGCTTGACCAGATTAGGGCGTGTGGTCTCTGTGTAGGAAATAACCGGCAGCCAACCTAGAGCGCCAAAAGCCGTCTCTACATTGAACCGGTGCAATTGTTCCACGTTGACCCGGCGCCCGGATATAATACTCTTATCATCAAACCAGGAAAACCGAGCTTGAGCTTCCAAGGAGCGAAACCATAGCTCATCTAGCTGAGGAACTGGCGGAGAGGGAACCCGAGAACTAGAACCATGTGAGCGTTTCCCGAGGTTACGTCTAGGAGCCATTTAGAATCTGCAAAACAAAAGAAAATGAGATAAAAGTTAGAAATTTTCGAAATTTCGGCAGCATAACGACAGTAAATTGGGAAAAAGCCTCGAACTCACCCAAAAACATGGGGAGGAGGACTTACGTAACCCCCACACTCTTCAATAAACCAATCACAAGCAATTACAACAAGAAATTTCAAGAAATTCCAAGAATTTAGAAAAATTAGAAAAATTTCGAAAATTCATGAAAACCTAGGTCAAAAGACGAAAATTTTGATTTTAGGAAAACCATTCGGTGGAACCCCAAATTAGTTAAGGGCTTTTGCTCTTGGGGGTCCCTAAACCCTTTCTAAGCCGAAGGAAAAGAATTCCTACGGTTAAAACATCTCGAACAAAGAAAAACCTAAAATTCTACATATAGACGATATGGAAAATTCCTAAAAATATGAGAGAGAGGGTAGAGACCTACCTGGAGACGATATGCTAGGTCTTGAATGGAAGGAATCGGCTTCAAGTAGCACCGGTCGGACTGTAGCAACTCGGAACCCAGAGGAGAATCGCCACCGGAGAGAAAGAAGAAAAGAAAAGTGAGAAAAATCTCACTTTTCGTGATTTTAAAGTCAATTCTGGGCATACCGGTCGACGGTTTTGCCTATACCTATCGACCGGTATCAACCCAGGTGTGCGACCGCTATGTTCGCAACACTGTATACAGAGTGGCGACCGGTATCCCCTAGTCATGCGACCGGTATGTCTCGGCCAGAATTTTAATTCTGACCGGTCGACTATACCGGCCGCAGCATATTTCCACAGGTGTGCGACCGGTATGTTGCGACTGGTACGCCCCAAAAGAGCCAGAAAATTTAATTAAAAATTCCCAAAATTGTGTAAATCGAAATGTTACTTCTCGACTATTTTCCTGCATTATTCAAGACTAACACTACTATTATTGATGATTCTCACGTGTTATGTCTTCTTCTCAGATCCAAATAAATAGTCTGAGATGGCAGGTGGAAACGGTCGAAGGGGTCGAAAGCATCATCAGGCCAGAAAGCGCCTAGAAGAAGAGCAAGCTGAGCAGGACAAGGTTAGAGAAACCAGCCCTGAAGTGGAGGAGGAACAGGTCCCGGAAGTACCGATAGAATTACCGGGACCACCTCACAGGAATTCCGAGACCATAGTTACAAACTTGGTCTATCAGATGCAAGCTCAACAGAAGGAATTTCTGAGCGAGGTACTAAAGATGCTCAGTCGGCGAGGTTCTGTTCCCGCCGGTAATACGCCCGAGTCGGGAGGAGTTAACACTACCCAACGGTGCGAGTAGCCCAAGGCCGAGGGCCCAAGCACGGAATGTACCACCACCGCATCGGTTTCCGTCGCCCTTCGCCGTATCCGGGCCGTATCCGTATCCACCACCATGGTACGGAGGCGGATACCCGGGGACAGCACGATCTTAGCGGTCCGTGGACAGGTTCTTGAAGTTGAAACCGTCATCGTTCACCGACGGGACGGGGAAACCATTGTGGCCAGCACGGGGGTTTCTCGAAATGGAAAAGAACTTCCGATTGATGACGTGCACCGAGGAGGAGAAGGTACTGTTTGCCACTCACATCTTGAGAGAGGGCGAATGCTTGGTGGAATTCCACACGGGCATATTTGGAGAACCAATACACTTTAGTTGACCGGGAGGTGTTTAAAGCGGCTTTCTTCGACAAATATTTCCCAAAGAGCTTCGGGAGATCAAATGGAGAGAGAGTTTCTCAACCTGCAGCGAGGCTCGGTCGACTGTAGATGCTTATCAACAGAGGTACGAA
Organism: Protea cynaroides; assembly: GCA_028583415.1. Taxonomy (NCBI): domain Eukaryota; kingdom Viridiplantae; phylum Streptophyta; class Magnoliopsida; order Proteales; family Proteaceae; genus Protea; species Protea cynaroides. The sequence continues at coordinate 73,331,083 of CM053268.1, forward strand.
GAGCTGTTCTTCTTCGCACCAGTTAGTATGCAGGAAGAGGAGACGAAGATACATAGGTTCACCATGGGACTACGTGGAAGCATCAGGGAGCACCTTTTGGGTCTGGACAAGAAGACCTACAACGAGGCAGTGCAGGTTGCGAGGGTGATAGAGTCCAATCAGAGGGACAGCTTCTTCGCTCAGAACGGGGGAGTGAAGAGATCTGCTAAAGAGAGCTCGGGTGGCGGTAATATTAGACCATTCCGCCCATACGGGGGGCGGACTGCTACAGCACCTGCGAGAAACAACCTGGCACCACCTTGCCACAATTAGCCGGACCCAACCCGAATATTAAGTGTTATAACTGTCGGCCAAGCGGGACATGTTGCAAGGAACTGCACGCTACCTAAGAAGCAAGCTCCCCAACAAGCCGAGTTTATGCAATCACCACCGAAGAGGCAGCCGCATCACCCGATGTGGTAACCGGTACGATTTTATCCCTTACTATTTGGTTTATTCTTTCGGTTGCATGAGCATATAGAACTAAGGGGCAATATATTCCGGGAATTGTAAATGTAGCTGGTTTACCCGCCAGTATTATTTGACTCTGGGGCCACGCACTCCTTTGTTTCTGTTTCTTTTGGGAAGCGAATGAAGTTACCAATCAAGCAATTGAACCCAAGCTTAATAGTTCACTCTCCACTAGGAGTCGAAGTGGCTTTGACCAAGTATTATGGACCATGTACAGTAAGTATCGAGGGCCGAGACCTAGAAGCAAGCCTAGTAATACTTGAGATGGCAGATTTTGATGTCATTTTAGGAATGGATTGGCTAGGCCATCATTCGGCCGTCCTTTTGTGTGGGGAAAGGAAGCTTGTGCTTCTTGACAAAGAGGGGAAGGGAATACAGTTTTACTGGAATTAAGCTATCTAGGAAGCGGAAGTTGATCCTCTCCGCCCTAAAGACTAAGAGATGCTTGGAGAAAGGGGGGAGTGGGTTATCTCGGATCTGTAGTCGACCTCACAGCGAGTCACTCAAGATGGAGGATATAGAGGTGGTTCGGGAGTTTCCGGATGTATTTCCGGAAGATCTTCCGGGCTTACCACCGGACGGGGCTACGGAATTTGTGATAGATCTTATACCGGGTTCGGCTCCGGTGTCTAAAGCGCCATACGGGATGGCCCCAACCGAGTTAAAGGAGTTGAAGACCCAATTACAAGAATTGCTGGATAAGGGCTTCATACGACCTAGTATTTCGCCTTGGGGAGCACCTGTGTTGTTTGTCAAGAAGAAAGATGGAAGTGTACGGCTATGTATTGACTATCGTGAGCTGAACAAGTTGACGATCAAGAATCGGTATCCTTTGCCTAGGATCGATGATCCGTTCGATCAGCTGCGAGGGTGCAAAGGTTTTCTCAAAGATCGATCTCCGATCGGGGTATCACCAATTGAAGATCAAGGCCGGAGATATTCGAGACTGCTCGGGGCGTGGTATGGGCATTATGAGTTTCGGTTATGTCTTTCGGGTTGACCAACGCTCCAGCGTCGTTTATGGAACCGATGAACCGAGTGTTCCATGACATGTTAGACACTTCCGGTCATCGTATTCATCGACGACATATTGATTTACTCTAAGGACATGGAGACTCATACGAGCGCATTTGAGGGCAGCCCTACAACGGCCGAGGGATGTGAGGCTTTATGCAAAATTCAAGAAGTGCGAATTTTGGGTGAAGGAAGTGGCTTTCTTGGGCCATGTTGTATCCGGAGACGGTATCAAGGTTGATCCAAGCAAGATAGCTGCTATAGTAGGATGGGAAGCACCAAAATCTGTTGCGAGAGATTCGTAGTTTCCTTGGGTTGGCTGGCTATTATAGAAGATTCGTGGAAGATTACACCGGGATCGCGGTTCCACTCACCGGATTGACCAAGAAGGGAGAGAAATTTATATGGACAGACGAGTGTGGGAAGTGCTTCTAGACTTTGAAGTCAAGACTTGTCTCTGCACCTATCCAGACCATCCCCGAACCAAGCGTACCGTTTACTCTATATACGGATGCTTCAGGGTTGGGTATTGGGTGTGTTCGATGCAAGGAGAACGGTGATCGCTTACACATCAAGACGTTAAAAGAGCATGAGAAGAACTATCCCTACGCATGACTTGGAGCTAGCAGCGGTTATTCATGCAATCAAGACTTGGAGACACTATTTGTACGGTGAGAAGTTTCGGATCAAGTCGGATCACAAAAGCCTAACGTATCTCTTCACTCGAAGGATCCGAATATGAGACAGAGAAGGTGGCTGGAATTGTTAAAAGATTATGATTGCGACATCCAGTACCATCCGGGTAAAGCAAATGTGGTGGCGACGCCTTAGCGAGAAAGTGGGCATCGAAACCCGAGGCGGGACCGAGTACAAATGCTGCATTGTGTGCTGCAGCCTCGAGTTCGATGGAAATTGATGATGAACATATTATCGAAACTGCGAAGATCCGGTTGAGCAAGGCTTGATTCATAAGTTCACTATGATGTTCGCCGCCCCGAAGATCTCGCCGAGTCTAATTGATGAAGTCAAGGTAGCAATCCTACGGGATCCATATCTCAAGACGGTGCGGGGAAGACTTAGAGAAGGATACGTGCAATCCCGACTTTACCTTGGAATCGGACAAAGTACTCAAGTATCGCGGACGGTTATGTATACACGAGGAGCGAAGACTGCGATATCGGAGGCCGAGTTATGGCTGAAGCTCATTACACTCCATATTCGGTACATCCAGGAAGTACCAAGATGTACCATGATCTAAGAAGACTATATTGGTGGAGAGGTATGAAAGCAGATATAGCTCGTTTCGTGTTCCAATGTCTGAATTGTCAACAAGTTAAAGCGGAAAGACAAAGACCCGCGGGTTTACTACAGCCGTTACCAGAACCTGCATGGAAGTGGGATTGTATCACTATGGATTTCATCACTGGCTTACCTTTGACACCAAGGTCAGTGGATGCAGTTTGGGTTGTAGTAGATCGACTTACCAAGATAGCTCGATTTATTGCGGTCAGACCTCAGTATACCATGGAGAAGCTGGCCAAGTTATATGTTGATAATATAGTCAGACTTCGTGGCGTTCCAGAGAGTATAGTATCTGACAGAGATCCCCGTTTTACATCGAAATTACGGGGAAGGATTCCGAAAGCTATGGGAACAAAGTTGAAGTTCAGGACGGCTTTCCATCCTCGGACGGACGGACGGTCGAACGAACCATTCAAATTTTGGAAGATATGCTTCGAGCTTGTGCATTAGATTTCAAAGGAGCTTGGGATGAGAAGCTATCACTTATCGAGTTTGCTTACAACAATAGTTATCAGGCTACAATTCAGATGGCCCCATATGAAGCTCTCTATGGGAGAAAATGTCGTACACCTCTGTTATGGAATGAAGTGGGGGAAAGAAGAATTGTAGGACCGGAGTTTGTTGAAGAAACTTGCCGAGTGATTGATCAAATCAAAGAGAGAGTAAAGACAACTCAGGTTCGACAAAAGCACTATGCAGATAATCGACGTCGAGATCTGGAGTTTACAGTGGGTGACAAAGTGTTCTTGAAGGTGTCACCGGTGCTAGGTCTGAAACGGTTTGGTAAGAAGGGGAAGCTATGCCCCAGGTATGTGGGACCATATGAGATATTAAATCGACTTGGTAATGTAGCATATCAACTGGCTCTACCACCATCTATGTCTAGCGTCCATAATGTGTTCCATGTATCATTACTGAAGAAGTATGTCAGAGATCCATCGCATATCTTGAGCGCTGATCCTCCAGACTTGACTGAAGACTTAACTTTCGAAGTGGTGCCTGTAATGCTCTCGAGCCGAAAAGTTCAGCAACTTCGAACCAAGGATATCCATTATGTGAAGGTGCATTGGAGAAGCCAAAATGTGTAGGAAATTACTTGGGAAGAAGAGAGCGCGATGAGAAAGGAGTACCCTAACCTTTTTGACGATCAAGGTACGTTCAAATTTCGAGGCCGAAATTTCTTTTAAGGGTGGGGGAGTTGTAGTACCTACTTGCAAATTTCGGGACGAAATTTCTTTTAAGGGTGGTGGAGTTGTAAGACCCGCACTCTGAAAACCCGGTCTAACCTTGTTTTCGTGTCGTGACAGGTCTTCCGATCATCACCGAGCCAGACGGGGCAAGCGGATAACAAAGCAGTACGAAATCGGACCCGAAGTCGACCAATTATACCTAATTTTAGGTATACCGGTCGATGGTACCGGATGATGGTACCGGTCGACCGGTATGGCCTGCACAGCTATGTGCGGGAATTTGGAAATTGGTCTCTGCGGGTCCCGCTTTCCTGATTTCGAATCCTAGAAGTTTCCTAATCTTAGTAGGGTTACTAAACCCTATTTCTAGCCTATAAATACACCCTTAAACCCCTCAAATCCTTTCCATTGTCTCTCACAAACCCTAGAGGAGAGAAAGAGCTTGAAAAGGAGAAGGAGTTAGGAAGAATAAGGAGGTGCCGCCATTACCGTTTGACGAAGCTCTCGCTACGCCTGTCAACGGTAAGTGTTTGAATCCATCTTCTTACCCTATGTTAGTTGTGTGGGTGGATCAATACCATGCAAAGTAGGTATTGATCTAAAACCCTAAATTGGCCAATAAACCCTAAGTTACCGTCAAACCCTAGATTCGAGTTTCGAGATGATATTCATCGAAACGAGACTTGAATGAGTTGGGGATAGCTCTAACTCAAAGCCTAGACTTAGAATGGATAGAGGAAACCCTGAGAATCTGTGGAGGATGATCGACGGCAGTCGAAGAACCCATGTATGGTCTTTCGGAGACATACCGGTCGACTATACCGGTTGCACATAGTGCCACCGGTATGTTGCGACCGCTACCTCTCGGGAGGTTGATTGTGGGGGACCGGCTGACCATACCGGTCGCCAGTCGTTTCCACAGAGCTGCGACCGGTACATGCCACCGGTCAGCTCTGTGAGGGTATTGTGTGATCTCTGTTGGTTTCCGACCGACATGAAATCCTAAATAATATATTCTAATGAAACCCTAATATTATGTAGGACGCTGTAACTTGTCGTTTGGATCTTGCGACGTGGAGCAAGTAATCGAACGAGCGTCAGGTAAGGGAATCTGACCTAAACCTAATAATTAATGGACAGTAAATCGTTGTTAATCATTGAATATCTATGATGTGATGTTTGTGCATATTCACATGCCATCCTTTACTTTCAGCTATTATTATTGTGCATGCATTCATAGGATGTGATTGTTAGGCATGTGAATGTTTTCGTTGGTGTGTGGAGTGGGGCATGGGCCTGGGATCGCTCTTCACACTAACACCTTTTGTAGTATTCTGTCTTAACATGCTTGGTACGGGTGGGGTATCAAGGGAAGATCGTGGTACGGTGGTCTCTGATATTGATGTTGTCCCGGCCATCGTTGGGTGGTACTGAGGATTCCGAGTCGACGCTGGCTTGTCCACGATGCTTTAGCTCTATCTCTATGCCGTAGGGAGTTATGTTGGGATAGGGTCTACCTGCGTATTGTTTCTATCCTAGTGGGTTAGTTGCGGATAGGGTATCAGGGGGAGGTGAGGTTTGGTGGTCTCCGACCCGGCCTGCACGCTCTAGCTCTATCTCTATGCCGTAGACGGCTGTGCTGGGATAGAGCATACATTGTTGACATATAGGATTGGTTAGTTGCGAGCCCAGTTTGCGAGCCCTGGCCAGTAGGGGCTTAGGTACTAGTATGGGTAGAGTATCAAGGGAGGTGCGGGTATACCTTAGCTCTATCTCTATTCCATGATGGGTGCATGTGGGTTGGTGGTAGTGTGATTACTATGCGACGCCACACACTCGTGTATAGAGGTGCGGGGGCCACCAAACCTTTCTATAGCACATTGCAAACTTAAAACCAGACCACAGCATAAAATTGGTTGTTACTCATGCATAATCTTGTGAAACTGTCTGATTGCCTTACTGAGCTGTGTTGTGTGCTCACCCTTTGTACGTACATTGTTTTTAGATGTTGATGCAGGTTACACCGTGGATGACTATGTGAACGCTCCGGCGTATGGAGGTGTGGCTGCTCTGGATGTGCAAGCTGGGGAGGACGAGCATGATGCTTTATGCGAGTGCTCTTTCTGCGTGTACTTGTGATGGATTTTATTTAGCTGTTTCTGTTATTTTTGTTTGGTATTAAGAGATGTAAAAGATATTATAGTTTATGTTTGGATTTGAATAATTGGATATTTTATTATCAATAGATACTCAGTTCATTCTATTTAAAGTCTTCCGCTGTATATTTATATTCTGATTGTGGTTATGTGTAATTGGTTTGTATGGGTGGACACGGCCTATTCGAGATCCTGGTGTGAACCGTTGGTTCAATGACGGTTCACTCACACCGTTCTAGTTGGATCAGAATTGGGGTGTGACACAGGGCCTTCCCAAAAGCAGATTGAAGGAAGCAGGTATGTCCACCACATGAAGCTCAACATCGAACATAGCAGGACCAACCATAATTTGTGCATTAAGTACTCCATTGATAGTCCTCCTAGTACAGTCATAAGCCTTAACACAGTGTGTGGACGGCTTGAGCTCTGCCTCATTGAACCCAAGATGTTTGAAGGTGCTGAGAGGGAATACATTCAATGCTGAGCCTTCATCTACAAACACTCTTGGAATCAAATGATCCCTGAGACCGATGGTGATATAAATGGCCTTGTTATGCATCCTTCCTTCTTCAGTGAGGTCGGCATCACCATACATTAATTTAACAACATGAGATCCCCCAACTATGTTTGCTAGCTCAGTACAATTAGTGGAGACTGGAACTTCGATGCTGGCTAAGGATTTCAGAACTGCGTCCCTGTATGCTTTGGATGCCATGAGTAACCCCCAAATTGACACATTAGCCTGTGTCTTTTCCAACTGCTTCAAAATGGGGTTTTGGGGTTCAGGGGCAGTACATTGCTCTTTCCCTTTGTCTCTTGCCAACTGTCCGGGGTTATCAACTGTCAGGTTTGCGGGCTTGAAGGTCTTTCCACTCCGGGTTTCTGCTACAGGCTTGTCATCATACCCAGGGATGTAAACCTCCAGGTTACTGAAATCTTGTGTCGCCTGGGCTACCTCTATTTCATCTTCAATGTATATGATCAAAGGGGTTCCCTTCTCAACCCTTGCTACTGAATGCTTTGCCTGTTGAGGGAAAACCACCTCTAGATCATACTCTGGTTCTTGCTTGATGGCCACAACCTCAAGTGATCCCTCATGCTTGTTCTGATCCTTCCAACTGTAAACAGGTGAAACTGAAGATGCACCATATGCATCAGAATTCTCAAAAGGTGAAAAATTGTAACGACCATCCTCCTCCCCTTCCTCTATGAAGTTGACAGTGTGGTTAGGGAGAGGATTTTTTGCTGTAGATGTTGGTCGATTCTGAATGACAAAAGTTTCGGCCTCCAGTGCATCTTGAATTGCTTCCTTTAAGGCGAAGCAGAATTCTGTGCCATGCCCAGCCTGGTTGTGGAACTTGCAGAATCTGTCCTGCCTAAAACTTGCTGGGAGAGGATTGGGTAGTACCATTGGTCCAGGGGGCTTTAATTGGCCTGCCTTCATCAACTTATCCATGATCAATTCTCTGGGTAAACCCAGCTCTGTATATTGTCTACTTGTTCTCTGACTCTTCTGAGGATATGGAGCTTCAATCAATAATGGGACTAAAGAGGCCGCCGCCACACTCTTAGCGTGTGAAAAGGAATTTACACTAGACGCTTTGGAAGAATTATTTCTCCTGCTTGAGCTCCCCTCTGATATTACCTTATCGCCTTTATGCGGGAGATCCCCGTGGTTGATCGCATCCTCGATCTGTTGTCTAGCGGCGATTAAGGTCTGGAATGTGGTGATGCCTTGTCCAAAGATAAAAGTTTTGTATGGGTTAGCCAACCCTCATCATCATGGTGACTTGCTCTCTCTCGGAAGGTCTGTTCCAGATTTGCGCAGCAATGGCCCTGAACCTAGCCAAGTAAACAGTGAATCCTTCTCCGGGCAACTGCATGATTGTTTCTAACTGCCTTCTGTGGGTTTCCACTTCAGTGTTATAAGAGTAATGCTCCACAAAAGCAGTTGTAATGTCTACCCAGGACTTGATTTGGGAAGGTTTCAAGTGTAAGAACCATTTGTGAGCCCCACCAGATTAAGAGAACTAAAATGCTTAGCCCAACTGCTCGTCTGTGAACCCTCTCCCAATCCTCAGGATACTAGTAAATGATCTAAGATGGGTAGTGGGGCAACCTAACCCGTCAAATTTTTCCAGAGGCCATTTGAAAATTTATCTGGCAACTTGGCCTCTAGGAAGTAATTCACTCCCTCAGCGTCTATAATTTGATCTTCCATTCCTTTCATTCCTCTGAGCAAATGCTCTACATTGTGCAACCGACTCATGACGGCTGAACTGGTCAACAGTTTATCCACCTCTGATAACTTACTGGGGGAAGGCTCTTGAATCACTATCCGGGGTGAAGGAGATGCATTTATGGGGGTGGTGGGACCATTGCCCCCCTTAGGCGAGGCTGCTGCATTGGAGGCTGTTTGCGGCCCAAGATTCATGTTTTGCTTGACCAATCCTACCATGGCGTGAACTGTTCGCTCCAAACTGGTAAGTCTGGTGGTCAAAATGGCGATTGGATCCTCTAGGGGCTCATGACGATCTTCTATCTCACGGTCTTCCATTTCCTTTGCAGACTATCTGACTCTCTAGGATATCCCTGAGTTGATTGAAAACTGGGGACTCTATGTAGTCTCCTAGAGGTGGGATCCCTTACCCAACTGGATGTTATGTTTCAACTCTCCTGAAGATGACTGGAAATGTGGAACAGAGGAACAAAGGTCAGGACTCTAACAAATAGGGGGAACCGAGAATAATGATGAACATGCATGCATCAAAGCTGACTCAACCAGAAAAAGTTAGATTATGTGCGAGAACTCCATTAAGTTAATCCTCGCCAATTCCGGCGATTCAGATTGATTCTTTGGTTGGTTTTCAGCAAGAGGGTATCTGTGAAACAGACTATACCTCCGGCTGAAATTCCAACCAAATGAACACATCGGGATCACTGGATTTAGGAGGGATTCATCGTCTGAGAGGACGTGCACAGGATATCAAAGAATTTCGATTCAATCTTGAACAAATGAGTGATGGCTTTATCAGTGACCACCCGCGTTAAGCGAGGTGAAACTGGGTAAAGACAACACTTAGGTGTTCAGGGATGAATCAAGCATACAAGTGTCAATAATGTGATAATGGGACACGACAAGGCTACATTGACAAGGATAAGAATGCCTATCACCGTATATACGATGAGTCAAAGACACCTACATCCCCTTATATACCCGCATAGCTGCAGGTACAGGCCAAGGTTGTGGCTTCGCCTGGCAGGTCATCCAATATACTCTGGAGCCTGTTTCAGCTAACCACGAGGTTTGTAACAATAGTAACCAATATCTCAAGAACCATGATATCACTATATCATAAAATAATCAGCAATGTATACAATGCACCTAAACAATCAAGGCTACAAGCAAGGGTGTTCGCTACTTCTACACCTAACTACAACCTAAAGCCCCAAGATATAAGTTTATGCATAAGGAAAAAGGGATAGGGATTTACAATCTGGAGTCTGGCATGAATTCCCCAGCGAAGTTGCCACTGTGAGGACATGGGAAAA
>CM053268.1:73341306-73397091 GCA_028583415.1 Protea cynaroides
ATGGACGTAGAAGCTGTTGAAGATGCGCATGATCCTTCATGCGAGTGCAACCAGTGCATTTTTTATTAGTTTAGCTATATTTGGTTATTGGGACATGTAACGGATTATTTACCTTTATGTTTTAAGTTTTTGAGAAATAATTTGATTAGATAATTACTATATCATTGTTAAATACTCAGTTCATTATCTATAAGACTTTCGCTTATTTGTTATTTATCTCTGATTATTTCTGTGGAAGGTCTATGTAGTTGATATGGTGGGTACTACCTAACAGAGATTCTGGTTGAATCATTGATTTATTTACTGTTCATCACACTATTCTGGTTTGTCCAAAATTGGGGTATGACACCGCAACTGTCGACAACAAACAGAAAGGTAAACAACCTGTCGAGCAAGAAGACAATACAGAGTCGTGACGTCCTCGCCGTAATAGGGAAGAGTTCCAAGATGACGACTCAGACTCCGCGCCTTTAAACAAGATCGGAGACCCTCGTGGCAGTATCGGCATCCTCTCAAAGTTGATTTTGTCTTCTCACCAGAATGGGTGACATCTCGAGACCCTATTATTGAGGACTAGCGAGATACACTCTCAATGTCATGGGCGCAGGTCGCAAATAGACCTTCATCTAATGAAGTCAGTGGTAGGCCTAATACAGCCACTCGACCATCTTACCCTACGGCATGAGCATCAAACAAAAGAAGCAAAGTTTGCGGTCCAAAATAAGTCGGAGCAAACCCCGAGTCCATCAAATAATAGAGTTGGAACCCCACAAAAGAATACCTACCATTCCCCGCAAGAGCGCGAATATACAGGATGGCAATACTATGGATCACAATCAGTACGCTATTCTAGGGCGATTATCGAGGGACCCGCAGTTGGCAACACATCCAAGAGTAGCAAAAGGTCATACACAAGGCAAGAATGACAATCAGCAAGCTCCTCCACGTCTTATAAATACGGCGACAGCATAACCTTTTTTGATGAAGACCTCACCGGCGTTGAATTACCCCATGTAGACGCCATTGTGAACTCCATGGTGATCGATAAACTCAATGACGTGGAAAGGGCACTTATGGACATGGGCAGTTCGGCAGATATATTATTCTTCCATGCCTTTAAAGCAATGCGCCTGGATGAAAGGTGACTTATGTAAGACCCGCACTCCACTAACTTGGTCTAACCGTGTCATGCCAGGTCTTCCCATCATTTCTAGACCAAGTGGACCGAGCGTGTGAAGATAGATCGCAAACCAGGTATGAGAATCGAGTTAAAAACACTAAAAACATACCTAAGTTCGCATGCCTAGGTAGGTATGGTCGACCATAAGGAAGGGAACCAAAAATCTCAAACCCAGAATCCCACGATCGATGATTTCGACCTTACGGTCGACGGTTTATGTGACCGTATGATAGACCGTGAGAACCCAAATCAGACTTTGAGTTTTGAAAACTTTCCTAAACTAAGGGATTGCTTTCCTAATTGAAAGAGGACTTTATATGGAGAGTTTTTCTCTATATAAAGGATGTCCCTCAACCCTTTTTCTCTCTTTTAGAACATTAGTAAACCCTAGAGAAAGAGAAGGAAGAAAAGGAGAAGAAGAAAAAGCTAAGGAGAAGAGTTTGCTAAGAAGAGATTGACTCTCTATCATAGGCAAAGGTATGAAACGAATCTCTGGAGATGTAAACTCTAAGGAATAAGACTTATATGAAAGATAGGCAATATCCACCTATTATGATCTATGTGATTTCCTTGAGAAAATCCCAAGGAGAACTATGAGGAGTGAATTTGATGATTAGGGTTGACAAGAAATTACTAATGATGGTCATAGGATGACATTAGAATAAACCCCATTGAAGAACAGAAGAATTGACCCAGGAAGAACTCGAATTTCATGTAGACTGTGACCAGAAATCTCAAGGTCGCAACTACGGTCGACCATAGCATGACCAGTATGACCAGAGGATCGACCATAGGCATTCGGGAAGGTTTCAGAAATCATATGGTCGTAGCTACGGTCACACCATATGCGACCGTAGGGTATCGACCGTAGACAGTAAGGTCGATACAGTATGAGACCATAGGACCAATCAGGCACCTATTACTGCTCTATTTCGATTTTCGACTACTGTAACATGTCACATATGAACCCTAACTTAAATTCATATAACTTTTAGGTTGTTAAATCAATTCAAAGAGAATTTTAAGGCTTGGAAGGACATCGAGAATTGCTAACAGGTGAGGGAACAAGACCTAAACTAATTGGATAATAACAAACTGTTTATTTTTATTGAGTCCAATGCCATGATTGATTCTATGCTTGAATGCTTGTAATGTGCATCTCACATGTGATCCAATATTCCTTCTATTACTGTTCATGCGTGTTTAATTCTGTTTATTTATAACATGATAATGATGACGATGCTAGGAATAGGCATGTGAATGCATGTGTGTGGTTGGTGTGTTGGATGCGAGTCGAGCATCAAGAGGAGGACGTGGCATGGTGGTCTTCAACCTCGTCACCTAACTCTAGCTTTATCTCTACTCAAGTCTTGCCCACTAACATCATCATATTGCCATTATATTAGCAGAACTATTACGTCATAGGGCATCAGGGGAGGTGGTCACGGACCGTGTGGTCTCTAACTCTGTCAGGGGGCCTTAGCTCTATCTCTATGGACGTATTGAGGGATGCTGGGGTGAGGCCTTGGATACACTGTTTGGCATTAGGATTGGTTAGTTGCGAGCCCAGTTTGTAAGTCCTCGACAATAGGGGCTTACGTGTTGATATGGGTAGAGCATCAGGGGAAGTGTTATGCGGTGTTTGATCTAGACACTTTAGCTCTATCTCTATTCCATGATGGGTGCATGTGGGACGGTAATGGTGTTTGATCCATTGGGCGGATTCACACACTCGTGTATAGAGGTGCGGCAGCCACCAAACCTTTCTATAGCACATTGCAAACTTATGAACTAGACCAAAGATATGAATTGAATGCATGCATATGTTTGTTGCATTGTTTTGTTTACTCACTGAGTTGTGATGTGCTCATCCTTTTGAAGTCGAATATTTTTAGTTGATGATGCAGGTTCTACCGTTGAAGAATATATGAATGCACCAATATATGGACACATTGCTGTAATGGACGTAGAAGCTGAAGAAGATCGCATGATTCATCATGCGAGTGCAACCAATGTGTTTTTGCTTAGGTTTAGTTATAATATGAACATCGGATATGTAATTGATTATTTATTTTTATGTCTTGTGGTTTGGAGATAATTAGATTAAATATTTATTTATTACTGTTAGACCCTCAGTTCATTATATGTAAGACTTTAGCTTATTTGTTTATTATCTCTGATTATTAATGTGGAATGTGTGTGTGGTTTGATATGGTGGGTACGACCTATGCGAGATCATAGGTCAACCGTTGGATTATTGGCGGTTCATCACACTATTTTGGTTAGACCAAAATTAGGGTGTGACAACTTACTCCAATAAAATTCTCGCTTATCAGCTTCTTTGGCCACATCGTCAAAGTCAAAGGTGCAATAATCCTAAAAATGAGGGTCGGAACCAAACCCAGAAGGACCACTCTCTCTCTCTCCTACCTGGTAGTAGACGTCCCTTCCAGCTATAATGTCATCCTCGGCAGACCAAGTCTTAATCTCCTTCGAGCATGTATCTCATCCTACTATTTAACAGTAAAATTTCCAACTACACAAGGGATAGGGTGCTGCAAGGGAGACCAAAATCTATCTCGCAACTGTTACGCAATGGATTTGGATGCCAATGACGACAAATTCACAGGTCCTATTCAAATTGAAGATATGCGAGATGACCTGGATCAGGCCCAAGGGTCCCCAGCAGAGGACCTAATACACGTCCCAGTTTCTAAAGAGAATCCAGAAAGGCATTTTCAAATCAGGTGGTCATTACCCAAGGAACAGCGAAATGAAATCATTGCCTTCCTCCAAGAAAATCTAGATGTATTTTCTTGGACAGCGTCGGAGATGCCGGGCATCCCCTGGGAGATCATGGAACACCACCTGGAGATCTATTCCCAATTCAAGCCGGTTCAACAAAAGAAGTGCAACTTCACGCCGGAGAGAGAAACCACAATTAAAGTTGAAGTCGACAAGATTCTTGCAGCAGGGTTTATAAAAGAGGTCAAATACCAGTAATGGGTATCCAATGTTGTAATGGTCAAGAAAGCCAATGATAATTGGCGCATCGTATAGATTACTCAGACCTCAATAAAGCATGCCCTAAAAACTACTACTCTCTTCCTAGGATTAACAGATTAATTGACGCTACTGCCGGTCACAACATGCTTTCATTCTTGGATGCTTATTCAGGCTATAACCAAATCAAAATGTATCAACCTGACAAGATTAACACTGCCTTCATTACAAGCAATGGACTCTACTATTATAATGCGATGCCTTTCGGCCTAAAAAACATTGGCGCCACATATCAGCGTCTGGTCAACAAGGTATTTAAGCAACAAATTGACAGGATCATGAAAGTATATGTTGATGACTTCTTGGTTAAAAGCAAGGAAACCACCCAACATATTGGCGACTTGAAGGAAGCATTCGCTGTGTTAAGGAAACATCAAATGAAGCTCAACCCAACAAAGTGTGCCTTTGGGATTGCATCTGGAAAATTTATGGGGTTCATGGTATCAAACAGAGGCATCGAAGCAAATCCCGCAAAGATCAAAGCTATAATGGGTATGTCGCCTGCAAAAAAATCAAAACAAGTTCAAGAGCTAACATGATGGATAGCAGCCTTAAGTAGATTCATATCTAGGTCAGCAGACTGTTGTCTGCCATTCTTTAAAACCCTGAAGGGAGCTAAGCTGTAAGACCCATATCAAACTAACCCAGTCTTACCACCTTGAACCAGGTCTACCCATCATGGTCGATCCAAATGGATCACGTGCGTGAAGGAGATCACGATCTCAGGTATTAAACTGACCCAAAAACACTCAAAATAAGGGGAGGGTCGCATACCCAGCAAGGGAGGGTCGGACCCCCCCAGTATAAAAGTCAGACCCCCAGTTTTACATGGGGGGTCGAACATTTAAGGACCAGGGATCGACGGGATATCTGACCCCCCCTATCGACCCCCGGTTGTTGGTAAAAACAGTTCGAACCAAAAATTAGAAAACCTTCCTAATTTCAATGGGATTCCTTCCTAATCTCAATGGGACTTATTTTAGGAGTTTTTACTCTATAAATAGGACGTCCCTAAGCCTTTTTCACTCCTTTTACAACCCTAATTGGATTGAGAGAAAGAGAAGAGAAGGAAGAGAAGGAGAAGAGAATGAAAGTGGAGAAGAAGACCAAGGAGAATGGATTCAGAGGAAGAAGCATACTTCTTTGGTATGGATACTATCTCCATGAATTTCTTAAGACCTTAGAGTAGATAATGAAGAGGGGATTATCTAGGAGGAACCCAAATCATCCACCCATGGTTAGGTTTTCATGGAAAACCATGGGGGAAATCATGAAAGCCATATAGGTGACATGCTTTTTAAAGTCTGAATTAATTCTAATTAAATTCTATCAACTTGGTTAGGTTTTCTAGAGATATAATATCAATATATAGTTGATTCTTAAAGCTTGAAAGAGGACTTACGATCAAGTAAAGGTGAGGGAACAAGACCTAAACTAATTGGTTAATAATAAACTATTTTTATTTCTTGAGTCCAATGCTATGCTTGATTCTATGCGAATATGCTTGTAATGTGCATTCAACATGTCATCCAATATTTCTATTTATTGTTCATGCATATTTACTTTATTGTTTATAACATGATGATGATGATGATGATAGGAATAGGCATGTGAATGTATGTGTGTGGTTGGTGTACTTGATGCGAGCGAGTATCAGGGGGGTGTCATAGGCCAGGCCTCAGCACTCTAGCTCTATCTCTAACTCAAGTCTTGTGCATTAGCATCGTCGTATCACCATTACTTTAGCAGAACTATTACGTCGTAGAGTATCAGGGGAGGTGGTCTCGGTCCTTGTAGTTTCTGACTCTACCGGGGGGCCTTAGCTCTATCTCTATGGGCGTTCTGAGGGATGCTGGGGTGAGGCCTTGGATACACTGTTTGGCATTAGGATTGGTTAGTTGCGAGTCCCATTTGCAAGCCCTCGCCAGTAGGGGCTTACGTGTTGGTATGGCACTGTACAGCAATAAACGTTAACCTTTGTTGTACAATGTTCATGGTAGGGTGGATGGGGACGATAATAAATATTAACCTTTGGGCGGACTTCCACACCCTGTGTATAGAGGAGGGGTCAATCAACGTTAACCTTTGACCATCGAACCTTTCTATTGCGCATTGCAAACTTTAAACCAGACCAAAGATATGAATTGAATGCATGCATATGTATTGTTGCATTGTTTTGTTTGCTCACTGAGCCATGATGTCTGCTCACCCTCTCGACGTCGAATATTTTTAGTTGATGATGCAGGTACTACCGTCGAAGATTGTGTCAATGCTCTAATGTACGGGCACATGGCGGCAATGGAAGTTGAAGATGAAGTGGATACGCATGACTCCTCTTGCGAGTGCAACTCATGCGTATTCGATTAGAATTTATTTTAATTATTTGGATTTAGTAAAGACATGTAATTGATATTTATTTATGTCTTAGTTGATACAGAATAATTTGCTACTTAAATATGATTATCACATCTAGATTTCTCAGTTCGTTTTACTATAAGACTTCCGCTATTGTATATTTTACTCTGATTATGAATGTCGATGTATGAGGTTTAGATAAAACGGATATAGCCTACTCGAGATCCTGGTTGAACCGTTGGTTTGCTAGCGGTTCATCACACCATTCTGAATAGTGCGGAATTGGGGTGTGACATAAGCGATTTGAATGGACCGATGAATGCTAGAAATCCTTCGACGACTTGAAAGCTTTCCTAACAATACCTCCTCTACTCGCCTACCCAGAAGTCGGGGATCATCTGCAGCTCTATCTTGCTACCTAGTACAAAACTATTATTTCAGTACTAATAAAAGATATTGACAAAGCCCAGCGACCAGTGTATTACATCAGTAAAGTACTGTTGGATGCCGAAACAAGATACAAGCCGGTAGAAAAACTGGCATTGGCACTGGTCACTTCTACTCACAAGCTAAGGCCTTACTTCCAAGTGCATACTATCTCGGTATTGACTAATAAACCTTTGAAGAAAATACTTGCATGTCCCGACATATCAGGGAGACTAGTAAACTGGGCAACGAGTTAGGCGAATTCGACATTCAATTTTAGCTACGTACAGCAATCAAAGCACAAGTGCTCGCAAACTTCCTTCGTGAAATGTCGATTGATGACATTGACAAAATAGACAGAACCCTGGAACAAGAGACCCGGGAGCAGAAAATAAAAAGACAGAAGCAAGAACCATCACCAGTATGGATTTTTTTCGTGGATGGCTCTTCAAACGACCAACATTCAGGCACTAGAATTATCCTAACAAGCCCAGAAAACTTCAGAGTACAAGTCACTCTTTGATTTGACTTCCACGCGACTAATAACACTGCCGAATATGAAGCTATGTTAGAAAGACTTAGGTTGGCAAGATTCCTTATGGTACGGAAACTTGAAATCTACAGTGACTCACAGGTCATGGTCAGACAGATTAACGGCGAATATGAGGCAGAACAGCCTTGCATGCTGGAGTACATCACCAAAGCAAAATTGAAACTCGCCAAATTTGAAGCATATCAAATCAGTAACATGGACCGCGACAACAACACTGAAGCCGACACCCTCTTGCGGCTAATGGACAAAGACTTGTCTGGAATAAATTCTTCAGTCTACATCGACGTTCTGAAAAAAAACAAGTATTGGCGACATGATTGAGATCCAACAAGTCAATGGAAAGGTGACGTGGATCGACCCAATCAAACATTACATCGAAACTGGTGAATTACCTGAAGATCGGCTAGAACGCCGACGAGTTCAAGAAAAATTTTGAGGATATACTGTTCTCGATGAAAAGTTGTACAGAAAGTCCTTTACCCATCCTTTCCTGCTATGCCTCATACCAATTGAAGCAAAAGATGTCGTATGGCAGGTACATGTCAGCATATGCGGTAGTCACCTCGCAAGACGCGCTCTCTGCCAGTGACTTCTACGGCAAGGATATTATTGGCCAACCATGTTAGCAGACTGCACAGATTTCACCACTAAGTGTGAATCATGCCAGTGACATGCCATACTTAGCCACCTCCCAGCAAATGAACTACAGCCTGTCACGAACCCACTACCTTGTTCTATGTGGGGAATCGATATTGTGGGATCAATGCCTGGGAAAAAGGGAACGAAGAAATTCCTCATTATGGTCGTTGATTATTTTTCAAAATGGACAGAAGCAGAAGCTGTGACGACCACTGACGTCGCAAAACTGGAGACTTTCACCAGACAGCACATAATATATTGAGATGACATTCCACAAGTCATCGTTACCGACAATGGACCACAATTTGTCAGCCGACAGTACCAAAGATTTATCAAAGGATTTAATATCCGGCAATGCTTTGCTTCGGTATATCATCTCGAAGACGCGGGGCAAGTCGAGGCCACCAACAAGACAATCTCTCGGGGCATCGCCCGGCAACTTGGCCAGGCCAAGGGAAAATGGGTCGATGAGCTCCCAAGTGTCCTTTGGTCCTACAGAACTACAAGCAGAAAGCCCACAGGAAAAACTCCTTTCATGTTGGTCTATGGGGCTGAGGCAGTTATTCATTTTGAAGCCACTCACCTACCATCAGGATTACTAACTATGATGAAATGCTCAACGCAGAAGGACTTAGGACTAATTGGGACCTCATAGAAGAGACCCGCGACAAAACACAACTTAAGATATTGGAATATCAACAAAAGGTGGTGCGACATTACAACTCGCGTATCAGAGTGCAAAATTTCAAAGTCGATGACTTAGGACTACGTCGTACGATAGTCTCAAAGCCTACATAGCAAGGTAAACTTATGCCTACATGGGAAAGACCATACAGAATAATTCGGGTAACATGGCCGGGCAGCTGCTATCTTGAAACAATGAAAGAAAAGTATATCGAGAAGCCCTGGCACAGTAAGAACTTACGAAAGTTTTACCAATAATGTAATACGACTCTACTCATAATAATGAATCATTTTTACATTACGCATCCTCTCGCCTACTATAATCTATAGTAACCTTTCGGCACAGCCCGAACTTATGTCACTTTGTAGATCTCTTAAACTGCAACAAAACTGAGTTGACATATCCCCAAAACACATACAATGCTACTTGACACCCCACCGCACTCCCTCACAGTTTGCGGGAACATACAGGATATCAAGTCACCAAACACGCCCCGACAGATCGTGTCATTATTCATCATCCTGGGGCACTGCTACATAGATTTCTTTGCACAACATGTTGTAATAATTTATGGACTCGCATGTGTGGTTCACACTCCCAAGTTCATATGATAGGCAGCAAGGAATCAAAAAAGCAAATGACAAGTTCTTATACAAATGCTTATCAAAGCACATTCTTTATTGCAGGACAAAATAAAAAATGTTTGAATTACAGATCAGTTCCTACTAGTGTACAAGATACCCCACTACGAACTCGCGGGGTCTAACACTCCTAAGTAATCATACAACAAACTTACACAGACTTACTGTGCATCAATTTGGGCGGAGGTTCCCTTAGCTTCTCCATGCTCTCCAGTAAATTCTTCGCGGCAACTACTACCTTGTATTGGTTAGCCACACTCTGCTGTGAAAAGGTTGCATACAATGTGTCAAATGAAGGGTACGGACTTTGGTAATACATATCCTTACGCCTCTTCTCGCCCTTCAACTTGGCAACCCTCTCCTTAGCCTTGGTAAGTTTCTCCGCGAGATTACCCACTCTCGCCTCAACTGTGACTCACAAGTGACGATCTTCATCGCTCTTCTTTCACCACCAAATCACTTCTTTCTGTAATTGAACAAGTTATTGATTGTCACACGCCAATTCCGGCTGAACCAGAAGTGTGAGTGAACCGTCACTGAACCAACGGTTCACACCAGGATCTCAATAAGATCGTGTCCACTCATACAAACCATTGCACATAACCATAATCAGAATATAATAAAATACAACGAAAGTCTTTAAATAAAATGAACTGAGTAATCTATTGATAAATTTAAATAAATATCTAATTATTCAAATATAGAAACTTAATTAAATATCTTTACATCAATTGTATCTTCGACCAAAAATAAATAAATTAAATCAACTCCTAGAGGTACACGCAGAAAGGGCACTCGCATGAAGCGTCATGCTCGTCCTCTCCTGCTTGCACTTCCAAAGCAGCAACACCTCCATACGCCGGAGCGTTCATGTAATCCTCCACCGTGTAACCTGCATCAACATCTAAAAATGGTGTGTACACAAGGGTGAGCTCACAACCTAGCTCAGTAAGACAATCAGACAATGCAACAAATATATGCATGAGTAACATTTACTTCATGGTCTGGTTTTAAGTTTGCGATGTGCTATAGAAAGGATTGGCGGCCACCGCACCTCTATACACGAGTGTGTGAAGCCGCCCAATGGATCAAACACTACTGTCGTCCTACATGCACCCTATCATGGAATAGAGATAGAGCTAAGACATCCGGATCAAACACCACCAACACCTCTCCTGATACTCTACCAATACTAACACGTAAGCCCCTATTGGCGAGGGCTTGCAAACTGGGCTCGCAACTAATCAATCCTATATGTCATCACAGTAGGCCCTATCCCAACGCAGCTCCCTATGGCATAGAGATAGAGCTAGAGTCTAGTGGCCAGGCCGGAGACCACAGTGCCACTTCCTCCCCCTAATACCCTACCCGCACCAAGCATGCTAAAACAGGACGATACGAAAGGTGCTAGTGTGAGGAATGATCCCAGAATTGTGTGATGAACCGTCAATAAATCAACGGTTCAATCAGGATCTCGAATAGGCTATGCCCACGTTGTTAAACCAAAACACATTCCACATTAAGCAGAGGTAATAAAGTAAATAGCGGAAGTCTTACAGATAATGAACTGAGGTCTAGTCATGATAAATAATTGATATTCCATTTATCTCCAAGTAACCAAAACATAATTTAATACATATTACAAGTATTCAAATACGAAAATTTAAACAGTAAGTGTATTCATAGTTGAACGCTCGCTTAACTAATTACAATAGTTCTCCACAGCTTGCTCGTCATAGTCACCACATGTTCATATGTTAGCGTGTTGACATAATCTTCAACCGTAATACCTGCAACATCAGAAACTAAAAAGAATTTCGTGCACGAGGGTCAGCTCTCCAACTTGAGCTCAGTGAGTAAACAAAACAATGCAACAAACATATGCATGCATTCAATTCATATCTATGGTCTGATATATAAATTTACAATGTGTTATAGAAAGGTTCGGTGGTCGCCTCACCTCTATACACGAGTATGTGGAGCCGTCCAATGAATATCAACACTGTCGTCCCACATGAACCCACCATGGACAATATACACCCAATGAAAATGGCATTGCTATACCGGTTGCCCATACCAACACGTAAGCCCCTGTTAGCGAGGGCTTACAAACTGGGCTCACAACTAACCAATCCTAATGTCAAACAGTGTATCCAAGGCCTCACCCCAGCATCCCTCAATACATCCATAGAGATAGAGCTAGGGTCTGATGACCAGGCTGAACCACAATGTCACGTCCTCCCCTTGATGCCCCACTCGCATCAAGTACACTAACCACACACAAACATTCACATGCCTATTCCTAGCATCATTATCATCATCATATTAAAAATAAGCAGAAATTAAATATGCATAAACAGTAATAACAGGAATAGTGAATGACATGTGATATGCTATCATACAACCATAGAATCATTCACGGTATTGGACTCAATAAATAAAAATAGTTTATTATTAGCCAATTAGTTTAGGTATTGTTCCCTCACATTTGCTTGAGTGTAAATCCTCTTTCAAGTTTTAAGAATCACCTTTATATCGATAGAAAAACCTAATAAGTCGATAGATTTTAATTAAAATTTATTCCGACAGTTTTAAGCTTGTTGTAAAGCTAGGGTCGCAGGATGGGTCGTAGGTTGGGTCATAGGTTTTTGCGACCCCAGGGTATAGGGTCGATGCTAAGGTCGATTGTCCCATCGACCCTAGGTGCGACCGCAGCTTCCCTGGACTTTCTGCGAGCTAGGGGTCGATCCTGTGGTCTGGTAGGGTCAATTCCCAATCAACCCTACGTACGACCGCACGTGGTTTGAGTCGACATTTTTATTCTACAGTCTATTCTTTGATGTTTGGGTCCTTTGGCTTATTTTTATAGTCCATTCTATGATTGTTCTATGTCTCAAAACTCCAAGTTACTCACTTTTCATAGTTTTTCAATGATTTCCTCCATGATTTCCATTAGAATTTATCCATGGATGGATGGTATTAGGGTTTCTCCTAACCTAACTTCATCATAATCTATTCTAAGCTTTCAATTCAGATAGGGATTGAGGTTCATACCTTCTGTAGTCTGAGTTTCAAAGATTTCTCTGAACTTCTTCTTCTTCCTTAGCATTTTCTTCAAGTTTCCTTCTCTTCTTCTCTTCCTTCTCTTCTCTTTCTCTTACTTTCAATTAGGGTTCTAAAAGGAGTGAAAGAGGCTTAGGGACGTCCTATTTATAGATAAAAACCTCCCAAAATAAGTCCCATTGAGTTTAGGAAAGGTCCCAATTGAAATTAGGAAAGTTTCCAAATTTTCGGTTCGTGCTGTTTTTACTGTTTTCCTAGGGTCGATGCTAGGGTCAGACAATCTGAGACCCATGCGACCCCACGACCAAAAAGTCATGGGTTGGACTTCTTTTGAGGTGGGGTCGACCCTACCTGTTTAGGCATGCGACCCTACCTTCATTTTGACTGTTTTTGAGTTAAATTTCATATCGGGTCTTGGGTTTCTTCATGCACTTGGTCCACTTGGCTCGACCATGATATGTATACTGATCACGACACGAAATGTAAGGTTAGACCAGGTTCGTGGCATACGGGTCTTACAACTCCACCACCCTTAAAAGAAATTTTGTCCTCGAAATTTGAACGTACGGATCTTACATCCAGTCCATCCCATTCCACACACCAACGAAAACAATCACATGCCTAACAGTCACAACCTAGCATAGCAAGTATGCATGAACAATAATAATAATTGAAAGTAAAGGATGACATGCGAGAATGCACAAACATCAATCCACAGAATCATAATTATTAACAACGATTTACTGTTATTAAATTATTAGGGTTTAGGTCTGATTCCCTTACCTGACGCTTGATTGATATCTTGCTCCGCGTCACAAGGTCCAAACTTGCTATCACAAGGTCCTATACGATATTAGGGTTTAGTTAGAATAGTTCTCTTAGGGTTTACGTTGGTGGGAAAACCAACTGGGTCAAAAATACTCCTCACAGAGCATACCGATCGCAGTACCGGTCGTGGCACTGTGGGGAAAGGTGCGACCGGTATGGTCGACCGGTCCCCATAGACCAGTCCCTGGGAGGTACCGGTCACAATTCTGGTCGCATATGGTGCGACCGGTATGGTCGACCGGTATCTCTCCAGAAGACCATACGCTTGGTTCTCGCCTTCCGTCGGTCACCCCCTATTGTTCCTAGGGTTTCTCCTACATATTCTAGGTCTGAATACTGAGTTAGAGTTGTTTCCAACTCCATTCAAGTCCTAGCCTCGATGATCTTCGACTTAGAACTTGAATCTAGGGTTTACGACTGATTTAGGGTTTGACAGTAAACAGGGTTTAGATCAATACCTGCTTTGCATGGTATTGATCCAATTATAACTAACCATCCTATAATACTTAATGTAGAGGAAGGTTTAAGCACTTACCGTTGACTTGCGGTAATGTGTTCTTCGTCGAACGGCAATGGCGGCTCTTCCCTCTTCTTCCTAGCTTCTTCTCCTTCTTCAATATCTTTCTCCTTTCTAGGGTTTGTGAGGATCAATGAAAGAGATTTTAGGAGGTTTAGAGGTCCTTATAGAGGCTAACATTAGGTTTAAAAAGCCTCCTAACATTAGGAAAGTCCTTCGGTTTGAAATTTAAAAAGTGGGACCCGTAGAGATCCATTTCCGGATCCATGCTGCGCAGGCCATACCAGTCGACCATCTACCGGTACCATAGACCGGTACCATCAATCGGTATGAAGTTTCTCATACTTGAATTGGTCTGATTGGTCTGATTTCATACCTGGTTGTCATCCGCTCATCCCGTCTGGTTCAGTGATGAATGGAAGACCTGTTACGACATGAAACAAGGTTTAGATCGGGTTCATGGAGTGCGGGTCTTACACTGATAGTCCATCTTGTGCAGCCTACGAGCTACAACACTCTGCCCTTCTACCTTAGCAGCCCTCTCTTGCCAATTGTGCAATAATCTCCGCCAACTTGCCTCGTGCCTCCTCCAATGTTCATTTAATGCATCCTCCAATTGGTCATACGCAGCACCGAAGTTGAGACTGTCAACACGCAACGAGTTGAGATCCTGCTCCATCTTCGCTACTCACATTAAAAGGGCATCTCGCTCCGCCGTAAGACTCTGAATCTGAATCTTAAGTACACAGGCAGAAGTAGGAGGGGCCCGCGTTCGTAACAGCTCAATGGAAGAAAGTTTCCCTCCGTGATATACCTAATACAATCAAAGCGATTGTCAATTAGAAGTCCAACACATGAAAGAAACCACTCATGGGACACTTAGAGATAAACAAAATATGTTTATTTCAAACATCTGATTACAGGAGGCCATAAGTGCTGAATCCAGCATGTTACAAACAAATACAAAAAAAGAAGAAGAAAGTGGTCGTATTTCGACCTCTATCGCCATCTCGCGAGATTGGTCTGTTGCAACGGCTCCCTGATCTGATGGCACCGAAGAAGAACATGGCGCTTCAGGAAGAATCGCGAGGATTGGAGATACTACCCTAGGAGGAAAGCTGGGTCCCAGATCGGGTCCCGAACCACTCGTGACTTCATTCTGTTCGCCACCAGCCGCTACCTCCAATCCATCTCCTTCTTCGCCGCCACCTTGCCCCTCCTCGCCTTCTTCCTTTTCAGCGTCCTCTAGTATTGGCTCTGGAGAGATTGGAGCATCGATGGGGAGCAGGTACGCAAAGAAGTCAGCTTCCAGTTGGAGCTTTTCTCGGATAAACTTCGCCAAATTCCTCGCTCCATCCATAAGATGTTCGGCACCCTACCAAAGCCAGAACCCTTTCATGGCGGGGTCTTCAGCAATGTACACTTCAAGATCTTTTGACTTTTTAAAGTCGCTCACTACTTTCTCCACGCTGTCAAAGATCCCCGCCTCTAGCTCGTCCTTGTCGCTGAGCACATCTTGCACCTAGGCCGCTAGATTCTCGTACTTCCTCGTAAGGTCCTCTATCTGCAAGGCCAGCAGTTTGAATTTCGCCTTCTCTACGGTAAGGCCTCCTCTAAACATTTCTTCTCCGTAGCAACATCGTCTTTCTCGCCTTGAAGATTTTCCTCCAGTCGCTCTTTCTCTGTGCGGTGGCGAACTCACAGGGTATCTCTTTCCTGCTTCAAACTGTCGCGTTCCGCCGTCAGACTCTCGTTTGCCTTGGAGAACAAGCTCCTAGCATCGATGGGGCTATCTCGAATCCTTTCGGCAGAACAAGCACACTCTAAGGGGTTGTCCCTCTCCAGGGCTAACCGACAGGCCTCGGTATTGGCATTCTCTTCTCCCTACCTCAACGCCTTGATGGCGTGGGCACTCTGTAAAGCCACGACAAAGCAAGTGTTAGAATTACATGATAACTAACACAGTAGGGAATGACAAACTACCGTGATTGTGACTTACCCAAACAACGTCGGTCTCCAAAATGCTGTAAAGCTCTGCCCGCTCAGACCGCAAGTAAAAATTTTCAGCTGATGGGAGACAAATCTCGGCCACTAACTGTCTCGCCACTTCCAGGTCAAGGGGGTTGGAATCCTTCCCTATCATCCAGTGCGGCCAGTAAGCCCCACCTGGGCTAGAAGAAACCCGCTGGGACTTACCCCCTGGTCGGCACACTTTTAATGATCCTGTCGAGGGCGATTGAGCCGGAGACTCCCTGATTAGCTTACTCCCAGGCACTGGAATCTCCTCCCTTCTTGTTGGGTTTGCGCTGTGCTGGACTGGGTCTGACAACACCTCGCCTTGAGGTAGTCTTCCTTCACTGGCTCTATCTCCTGGGATTGCGGGGGGCGGGATTCCCACCAAGTCCTCTTGCTGGTTGGCGAGATTCTCGCCCCTGGAAGCAGCCTCACCGATGGTCTCGCGACTTGTGGACAATTCGGTGCTTCCCTCCATGGTTGTCTCGGAGCCCCGTCTGGTTGCAGTAGACTTGCTCGCGGTCACTTTCATTACCTGTGTTTTTTTTACTCCCTTGTTTGTTCCGATGGCCGGCCTCTTTCTTTGCTTTGGGCCTTGGCTCTGTGCCGCAAGCATGCACGCAATCTCGCTGGGGTCTAGCCCTTCTCTAACCACTACAAGGACAAAGGAAATATTATATTAGTCTAATAGCGATTAGGAAAGTACAACCCGGTAATAGGGGCAAGACCTACCAGAGCCTTCATTCTCGCTCTCATCCACCAATTTGTCGGGACCTGACAGGTGGTCGTCGCGAGAACCCGAGGATCCAGGTACGAGCCTTTCTTCATCACTATCATCAAGGTTGTTCAAGTCAAGTTTCGTAAGATGAGAATAGGGGATGGGGTCGTAAGTTCTCATTATAATACGGCTCTCTTTCTCTTCGCTGGTTAGGATCGGTGGAGTATTTTTGTTGCTAATCTCAAGAAAATGCCATACGTTGGCAAGCGACATGGGTTTTCCATCTCGCCTACTGACAAAGAGGAATTTCGTTTGCCAGTTATGGATCTTGTTTCGTGTGCTCCCGACTTTAGGCACTCCCAACTTCACTTTAAAGAAAAACCAACCCATAGGGGGTTGGCTTTTTGGTTAATCATTATTCAAAACAAAAAGGCTTCGAAATAGCAGCACTGTTGCCTGCCTCTTGAGAGCTGAGCATAATTACAAAACCTATGACTGACGTCTAGGAATTGGTGTGCAGTTGCGATGGAGCCAGGTCATAGTAAGCTAGGATGTCTCTCGCCTCTTTCAAGATAGGGATTTTAAACCCAGAATCAAAATACTCTAGGTAAACACTGGTTTTAGTAGTACTGGTTGAATAGATTCTCTCATCGTCTTCGGGAATTCAGCATTCGTAAAGCTCTGAGAGATTGTCTAAGATCCGTTCAAAATCAGGATCATATTGGGTAAGTTTGTTCTTGAACCCCGTAGCTGCGACATTCAAGGTCTAAGGGATGGGTGTAGTCTCTCTACGGGACTGCATTTTTGTTTCTACAACTACAAGGTTTGCTATCCTAGGAAGGTAGGTGCCTGAACCTTCAAAACGAAAAGGAGAAAATACCCGAAAAAACCAAAATACAAAGGAGAGGAGGTGGAACTTACTGGTTAGCGCTGATATAAGGAATAGGTTCTCTGCAATCAACGAAGATGACAAGAGTGGGAGGATGTGATGCCTTTAGATATTCTTTTGTGGGAGTGCAAAAGTCGAAGGAATAGGAGAAGTTTTTGCTAGGGGCCATCAGAAGTTTTATAGCTGCCGTGTGTCATCATTGCTTTGAGAATCACGATCATGGTCAGGGAAACGTGTGTCTCGAAACACCTCTCCGCATTTAATGCTTGACGTGAAAAGATGGAGGCGTGATAATCCTTCGACGTTACGGTTTGCAGTGTCTTATCAGGATAATGACACGTGGTGCCCCTTTTTTGAATTTGAGTTTTGACGGTTGAAAGTTTTGTACGAATGTGTGAGCAAGATTATTGGAATTTATTTTAAGATTATCATGACCCTGGGGACTGCGTGGCCCTAGGATGGACAAAATGTAAGTTTTATTAAGATTGTTCCATCGCACTTGTCCAGTACACTAAAACAAGGGGCAATTGTTGAGGCCATATTTCGTCTTCCAATAGTTAGAAGACATGTGTCCTTAGGTGTCGGCATATTGAGCACCTCCATGTGTCCTGGTTAGCTTGACCTATTCTCCTATGCGAGATGGCGTTCACCACTGTTTATTGGTAGCGTCTCGCTAGTCCTCCTGGACGAGATGGTATTTACCATTTGCAAGTCGCGTCTCGTCAGCTTGTCACCTAAATAATGGGACCTCGTGGTCACTTGAATGAATCTGTCATCACACGTGTTTACTTGCCTATAATTATGGTGAGGCGCGCATGTGGGGATCTTTAGCTGTTCGTAGAGTAGTTATTTCGGTGGTTATTAAGCTTCATGGTCATAAGTGACACGGCATTAATGTTAGCCTTTGGATCTTCATCTGATGGTCATGCGAGACCATCGCAGACGCTCTTGACGGTCAGGCGATTAAGTTAGAGGTTTGTTGGGAACTCTCTCTCTCAATCTATATAAGATGGCAATCGGGTAAGAGGTAAACTATTCGGAAATAACTGAATTCTTAGCTTCCAGCCATTCATGTTTTTCTTGAATTCTCTTTATCCCCACACCCTCCAGGCTAACCATTCCAGTGTAGCCTTGGACTATTTGCTCTATTACTGACTTTATCATCGGAGCGGACACCGGGATTCTAATCCTGGTCCCGTTAACTCTTTGTTTCTGTTTCACAGGATACGGACGAGCTAGTCGGATTAGTTTTCAGCAGCAACAGTTTCTGATAGTGCAACCATTACTTATTGTCCACAGCGAGACCATAGTTCAAGAAAACATCAGCACCTCTCCAATCCCTTTAAAAAAAAGAAGGAAAGAGATGCGGTGAGAAAAGGGCCGCAACTTGAGAAGCTCAAATGAGGTCTGACATCTAATAACCTTCAATAGTTGAAATTGCTCTCATCTTAGCCTCGTTCAAGTGCTTAAATATTAGGTAATAAGCAAGGCAAGAGATGCAAGATGTGGTGGTCCACTGACCTCACTAGGTCTTAGCCTAAGCCTCTATTATTTCCTTTTGTCTTCTTAGATATGATGTTTGGACCATATTTGGAGAATGACTCTCCGTTACGGTCTACCAAGATGAGAAGCAGGAAACCCTCAAACTGTTTGTAAGCCAACAAAGGCAATTCTCTCAAGGTCTGAGAGCAAGCCTCTGTTCTTTCTTTCAAGGTTGAAGACGAAGCCAACTTTTGTAGATCTGATGTTTAGACCGTCAAGTTGGAGAACTAATTCAGTTGTTGTGTAGAGTAGCCAAAAATGGGGAGGGCGATTTAACATCAGGCCGATTAGTCAAGTGCTTAAAGAAATCTGCAACCTTTGGCAAGCCTCAATGACTGTCTGTTCTTTCACTCAAAGCCTTGAGCTCTCTATTTTTTATTACTCTAAAACGCCATCTTTATTTACACTCTTAGATTCACCAATCTTCATTTACATAAAATTTTCAAAACTCCACATTACATTGTCCATAAATCCCATGATTATAGTCAAAGTGTTACCAAACGGCACTAAAAATCTCCTCTCCTTTTCCCT
Organism: Protea cynaroides; assembly: GCA_028583415.1. NCBI lineage: Eukaryota > Viridiplantae > Streptophyta > Magnoliopsida > Proteales > Proteaceae > Protea > Protea cynaroides. The sequence continues at coordinate 73,360,950 of CM053268.1, forward strand.
TCTCAGATCTCTCATTTTCCTCTCCCAATCCCAAGCCATGATTACCCGAACCCAACACATCATTGCACAGCTTTGTCGGTTCGGTAAGTTTGATGGCAAGAATGTGTTTTACTGATTTCAAAACCATAAAGATTGAGAACGATGAAAACATGACACTGTTGGAATCTGCCACTACTGAACAAGGAAGTGGGGGCAGAGAGAGGGGGAGAAGAAGGGTTAGTTGTGGATGGGGAGGAGAAAGGTAGGGATTGAGAGGACGAAGGGTTGGGTAGAAATGGAATTTTATCTTATTCTGGCTAAACTTAATTTGATTCAGGCATTCCAAACACGATAAATGAAATGTAAAGTACCTCAGCTATAATTTCTTGAAACATTAAGAACCTTAGATGTAATTTACTTGAAAAAAAAAAAGGAGGTTACTTGTGATCGATAAAAATCTAAAGAAATAAAATATTTTTTAAGTTGTTTTTAGATGCTGAGGAAATTTTTTTTAAATGAAAGAAAAAGATAGACATATAAAGTAATCATTTTTTCATCATTATTATTTTATTATGCTATTTTTTCTTTACCTTTCTTAAAATCCAAACATATCCTCTCGAAAAAGCTTCTCTAAGCATATACTTAAATATCATTCACGCACATAATATAATAATTTTAACCATTGAATAGCCAAAAAGTGGTATTGATTGATGGCATCTCAAATTTTCTAAATCCAATTCAATCAACCTTCTTCATATTAACCTGCATCCCTATATTTTTTTCTACAGCTATAGTATATAGTATACACCCTTTTTTTTAAAGTATAAAAAAATCTATATTTGAACCCTTACATGTGAGCTATCTGCAAAATTCAGACCCATAACTCTATTGTAACCTCTCCTTTTCTTATAGTCCGAGCATATGATGTTGCATTTATCAAAAAAAAAAAAAAAAAAAAAAAGCATATGATGTTGCGTATCACCAACCAGAATGTAAATTTTTAATTATTGTTTTCTATTTCCTATTTGACGCTTTCCTTCAAGAGTATGACACGCGTTGTTTGGATTTTCCTCTACTACAAACAAATTAACTCCACGTGGCAGAGTTTTATTGGATTTCTTTTTAAGGATTAAAATTTGGCCATGACTCATATTTGCAACGTTACAGATATTTGTATTTTCATCCATGTGGCAGTCTTTGATTCGTCTTATGACGAAGTGGCACTAAATGTAGTCTGTGCACCCTATATCTGATCCATTGCAACAACTTTTACGGTTTCAGCCCTCCAGGCCCGCAGCCACTGGGCCCGGGCCAGAGCATCCCCCGCCCGTGAAATTTGAGTAACGTGCAGAGAGATATGGGTATTTTCGTAACTTGAGTACATACTCAAACTACCAATGAAACGTCAGAAGACCTCAATACGAAGGCAATAGCTTTCTCAAATCTGAAAGCAATTTTCGATTTTGCTCACAGATGGCGGAGGTTTCGGACCTTCACCTGCCTGAGGAAGAAGAACATGGAGGAGAAGTGGTAGAGGAGTTAGAAACCCTAGACTCCTTCTCCGTTCCTTACTGGTTCAACAATTTCGATCACGACGACATCTATGCTTTCGATTCCGAATCATTCTCTCCTCAGTTCTGCGAATTCATAACCTCAGATCACTCCCTCCATGCTCAGATTCTCTTTGAAGATGGAGAAGTCGACGACATTCATGATCATGTACACTGCTTTCATGGTTCCGAGTCTGACTCCGTCACCGAGGTCAATTACTTCAACAGCGAAGATCAGGTAAACTACGTCATGAATTTGTTTGAACGCCGCGTAGAGCAATCGCCTGTTACTGATAACCATAGTGATTCTATATCGAACCCGTTTTCTGAAACTATAATTAACGAATCGGGTCTTGGGGTTCTTGAGGCTGGGAATCGTGAAATGAACGCCGATTACGTGGAGCTAGGGTTAGGGTTGGGTTTCACTGCAAATGGAGAGAGGGAGGATGAAAATGTTGGCTTTATGATTGACGAGTGCGGGGGTGAGTTCTTTGTGGGCAGACGGGGTTCTGTCTCTGAATCGGGTGAGTCTTCCACGGCTCATGCTGCGGAACCGTTTTTGGAAGGTCTCCGAGTTGTTGGAATTGGATCCGATTCGGATGAGGAGGAGGAAGAGGGAATGGGGGCTGTTGTGCATTCCGCTTATGATGACGAGCTCGATCGGGCACCGGACGATCTGGATCTTCCTCTTTGCTGGGATTGTCTCCATTTGGAAGATCAAAGGGAGGCGAACGAGGATTTTGAGTGGGAAGAAGTCGATGAGAGGGTCGATGAGAGGGATGTTCTGAGCATGGTTATTGATGTGGTTGAGGAGAGAATGGTTTCGACAGATATCCGATCGCAAGAAGAAGAATCAGGGGAAGGCAGGGAAGAAAGCATTAGAAATCTGGAGTGGGAAGTTCTTCTGGCTGTCAACAATTTGGAGAGGAACATAGAATTGGAGCATGAGATTGAATCCTTTCATGATACTGAATCCTTTCTTGCTGATGATTACATTTACACAGCTGATTATGATATGCTTTTTGGCCAATTTACAGAGAACGAAAGTTCGCTGAGAGGGAGTCCCCCAACTGCCAAATCAGTTGTTGAGAATCTGCCAACGATCTTCCTAACCCAAGATGATGTAAAGAACAACAATGTCCTTTGTGCTGTCTGTAAGGACGAGATCTCCACAAAGGAAGAAACCAAACTGCTTCCTTGTTCCCACCACTACCATGGGGATTGCATTATTCCATGGCTCAACATCCGGAATACGTGCCCTGTTTGTCGGTTTGAGTTACCGACGGATGATCCTGAGTATGAACAGAGGAGAACTCAAAGGGCTGGTCGTCACCTGCAGGTGGATTCTCGGGTCAGACGCGATTTTGAAATATTTCCTGAGCAGTAAGATGTCCAATTGTAGATACAGTTTTTCGGGACATTCTTTATTTTTCGTTGCTATTGTTTATGTTTATTTTGAGTGAGGTGATAGAACTGTGCTGATTCAGATTGTAATTGTAGGATTTTTTTTTTATATATAAAAAACTATCTATATTTCCTCTTATATATACATGGCTAGTTGTACTTGTACACCAATATCTCTTTCAAATCAAAATATAGATTTTGAAGATGTTTAACATTGAAATTTAGTTTCCAGTGATCCATATAATACAATATTTGTATGATTTGCCTTGTTCAATACTTTTCTTAGAACGAAGAACTTTTATGCCCAGAAAAAACTGTGGGAATGTTTTTATTGAACATGTTGGTTGCTGCTTTATTTGTTTTGTTTTGTTTTGTTTTGTTTTGGAATGAATATTGGATGGCGAAACTTCTTTGCTCAATATTTCAAATTTATTCAAAGCTTTAAAAAACTGATATACTTTTTTTTGGGTGGGTACAACCGATATACTTCATTGTGTGTTGCAAACGAAAATGGCTTTATACTGTGTAAAATTTGTCAATAACCTCTATTTCTCAGATGTCCCAGCAACTTGCATCTAACTTGCAGGCTTGCAATGAATTGAGTTTACAGAGACAATTTCTTCAAGTGCGTGTACTAAAATAATATCTAAGTAAATCAGAGGTCCAGAAAATCCTACTACTTATGGTGGTCAACAAATTATTTAATGGAAGTTTTCAAGTTGTTGTCTTTTGATTGAATTGGTCTATTGGAGCATTTCCTTATATAATGGAGAAATATAGGTTTCTAAATCATTGCTTAATAGAAGGGACTAAAAGAAAAAAAAGAAGAGAATGTTATAGTTTATTGAATAATGTGTTAATAAATTCTGGATAATCATATTGATGGGTTTCTAACCACCTAGGATGATAAGTTCAAAAATCCAAGGAAAACAAGAATCACAATCAAAGAAAGAAACCAGATTTGAGAGAATTCAAAAATCAGAAAATAAGAGTATCAGAGTTAGCCACCATGCTGGTGGAAGGCTTAGTTTATATAGGGGAATGAGATAGTAAAATACCAAACCAATTCAATGGGTGCTAACCAGTTATTAAGGAAGCCTACTGTAGGTAGGAGTGTAGGACATTCAGACTGAGAATCGATAGCAGAGTTAGACAGTTTCAGAATATCAAAGAATCATGCCCGGATTAAACAAACAGTAGCAAGAGTAACTCAGTTGTGCAGACGAACAATTATCCAAAATTAGAAATTGAAAACAGAACCTGAAAGTTAAAACTGAGATTTTCTGTACTCAGAGTGGAAATAGGACTTCAAGAATTCGATGGGAAGATCAGATTTTTAAAGCATCCCACGGTTCAGAACTAGCAATAGGACAGTAAATTGAAGTTAGATTTTCAGAGATCAGTTTTAAATAAATAGTATGAAAAACCGTAGTTGAGGATGGAAACTAGAATTCAACAGAAAAGATTGAATTTGGAGAACTGCTTCTAAAACAGAACTCAACAATGACTTACTGATCTGATCTGATCTGAAGGTCAGTTACAAAAATATGGTCCAGTTTTACACTTTTACTGGGAGTAGGATTCTAGAAAAAGGTTTTAGAGTAGTAATAGATTTCAGAAACTCTAAGAATTTAAAACAGCAGTAACCATTATCTGAATTGAAAAATAATTAATGAGCTGAAACTATAACAGAAAAAAAGGAATAGGAACTTTAACCAGATTCGAATTTGCAAATTCAGAAGGAACCTAATGAGAAAAATTCCTGAGATTCCAATGTAAAAAATTGGATCTTGAGCGCTTATTCTGAAAATAGAACTCAGCAATGATTATCCGAGTGTAAATCTAAAGTTTAAGAACAAAAAGCACAGCCAACAGAGTAATATAAATCTAAAGAACAGATTTAGAAAGCATGTGCAGGATAGGAGAAGAAAAGTTCATAAATAACTTGATTGATGGAAAGTAGAAAGAAAGAAACATGAAAAGGAAAGATATGACCAGGAGGACCTGACATGTGGGGTGGAATCCACCAATAACCCTGTTGGATCCATGGCATTCACACATGAATCCACAATGTATCTCTTAAATCCACAGAAGAAATTCTGAAATTCTGAAATTCTGAAATTCATAGACAACTGAGTCAAAGCTTCATATATATTACCAAATTCATAGACAACTGAGTCAAAACTTCATATATATTACCAAATTCATAGACAACTGAGCCAAAGCTTCATATACATTACCAAATTTGATTACAAAGCATAGCGCTTACATATGCTTAAAATTTAAATAGAAAACTGAAAACATGAATCAAACTTGGCCTAAAACTCCCCAAGTCAATAGCTTACCTTGGAGGTAGTGTCTATTGCTACTACTAAAACTTAGCCCAAAATAAAAGAAAACAACTTCAAACAAGGGTAGACTCTTACAGACCAACTGCAACCTAACTAAAACAATTTAATGACAAATAAAATAAGCAATAAAAGACTGAAACTAAACTAATAAGTAAATCCAGTATTCCTACCTCGAATCCATATTTTAGGAACATTAAAGTGGTCTATTATAAAGAAAACCCATTGGACCAAAGACCCAACACATACATAACCAAATCCAATGCTTATTTCCACTAATAAGCCCAATTCCTTGTTTTATCTACATCATGCCACCAGGGTTTCTCCACAAACAGAGGGACAAGAATACCGATTCCATTCATCAACTAAATCATAGGGAAGGGCCTAGCCCTGCACATTTTGATATGGTGTTTTGCTGAACCAAAACATGGTTGGTTCAGGAAAGGCTTTAGCAAATCAGAATGAATCCTAACTGAAAAAGAAAAGTCAGAAATAAATATAGACTAGGGAAACCTGATCTAATAGCTGCTGTATTGGGTTTCTTGAAATAAAACAAAGAAAACAAAGCCTTGAACAAAAGCCCAACAATTTGGGTGAACAAATCTGAACAATAGTTGTGACCTGAACCAGAAAACTGGTTCAAACCAGAACCACAAGATGGCTTTCTGGGTATGTTCCCCGCCATTGGTACTTAACAGAGTAGCATTACATATCCACAATATTCGATACATTTTATTATTTCCCTAGGTGTTTGAGTGTTTGAGAGCTAGAGTGGACCGTGTGATTCAATTGTTAGGTTTGTGAACCAGTACTTTTTGTGGCTACATCCGACCACATAACATTAGCTGTAGTTTATCCCTAGGTTCACTAATACACCTCTGATATATAATAAGATAACAACAGCCAATGTTTACTCACATGGTCTGTTTGATAAAACTTCAGATTCTGGATTCTATGGATTTCGACGCCTAAGAAGCCATTTTGAAGTAGAATCATGTTTGGTAAGCACAGTTGGATTTGAGCTCCCACGGAGCGAACCGGATTCAAATTGACTTCAGAATCCAAATTTTTGGATTATAAGGGGTGTTTGGTAACACTCCAGAAGTTGGATTCTGACTTCTGGAGTATAAATGGAGTAGAAGCTTGTTTGGTAACCCGGTTCGGACTTCTGGAGAATCCATGAGTGAACCGGCTCCAAATGAGCTCTAGAATTCAATTTTTTGGAGCATCAAATAGATGTTTTTTTTACTTCAGAGCACAATTTTGGAGTAAAAATCACCCCACATCACTACTACCACCAACTACCACTACCACCACCACAACCCACCAGCCACCAACCACCACCCACCACCGCCACCACCCTCCACCATTCACTTCCGCCACCACCACCACCACCACCACCACAACCACCACACCACACTGCCACCACCCACCGCCACCTACCATCGCCACCACAACCAGTCACCGGTCACCAACCACCACCAGCCACCAACCACCGCCACCACCACCTACCACCACCACCAACTATCACCCACCACCACCACCACCACCAACCACCCACCACCGCCATCCCACCACCATCCACTACCACCCACTGCCACCTACCACGCCACCACCACCAGCCACCAACCACCGCCACCACCACCTACCACCACCCCCAACTATCACCCACCACCAACCACCCACCACCGCCACCCCCATCCACCACCGCCACCACCAACCACCGCCACCACCATCCATTACCACCCACCACCCACCACCACCGTCACCAACCATCACCATTCACCACTAGTGCCACCATCCACCACCCACCAACACCATTTTGGAGTTCATGACTAAATTAGGTTAACAAACATGTTTCTACTCCTATATACTCCTGAATCCTTTTGAAGTTAGAGTAGAAATTTGAACCAGAAGTAAGAATCCCAGAGTTGAAGTTTTAACAAACAGCCATAAGTCACTGTTGGATAAAACTTCTGCTCTAGATTTTGGATTCCGGTTCAAAATAAGGGTTCTACTCTAGGCTATTCCAGGATTATTTGGGAGTAAAACCATATTTGATAACGCATTTTTGGAATGGATTCCAGAGTTTCTTTGGAACAGATTCATGTTTGATAAACACTATCCTTCAATCGAAGTCTAGAAATGGTGGTGGTGGTGGTGGGTGGGTGGGTGGGTGGGTGGGTGGGTGGGTGGGTGCTGGTGGTGGTTGTGGTGGTGGTGGTGGCGGGCAGCGGTGTTGGCGGTGGCAGTGGTGGTGGTGGGTGGTTGTGGTGGCAGTGGCGGCGGTTAAGCCTTTGTTTTGTGAAGAAGAGAGGAATGTGAGAGAGGAGAACTTCTATTTTACTTTCTTTCTTCTCCAAAAAATAGCTCCAAAATAAAAAAGCACATTTTTTTATTCTCCAAAAACTTGGATTCTGAATTCAATTTGAATCCGGATCACTTCGTGGGAGCTCGAATCCAGTCGGGCTTACCAAACGCGATTCTACTCCAAGATGGCTCCCTAGGAGTCAGAATCCATAGAATCTAGAATCCGGAGTTTTATCAAACAAGCTCTAAGAACAACAAAAGGTGTGTTTTTGTTTTGGAGCAATTTTTGATAGAAGAAAGAAAGTAAAATAGAAGTTCTTCTCTCATTCCTTTTTCTTCACAAAACAAAGGCTTGACCGCCGCCGTTGCTACCATCGCCACCACCACCTCTGCCACCATCCACCACCATAGCCACCCCCTGCCTCCACCACTACGACCACCACCAACCACGACCACCACCCACCACCACCACCAACCCCCATCACCCACCACTATTTTTCGAGACTTTGATTGGAGAGATATTGTTTATCTAACATGTTTCTGTTCTAAAGGTACTTTGAAATCCATTCTAGAAATACGTTATCAAACAAGTTTTTATTCCCAAATAATCCTGGTGTAGAATCCTTATTCTGAATCAGAATCCAAAGCAAAAGTTTTATCAAACAGGGCTACCGCTCATGTACATGGTACCTCGTCCAACAATTTTATTCAATAAGAAGTATGTAATTGGCAATGGAGATAGACTTGGCGAATGCGTATCATACAATGCAAATGATGAATCTTAGTGGTGGGTAACGATGGCATATGATTTGGTGGTAGACAGTTTTTGGGACTCAAGGATCGTAGTCGGAGTAGGTTGTTTGCACTGTGGTTGATTCAGCTTTTCCTTCCTTTTTTCCATCTTAATCTCGTTCCATGCAGTCATCAATGGTTCAAGAAACGGATTCTTTGAATCGGGAATCAGGCCGATTCTGATCCTGAGTCTTTAGGTATCAACCATTGCCGGAATCGGTCTGAACCCATGAAAAACCTGATTCTTTGAATCGGGAATCAGGCCGATTCTGCTAGAATCAGCATCCAATTCAATTCTTGTGCAGTCATCTCGGATTCAGCTGTTGCATTCTCAGTACCAGTTTGATATGTTCTTGTTTCCTACTTTGTAATTGATGTACCACCATCTTAACCTCAATTATTTTTTAAAGTCTATCTTACCGACCCCATCATCGAAATTCTTGACAATTGGCCTATAGTGGTGCCGATCCTTACTCCTCTCAAATCACGTTTTTTTTTTTTTTTTTTTTTTTTTGGTGAACTCTCAAATCACTTGAAAGTAGGTGGAACGAAACAGAGAGGGAGCTGCAAGGGTCCAGCTGATCCCACACCCCCACATCCTTTGTTTTGTTTCATATGGACTTTCAAGTGATTGGAGAGCATCTGTGGCTCTTGGGGAAGATTTGTTTGGAGGAGCAAAAAACAAATTTTAAGAATCCTACCGGTGGTTTCAGGCCGCATATCATGGCAACTGATTGCTTGAATTTTCTTTGTTGATATGTTACTAATAGGTTACAGGGGAAAAATAAAATTATGTAAGTACCATTTGGCTGTCTTGAACTGTGCCATGGATCTTCTCCAGTCACTTGAAAGTATGCGTAAAGCAATGCAAGGACATTTGTACCTTTTCCTAGGTTCGGATCTTAACCTGTTGTTGGAGGGACTTCAATCGTAATCCAGCAATTGAAGTTCAATGGTGCAAATATCGATATATTGGTATGAGTATTACTAGTTCACTCGAAGCACTGGATCACGACTGGAGAGACTGGACACATGGGATGATCTTTTTCTGCTCCTCCTGGGTTATCAAATGATGGAATTCTCTTTTCAATTGCGTATAGAAAGAGATGTTTTCGTATCCAAATCCTCTCCTCCAAGTGTTTCGGGAGGAGAGGGGGCACCCTCATTGGATAAATGACACTTTGCATTCGGGTGAATCCGAGCTCTCCATCTGAGCCAACACCCCTTTGTCGGCTCAACTTGTTGGTTCGGATGGAGGACTCGGATTCATCCAAGTCCCAGGCGTTGTCCATTCAATAGGGACGTCCCCTCTCATTCAGAAACACTTGAAGAAGAGGAAGTGGATCCGATGTTTTTCCATACCGCGTGCATATTTCTCATCGTTTTATTAACAAATGGAGAGTTTTCTTTTGAGTAGAGAAAGTGTGGAACTAAACTATCTGACGCAAAGCCCTTCAATAACGAATGTTGAGTGGGTAATTAGAAGTTACAACTACAAGCAACAAATCCTTGAGTCAACTCGATAGCAGGGTACCCTGCTCCTACGGTCCTACCCTTATAATTGACACGTATGAAGGAGAGAAGACTGATGTTGTCACCACTATTAGTTATGGAGAAAATAGGAGGCTCTGAGTCGTGGGTTGCCCACATAGGATCTTCTGGGCGGTCCAAATATCTGCCAAGCAGCTTGATTTTGGACCAAAATTTGTATGCAAATTAACGTATCAAATTTCATCTCCTTTGCATGGTGTTTGGCTAGTGGCCAAAAAGAACTTTTAAAAATCAGTACTATGAGAGGAAACACAATATTGGAGGAAGTACCATAGACGTGATGGGGTGCATGGATACATTGGAATGCATGCTAAAATATTGTGTGTGTTTGTGTGTGTGTGTGTTTTTTCTTTTCTTTTAAGATATAGATTTCAAAGAAGAATTGAACTCTTGATCTCTTTTGAGGTGTGGTTTTACACACAGAGTTAATCCCCTTGAGATTAATACAATAAGTACTTGATTGAACTAGATTATAAAATTTGATATATGATTAATTGAAATCATGTCCTCTATTCAACAGTTAAAATAACATATCATTAAATTGTAAAGATGAGAGAGTATGTGAAAGGGCTCTCTACTCACAAGGAAATAGTGTATAATATATTTATTATGGGTCATGTTGATCAGGTTGATTACACTGAGACTGTAACCATGATGAAACTATCCTTCGCACGATTAAAAGGGGGCATTGGGCAATAATGATATTGCGAACCTTCATGAAATTTTCATGATTGATAGGAATGGTTAAGGCTTAGTTTGGTTGCAATGGAAATTAAAATCGAAAGGACGAAATTTTTAAACTTAAAAATGAAACTTGTATAACTCAACGGGATTGTATAAACTATTTAAATTTTTAACCATAATTAGTACGATATTTATTAGATGTCAAATTTGTTTTACATTTTAAATGCAAGGGATTTGGATGCAAAGTGAAGTGTAAGTTAGTAACTGAATATAGAATGATTTGGAATTAGTTACATAGTCATTGGATAGCGTGTGCTATAATGATTATGAAAGAGGGCAAGCCTTGGTGTGAAGGTGAGGTTGTCATATTGCAACCTCGTGGCCACGGGTTCAAAATACGGAAACAGCCTCCCTATGTTGTGGGGGTAAGGTTGCATACATTCTATCCCTCTCCAAACCTTGTAGTAGCGGGAGCCTCGTGCACTGAGATACCCTTCTCACTGTAATAATTATGAAAGTTTCTTTTCTAAGTAAAAAAAAAAAAATTTCCTTCCCGTTCTTTTTAATTCCTCTTACAACCAATCAAAGCCTAAATGTAAGGGTAACAAGGAAAATTGTATCCACGGACATATGAACTCTTCATCAGCCATGATTTCTCCTCCACCGAAATGAATCTATTAAATAAGATTGAGGTGCCCAACACAACTCAAAATTGGTGTGGGACTGGATTTGGAAGTGCCCAATACAACCCAAAATTAAGAACTTTTTTTGGCAGGCTTGTTTTTCGGCCTTGGTCATTGGTGAAGCGCTTACCTAGCAACGCATCCCCATTGAATAAGCATGTCAATGTTGTGGAGCTAAATCTGAGTCGATTGATCACATTTTTTTTTACTGACCATATGCACAGGCAACATGGTTTGCAAACTTTCTATCTTATATTCCACCCTCTCTGCTGACTCTAACTAATTGGATCGAATTGGATATATATATATATATATATATATATATATATATATATATATATATATATATATATATATATATATATATATATATATATATATATATATATATATATATATATATATATATATATATATATATATATATATATATATATTGCAAACCATGTTGTTGGTGGAAAATTTTCATATACACACCATTAAGGATTGAAAACCTCATCTACGTTTACTAGTTTGCAAAAACATCAACCAAGTAACTGACGAAATTATTGAAATACATTTTTACCCTTCATATTAAAAATTGAAAAATTAAAAGAGTATGTTGAATGACTAATTTGACCTTTGCAATAGTAAGTATATTTTCGCTCTCTCTCCTTTTTACTCTCACCCAAGCCCTAACCCGAATCCCATCTGCGTTGGTCTCCTATGTGGTGTTGGTTCCCTCTGCTTGTGGTCTATGGCAGTATATCCTCTCCGGCATCCCAACTCCGCCACCAGGTAAGTGTATGTGCTCCCCTATATTTCCTTTGTACTATGACCGTCATCTTCTCCCTTTTTTCCCCTTTTTCCGCCATCTACTCCCTTTTTTTCCCTCTGTCCATCATGTTCTCCACTCTATTCAAAATAAAAAGGAAATAGGTTTGATTTGAAAAATCTTATTGGCTAAGTTTCCTAGTCCCCTCATAGTTCATTTTGATTAATGTCTTATTTTAGCTATTAGTTTGAAAGTATGGTTCCATGGAGAATCAGTGGAGGAAGACCACTGGAGGAGTGTAGATGAAATCGTATCATGACTACCAAAAATTTGTGCAAATGAAATCGTATCATGACTAACCAAAAATTGACACCTGATTTGGCAAGAGATCCAACCTAGAATCAAACATGAGTGGATCTTTAACACCTAATTTGGCACTCACTCGACAGTGAACAAAAAATCATTTTTTTTCCGAACTAAAACATCACCACAAACATAATATGGTTTTGGTTCCTATGGTTTTTAAGTCCATTCTACAGAGACATTGATTAATTACTATTCAATTTTGATCAACTGTACTGTTTAATAATGTATTTGCATTTTGTTTAGAAAATGGATCTAAAATGTGAGAAGTGTGGTGTTATATGTGTCGTGCGTGCAACAACTAATGGCAAACATATTGGGAGAAGGTATTTTAGTTGCCAAAATTGTCAACGGTTTGTTATGTGGGTAAGTTATTTGAAACAATGTTTATATGGAACTAGGCATTGCAAAGTGAGAATGGCGAAAATGGAAACAAACAATGGACGACAATTCTAGTGTTGCCCACATTCCACAGGAGTGAGTTTTAATCTAGTGTCACATTTGAATTGTTGTCGTATTAATGAAAGTCGTAATATGAAATGTTTGTATAATTGTCATGTAAATGGGTAATCCTAGATGCAGGATGTTCCAATGAGTAGAGGGAACGAAGACTGATACTACAATTGGTGAGGGTACGGGGACTGATACTGTAATTGAAGAGAGAGGGGAATGCTCACAGCAGACAGTTGAAAGCTTACAGACCCAAGTGATACCTACAACAAATGGTAGAACTACTCCTTCCTCGAATTATTTAAGAGGTTACTTAAGAGGAGTAATTAGAGCCAATGCGTAAAATTCTAAGATGTTTGAAGATATCCTTGATGCTGTGGAGAAGCTAGATTTGAACAATTCTGATGAGAGAGAGAGAGAGAGAGAGAGAGAGAGAGAGAGAGATAGTTAGTTAGTTAGTGACTTTAAATTTTTTTGGTAAAGTTGGATCACTGTAATTGAGTATTCGTATCTTGTATATCATTACTGTAAAATTTTGGATTTGTTTTTGTTTTGTTTTAAATCACAACAGTCATATTTATGTCACTACTGAAGTTTTTGTCATTTATAAATGTAATTTGATTTTGAGTGCTGTCCGCAAGAGAAGTCTTGCATTTTTTTTCTGCGTAGTTATATTTTTACAAAGTTGAAACTTAATCGATGGAATGAATATCAATAATAGATGCCTGGTCCCATCAGTTAAGGCTTAAATTTTTGTTGGGGTCAGCCTCAGGCTCTTCAAGATCATCCATTATCAACAATCACAAGAGGGACTTGGGATACTTCGGATGATGGTCACCCACTTCATTTTTCATGATATACAAGTTAATTGGTGTATCTCTCTACCGAATTATTTGAGGGTTCTTCTGAAAATGTAAATGAGAAGTTTTTTCATAGAAAACTTTCCCCAAATCCTTTTTGACTTTTATCTCCAAAGATTATAGAGACTTTTGAATACGAAAGAAAGTAATTTAATTTCTTTGTATAAACCCCTGTATCAAACCATTTAAAATGAGGACTACATCCCTGTTATAATGCATTACACCTAAACTCAACTCTGAAGGTCCTGATCACCAAAATTCTGGCCAAAAGTTGGTCTAATCCATGTTATTCCTTTTCAAAAAAAATTTCCATTCTTATTGGTTACATCGAAATTCAACTAAGTTCCATAAACTGTTATACCCAGCTGAAATGTTCCAAACTGTTATAATGCATTACATAAAAAAAGGCCATTAACTGTTATAATGCATTACATAAAAAAGGCCATTAACTGTTATAATGCATCACATAAAAAACCAAACTGTTATACCTTGACCGAAACTGCCATCAATGTACCATAAACTTTTATCACTAAACCATCACTGTACCATATAGTTTACTTCATAAAACTTCACAAAAACCATGACCAAAACTACTTTATCACAGAAACTTAACCGAAAATAATTCATCACATAAAAAACCAAAAAACCAACACAAAAAACTTTATGAACTGTATCTGACATTTTCCATTTCCTTCTTTCCAATCTACTTTCCCTTTTCTGCCTAGTACTTCCTGAAGTTTTCGGCCTTTTCAGCCATTCTTCGCTTTGCTATTGCATGTATACTTGTTTGTAGAGATGTCCTAGACGATTGTGATCTAGTTTGCATCTGTGATCCACTAGATCCATCTTTTCTTATTCTCTACATGGTCACATATAAGAAAAAGATTAGTATCAACCTATAAATGGATTTGGATTTTTATGTAAGCATGGATTTTAGCATGCTTGAGGATCTTATTCCTTCTTGAGAAACACCTTGTTCCTGAGTAGTCATTTCTTGTTTTTTTCTTTATTTTCTCTACATAATCATATTTAAGAGAAAATTTAGAAGCAATAAAATTGATTGAGAATTTGGTATAAGAATGGATGTTACCTATGTTTCATGTTGAGAAAAACCTTGTTGTTGAGAAGCATCATGGTGAGAAGAACCCGTGTCGAGAAGCATCATCCTTCTTTTTCTTCTTGCAGGACCTAGCATTGTGACCAATTGCTTTGCAGTAGGAATAGTGGACAGTGAAATTTCTCTTTCTGAATTCAGAAGCTGCATCCTCCTCAGCTGCTCTCCTCCTCTTTATGTTTGGCCTACCAACTCTCCTTCTATATTTAGGTGGTTGAACAATAGGACCATCTTCATTGATCATAATAGAATCCAAGCCAGACATGGCATGAATGAACTCAGAGTATGAAAACATAAATTTTTGAATTAAAAAAAATGAGGAAACATGCTCCTCCACATTTCCCCTCATGAATAGGATTGTAGCTATAGCATGCTTATATGGAACCCCACTGACTTACGTGGAACCCCACTGACTTCCCATGCAGATCACTCACACATCTTCTTCTTCATATCCACTACATACCTACTACGCCCATCATTGATCTCAAATTTATTGGGTCCACAAGACAAGACTTGACAATTCCTAGATGCTTGTTGAGCAGACACTAACTTCTTCATGACGGCAGGTGCTATCCTCCCATTGAAATCACAACCCTTCTTATATCTATCATGCATTCTAATGATAAGCTTTACTCTGATTTCGTCAATCAAAGTCAGTATAGGTTTACCTCTTGAGGGTTGTATCCACTGATTGAAACACTATGACATGTTGTTAGTGACATGGTCACTAACAATCATGTGATCAAATGCGTGTCTAGCCCACCGAGTTTCTCATCAACTATTCATATGCTTCCTTTTTACTTATTTCATTCATTGATCTGTTAAAATCTGTGGCATTATATGTGTTACACCCTAATTCTGGTCTAACCAGATTAGTGTGATGAATCGTCATTTAACCAACGGTTCAACCAGGATCTTGTATAGGTCATACCCACCATATCAAACCAACCACACATTCATAGTAATAATCAGAGGTAATAAACAACTAAGCGAAAGTCTTACAGATAATGAACTGAGTGTCTAACAATGATAACAAATAATTAATCCGATTATCTCCAAAACACAAGACATAAAAATAATTAATACATTACATGTTTTAATAATCAAATATAGCTAAACTAATCGAATATGCACTGGTTACACTCGCATGAAGAATCATGTACATCTTCAACAGTTTCTACGTCCATGGCGGCAATGTGTCCATACGTCAACGCATTCATATGTTCTTCAACAGTAGGACCTACATCTTCAACTAAAAATATTCAACGTCGAAAAGATGAGCACACATCACTGCTGAGCAAACAAAACAATGCAACAAACATATGCGTGCATTTAATCCATATATTTGGTCTGGTTTTTAAGTTTACAATATGCTATAGAAAGGTTTGGTGGCCGCCACACCTCTATACACGAGTGTGTGAATCCTCCCAATGGATCAAACACCATTGTCGTCCCACATGCACCCACCATGGAATAGAGATAGAGATAAAGTGTTCGGATCAAACACTGCCAATACTTCCCCTGATGCCTTACTCATACCAACACGTAAGCTTCTATTGGCGAGGGCTTGCAAACTGGGTTTGCAACTAACCAATCCTAATGTCATATAGTGTATCCAAGGCCTCACCCCAGCATCCCTTAATATGTCCATAGAGATAGAGCTAAGGCCCCCCGGCAGAGTCAGAGACTACACGGTTCGAGACCACCTCCCCTGATGTCCTACGACGTAATAGTTCAGCTAAGGTAATGGCGAACGACAATGTTAGTGGGCAAAACTTGAGTAGAGATAGAGCTCGAGGCTGGTTACGAGGTCAAAGACCACCATGCCACGTCCTCCCCCTGATGTTCTACTCGCACCCAACACATCAACCACACACATACATTCACATGCTTATTCCTAGCATCATCATCATCATCATGTTATAATAAACGGAATTAAATATGCATAAACAGTAATAGCGAAAACATTGGATGACATGTAAGATGCACATTACAAGCATACACGCATAGAATCAATAATGGCATTAGACTCAATAAAAATGAACAGTTTGTTATTATCCAATTAGTTTAGGTTTTGTTCTCTCACCTGTTAGCAATACTCGATCTCCTTCCAAGCCTTGCAATTCTCTTTCAATCAATTTAACAACCTAAAAGTTATATAAGTTTAAGTTAGGGTTCATATGTAACATGTTACAATAGTCGAAAATCGAAACAGAGCACTGATAGGTGTCTGATTGGTCTTATGGTCTCATACTGTATCAACTTTACTATCTACAGTCGATACCCTATGCGACCGTAGCTGCGACCATATGGTTCATGAAATCTTTCAGAATGCCTATGGTCAATCCTCTGGTCATGCTGGTCATGCTATGGTCGACCGTAGCTGCGACCTTGAAATTTCTGGTCACAGACTACATGCAATTCGAGTTCTTCCTGGGTCAGTTCTTTTGATCTTCAATGGGGTTTATTCAAAGGTCATCCTATGGCCATCATTAGCAGTTTCTTATTAACCTTAACCATCAAACTCATCCCTCGTGGTTATCCTTGGAAATTACTAAATAAATTACATGGATCATGATAGATTGATATTGCCTATCTTCTATAGAAGTCTCATTCCTTAGAGTTTACATCTCTAGAGATTAGGTTCATACCTTTGCCTGTGATAGAGAGTCAATCTCTTCTCAGCAAATTCCTTTCCTTAGTTTTTTCTTCTTCTCCTTCTCTTCCTTCTATTCCCTTCTCTTTTTCTAGAGTTTACTAATGTTCTAAAAGAGTGAAAAAGGACTGAGGGACGTCCTTTATATAGAGAAAAACTCTCTATATAGAGTCATCTTTCAATTAGGAAAGCAATCCCTTAATTTAAGAAAGTTTCCAAAACTCGGGAGTCTGATCTAGGGTCTCACGGTCGATGGCTATGGTCGCAGAACCCATCGATCGTAGGGTCGAAATCATCGACCATGGGGTTCTAGAATTGATATTTTTGTTTTCGTCCTTATGGTCAACCATACCTACCCAGGCATTCGACCATAAGTAGGTTTTCAGTGTTTTTAACTCGATTCTCATACCTGGTTTGTGATCTATCTTCACACGCTCAGTCTACTTAGTCCAGGAATGATGGGAAGACCTGGCACGACATGGTTAAACCGGGTTAGTGGAGTGCGGGTTTTACAATATGCCTTGCATGCTGTCCAGAAAAATCTTTTCAACAGGAGTGAAGGAAATTTCTTTTGAAAGTTGTTGTATAGATATCTACAACACAACCTTTGGTTGGTATTCGGAAAAAATATCTATAATTGCCTCAGATAATCCCTATGACAATACAAGAACCAAAAAGAAAAACATGTCAGATTGGATGCCAATAGGAACTATAAATTAACTACAACTTTAACACAATGAAACTTAACACATTACCTTCTACTTGTCTAACATGAATGTCAGATGAAGTCCATCAATGGCATATGATATTGCCTCTAAGAGTGTTGTTAGAAACCATGTCCAGGAGTCTCTACTTTCACTTTCCACAACAGAGAATGCAAGTGGAAAGACGCCATTATTGACATCCATTGAAGTAGCTGCCAATAGTATTCCCCTATAATTGCCTTTCAAGTGGCAGCCATCAATGCCTATAAATGGCCTGCATCCCTTCAAGAATCTTTGCTTGCACGCATCAAAACAAACAAATACCCTTTTGAAAATTGGGTTAAGAGTTGTTTCTGATGCCTCTTCATACTATAACTTGTATATACTCCCTGGGTTCCTTTTAAGCACCATCTCACCATATTTGGGCAGCTTAGCATATGACTGCTCAAATTTTCCTGTTTGGCAACCAATTTTCCCCTATAAAGTTGCTGGTTTGTTGGTTTGATACCATACTTGGTCTGAATGGCAACCTTCATGTTGTTCAGCATCATATCTGGATCTGCTTTCAACCTATTACGAAGCTTCTTTGCAATCCATAAACTGGTGGCATTTTTGTTTGATTGCTCCCTTCCACAAGTATGCTCAGTATTACATTTTCTCATAATAAATGTGTCACCATCTAGTGCCACAGCAGCATGGATTAACCATTTACAACCATCTTTGGCACAGATGGTTGTTACTCTCTTCCTATCATTTTTAAGTCTTATAATCTCTACTCCCTCTTGAATGACAAAATTTGTCAAAACTTTCCTAAAAGTATAGACATTTTCATAGATAGACCCTTGTCTGATGTCTACCCTTCTTATATCATCTATATCTATCTCCTCATGCCTACTTGTGGTCTCTTCCCGAAAATCCTCTTGCTCAATTTCAGAAAAATTGAAGTCCTCAGCATCATCTTTCTCATAGTCAACATCTTTATCTCCTTCAGACTCACTACTGTCTTCTTCCTCATCGGAGTCCCAATTTTCATCCAGTGGGTCATCCTCACTATCAAGAGCAACCACTAGTTCTTTCCCTTTCCTGCTCGACAATTTTTCCATCACAGGCATAGACTCAGGCTCAAGTGCACTTGATGTAATGGACCCCATTTCTTCCACAGGTGTACTGGCAGGTGTACTGGTACTTATGGACTCTCTACCTTTCAAAAGCCCCTATACAACCATTTTTCTTGATTGCCTCCGTGTTGGCTTTGGTCTACCTATCATACTTGAGCCGTACCCATTGATTTTGTAACTTCCTAATGTGGGCTTACCCACATTTACTCCATATATCTCCAATAGAAAAGCTCTACCCTCTGCTTTATAAATTTCAACCAAATTTATTACATCCCATCACACTTTACTTAAGTGTAATCCCCATTGGGCATCTCTATCCTAACTGAAAAGTTTACAGATCTGTCATCTGGGATTTATCTCAAAACTGTATAATAGGCTGTATGGACTACATCTATCCAGCTGATACAATCATCATCTACTACTTTGACTTCCATTTCATCCTAATACATGTAGTATACACTAATATTTTCACCCATTTGTGACTATTCTGTTTACAAATTGAGAAAAAGCAATCATAAACAATAAGGATAAAAAATAGTCAAGACTTTTGGTCAATCTGTTTTTCACCCATTTGCATCGAAGCCAAACAAATAAATAATAAAGTCAGAACCATAAGTCAAGTCAATATGTTTTTTAAGGACTAATTACCATTCATCTAGATAGAATTGAAGACCACCTACACAAACCATATATAGGAACTATAAATCTGAAAACAACCTAAGGACAACCCAATATAATAACTCAGGAAGTACAAAAGCCACCCAACATGACAAAAGTTAATAAGGCCAGTAACAAAAGGTACCCGTAAGATTGAGTGTCACAAAATGGTTTGCATCGAAGCCAGTAAACAACAAAATAAATGATTATAAATGAAAGATCCAAAGCAGCATTTGAGTGTTCTATCAGTATGCCAAAAACATAAAAAGAAAAAAACCTTAGTCACTAAGATTGAACCATTACAATGCAGCGTCAATCAACAAAAAAAAAACAATTATTTTCTTACAATCACAAGAAAACAACATAAAAAATAGTCACTAACAATAACAATGAATGACCTACAATGAAAGCAACATAGACAGTGGAATTAAATCATTACAAATTAGTCACTAACAATAAACAAATAGGACCACTTCTTTACCTGTAAAAACAATGAGGATTGGACAAATTTTGATGACAGAGAAATAAAAAAAGGGAAAAGCATCCAATGGAACACAGTTGCAGAATCCAACTTGCAGACAAGAAATCATCAAGATTCATTCCAAATAAAGTTGCTAACATAAGGGGATTTTGAAAAAAAACGACACAAATTTACCGTCCCGAGTGGTGAAAAAGAAACTCTGTAGGGCTAACCCGTCGGCTTTGTAGGACCACTTGTAGACTATAGAGGGAAAATTGCTAATGAAAGAAAATAGATTCAATGGACTACAAATAGTTGGAACAATATCGAATTAAAACTAGTAAAACCCTACCTGATTATTTTTTTTCAATCTCTTCAACATTTAGGTTAGGGTTTTTTCACATACCTGATGGGGTATTGGGTACCACTGTTTGTTGAGTAAGATGAAGATGTGGGAAAAGGGGATGATGATATTCAGAGGATTAGTAGCAATAAATTGGTGTGGATGGGGAAGAAGAAGACATAGTCGTCGATTCCTTGTAGTCGCAACCTCAATACCACCAAGTTTCGATGAAACTTTAATGCTGGCGAAGAAGATGAAGCTACTGAAGACTCGAGGAAGATGAAGTCCGTCGCCGCCGTCATCGAACAAAGGATTCGATGAACATGAAGACCATCGCCGTCGTGAACAGAGAGGATCGAGAGTGGTTTCGTATTTTTCCAAGATTTTTTACTGTTACGAATGGAGGTGAAAATTTGGGGGTAGGGAAACTATACCATTAAGGGTATTCTGGTCCTTTAACAAGCAAAAAAGGGTATTATCGTCCCTTAAAATGTTCAACATAGTTGACGTTAACAACTAACGGGATTCTTCTAACGAAGTGGACTTCGTTGATTAACTGAGTAAAGTTCTTGGTAAGTAGATGAGGTTTTCAATTCTTAATGGTGTTGTATATGAAAACTTTCCATATATATATATATATATATATATATTGATGAGTATATATTTTATTAACTCAGAAGGAAAAAAGAACATGACAAGACCCCCACTTGGGAAGCCACAAGACCAAAACACAAAAAAACCTAAACTAGTGCAGAAAAACAAATAGGAACCCTAGGGAACCCTAAGCCCGTGGTAAGAAATCCCTCTAAAATATACTGGAGGATACACACCAGCCTACCTAGACAAGGGAACTCTCACAAACCACAGGAAACAAAATTGCAAATATGCCCCCCCTGGCGAAAAAAAAGGCAAAGAAACACTAACAAATAGAAAGCCCTAACCCTCAGTATCCTTCCAGGCCAACCATTCCCACTCTTGGGATTCTTTACCCGAAGATTGATATTGGTTGTATTTCTAGATCTTAAGTACCACGATTCTTCCCCGAAAAATTTTTCATCTTGGATAGCGTGTGCTGTAATGATATGAAAGAGGACGAGCTTTGGTATGAAGGTAAGGTTGTCATATTGCAACCTAGTGGTCATGAGTTCGAAACACGGAAACAGTCTCCCCATGTTGTTGGATATTTACGTCATTTTCAGAAACCCCCTTTGAACTTATTATCTATCTAAAATCGCGATATCTTCTTCGTTTGACATTAGAATTGAGTGGTTCTAGTTTAATTTCGAAGGTAATTCCATGACCTACACATCCATGTAGGTTGCAGCCCATGACCTTGCTGCGGGATCTACCAAATACCAAAAACAACCTCAAAGTTGTAATTGAAAATCCAAACCTTGAATTAGGACTCGCAACCTCACCGTATGTGTTCACCTAGGCTTCTGTATATTAGGGATCACTTTAGTTCGGCTCAAAACACTATAGGGAGCAAGCGGGGACTGATTGATTGAAAGATTTAGGAGAGTTTCACTCACCTCTCCTATATTTTGTTGTCTACACATCAAACAAACCTTGTTCGGTAGAGGATGGAAAAAAGGGGGTGCTTACAGCCAACAACTTCCATTTTCCACCGAAGAAAACTCAGTAAACTTCTTCCTTTCCCTTTTTCTCACTCTCAAGCCCTCTTGAACCCACAACTCTCTGCTTTTACTCTCCCACGGCTCCTGCAACAGTCGCTCTCTCCCCTCTTCTTAATGCAAATGACGACTCTTTCCTTTTAGGTTTTCTCTAGCTTTTTATAAATCTCCAAGGACCTATTTACCTCTACTACATAAACCTAAAGTGTAAGACCTGTATCGTACTAACCCAGTCTTACCACCTTGTATCAAGTATTCCTATCATGGTCGGACCAAGCGGACCAAGCGGACCAAGTGCGTGAAGAAACCACAAGGCTAGGTATGTAATTCGAACTATAGATCATCTAATTGAGACGTGTGGTCGCATACCTAAACAGGTGTGGTCGACCACACCTCAAAATAATGAGACCACAGGAGTTTGGGAAGTGTGGTCTCAGATTTGGGACGTGTGGTCGACAGATCTTGCGACCCCACGTGTGACCACACGATGGTATAATTGACTCCAAAACTAGGAAACCTTCTTAATCTGAAGGAGGTTCTTTCCTAATCAAAGTAGGACTCTATATGGAGGGTTTTTCTCTATATATAGGACGTCCCTTAGCTTATTTCATTCTTTTAGAACTCAAACTGAAAGAGAGAGAAAGAGAGGAGGAGGAAGAGAAGGAGAATTGAAGAGGAAGACTAAGAGGAGGAATTTTAGAAAGAGCTCTAATTCTTCAGCAAGTTTAAAGTATAAAAGCATCTCCTACAGTAGTTGAATGCCTAGAATAGATCATGGAGAAGGTATTGATTTAAAGTAGGATCTCAACCATGAGACCCATAGACGAAAACTCAAAAGAAATCCATGAAGAGTAGGTTGGAGTAGATGATTGTGAAAAATACGAAATTAAAGCCATAGATCAATCGTAGGAAGGACCCTAATGATAGTTCAAGGAATCAAATCATAAAGGGATTAGACTGAGAATGAAAGTCGACCAAACACTCGTGTGGTCGTAGCTATGGTTGACCACACAAGGCACATGTGTCGACCACATGCCCTCGGGAAGTTTCCAGGGAGGTTGTGGTAGCATGTGTATGGTCACATGATATGCGACCACAAGTATCGACCATACACCCTGTGGTCGCAAAAACTGAGACCACAGGTGCAGCCACACCTGCGACCACTCAATTTCTGGAGGTATGATTGGTTCTATATGGGACATTTAAACACTGTAATTAATGAATATGAACTCTAACTTAGAATCCATAAATTTATTAGGTTTCCAAGTTGTCCAAAAGTGATTTGCAAAGCTTGGAAGAGGAACAACCATCGATCAATGGTAAGGGAACAAGACCTAAACTAAATGGATAATAATAAATTGTTTACTTTATTGAGTCAAATGCCATGATTGATTCTATGTTTGTATGTTTATAATTTACATCTCACATGTCATCCAATATTCCTGCTATTATTGTTCATGCATATTTAATTCCGTTTATTTATAACATGATGATGATGATGATGCTAGGAATAAACATGTGAATGTATGTGTGTGGTTGGTGTGTTGGATGCGAATGGAGCATCAGGGGAAGGATGTGGCATGGTGGTCTTTGACTTCGTCACCAGACTCTAGCTCTATCTCTACTTAAGTCTTGCCCACTAACATCATCGTATCGCCATTGCCTTAGCAGAACTATTACATCGTAGGGCATCAAGGGAGGTGGTCTCGGACCGTGTGGTCTCTGACTCTGTCGGGGGGCCTTATCTCTATCTCTATGGACGTATTAAGGGATGTTGGGGTGAGGCCTTGGATACACTATTTAGCATTAGGATTGGTTAGTTGCGAGCCCAGTTTGCAAGCCCTCGCCAATAGGGGCTTACGTGTTGGTATGGGTAGGACATCAGGGGAAGTGTTGGCAGTGTTTGATCCGGACACTTTAGCTCTATCTCTATTCCATGGTTGGTGCATGTGGTATGGCAATGGTGTTTGATCCATTGGATAGATTTACACACTCGTCTATAGAGATGTGGTGGCCACCAAACTTTTCTATAGCACATTGCAAACTTAAAAACTAGACCAAAGATATGAACTGAATGCATGCATATGTTTGTTGCATTGTTTTGTTTGCTCACAGAGCCGTGATGTGTGCTCACCCTTTCGACGTCAAAGATTTTTAGTTCTTGATGCAGGTCCTACTGTTGAAGAATATATGAATGTGCCGACGTATGGACATGTTACTGCGATAGACATAGAAGTTGAAGAAGATGCGCATGATTTGTTGTGCGAGTGCAACTCATGTGTTTTTTATTAGCTTAGTTGTTTAGTTATGGGAACATATAATTGATTATTTTACTTTATTTTATGTCTTGAGGTATATTGGAGATAATTGGATACTTAATTATGCTATCATTGTCAGATACTCAGTTCAGTAGTATTAAAGACTTCCGCTATAGTTTATTTACTCTGATTTTGCTTGTGGAATGTATCTGGTTTAATCAAATGGGCACGGCCTATACGAGATCCTGATTGAACCATTGGTTTATGGATGGTTCATCACACCATTCTAGTCGGTTCAGAATTGGGGTGTGACCTAAAGACTTAGCAATTTAAGCCCACTTGTTTTAAACCCATTCAGCATAACCAACCCACTAAAAAAAACACCTAAGCCCACCGGTGTAAACAAAGCCCATAAAAGAAATAAAAAATGATTTAAATATGAGTCCAGACCATAGTTAGTTAAAACAGGAACGGCAAAAATACAAAACGGGACGGAAGGGGTTTTAAACGGAGCAAAACAAAAATGGTACGGTAAAAAAAAAGGTCAAACATTTCGAGAACGGAAAAAAACAAAAATAGATGGTACGGGTTTTAAGCGGATCAAATATAATACGGTACGGTGAAAAAAAACGATAATATACTCCCATAAATTGAAGAATTACATTAATGAAATATGTAAATCTATTGGAAAATCATACCTAAATCAGTAGGAACATATGACATTTATGAAGTGTTTGGCCATAAAATGGTGAGAATTATCATCTTCAGTCAAGTAGTTAATTAATGTTTTATATTTGTCCAAGACTCTAAGCATGAATCCATATGGAGAGAGAGAGATAGAGAGAGAGAGAGAGAGAGAGAGAGAGAGAGAGAGAGAGAGATCAATGGTGGCTTACAATATACAATTGTTATGACCCATAACCCACACCCCACCCTAACAAGTAATAAAGTAATGAGTTTATAAACAATTATGAGGAAGTGACAGCCTTTAATCCCACATCGGTTACATGTAGAAAGCAATAAGAATATTAAATGACATGGGATTAATCAATTCATTATTTATTAAAGATGCAGGTTAAAATACATTAAAATATGGAATATGGATATGGTACGGTACGCATTTTAAACGGGTTTTAAACGGCAAGGCTTGGAGTATGGAGTATTTTAAAGTATTTTTGAGATCAATACGGCAATAAGCATATTAAACAGTTGAGTACGATACGACAGTACGGTACGCCTTTAAAACGAGTTTTAACTAACAGAGGTCTAGACCTAATAAAAAAAATGAACTCTAATTAGCAACATAAGTCCAAGCCCCAACTTAATCCCTAACATAGCTTTACTTAAAAAAAATTTAAGCCCATTTCAAGAACAAAAACTAAAATTGGCCCAACAACAGAAACCTCCCCTCATCTTTCTAATTACAGAAACCTCCCCTATTTTTTTCATTTTTTTACAGAAACCTCCCCTCTTTTATTTTATTATTTTTTTTATAAAAGGAAATGATGCCCACAATGGGTCCCACATAATGACAAAAATGGGGTGCTGACTGTCACACCCCAATTCTGACTGAACCAGAAGTGTGAGTGAATCGTCACTGAACCAACGGTTCACACCAGGATCTCAATAAGACCGTGTCCACTCATACAAACCATTGCACATAACCATAATCAGAATATAATAAAATACAACGGAAGTCTTAAATTAAATGAACTGAGTACACTATTGATAATTTAAATAAAATATCTAATTATTCTCCACACCAAATCATAAATAAATATCCTTACATCAATTGTAAATCCAACTGAAAATAAATAAAAATAAATTAAATCAACATCCTAGAGGTACACGCAGAAAGGGCACTCGCATGAAGCGTCATGCTCGTCCTCTCCTGCTTGCACTTCTAAAGCAGCAACACCTCCATATGCCAGAGCATCCATATAGTCCTCCACAGTATAACCTGCATCAACATCTAAAAATAGTGTGTACACAAGGGTGAACTCACAACTTAGCTCAGTAAGACAATCAGACAATGCAAAAAACATATGCATGAGTAACATTCACATTATGACCTGGTTTAAGTTTGTAATGTGTTATAGAAAGGATTGGTGACCACCGCACCTCAATACACGAGTGTGTGAAGCCACCCAATGGATCAAATACCACTGTCGTCCCACATGCACCCACCATGGAATAGAAATAGAGCTAAAGCGTCCGGATCAAACACCGCCAACAATTCCCCTGATACCCTACCCATACCAACACGTAAGCCCTTATTGGTGAGGGCTTGCAAACTGGGCTCACAACTAACCAATCCTAAATGTCATCACAGTAGGCCCTATCCCAGCATAGCTCCCTACGGCATAGAGATAAAGCTAGAGTCTAGTGGCCAGGCCGGAGACAACAGTGTCACTTCCTCCCCCTGATACCCTACCCACACTAAGTACAAAGACAGAACGATACGAAAAGGTGCTAGTGTGAGGAATGATCCCAGACCCCAGGCCCTTCCCATTCCACACACCAACGAAAACAATCACATGCCTAACAGTCACATCCTAGCATAGAGAGTATGCATGAACAATAATAATAACTGAAAGTAAAGGATGACATGCGAGTATGCACAAACATCAGTCTATAGAATTGTAATAATTAACAACGTTTTGCTGTTATTAAATTATTAGGGTTTAGGTCCGATTCCCTTACCTGACGCTTGTTTGATAGCTTGCTCTGCGTCACAGAATCCAAACTTGCTATCACAAGGTCCTACACGATGTTAGGGTTGAGTTAGAATAGTTTTTCTTAGGATTTACGTTGGTCGAAAAACCAACAAGGTCAAAACACTTCTCACAGAGCAGACCGATCGTGGGTACCGATCGCAGGTACCGCCGCAGCACTGTGGGGAAAGGTGCGATCGGTATGGTCGACCGGTCCCCACAGACCAGTCTCCGAGAGATACCGGTCGCACCATGTACCGGTCGCATATGGTGCGACCGGTATGGTCGACCGGTATGTCTCCGAAAGACCATACATCCGATTCTCACCTTCTATCAGTCACCCCCTATTGATTCTAGGGTTTCTCCTACATATTCTAGGTCTGAGCACTGAGTTAGAATTGTTTCTAACTCCATTCAAGTCTTCGTTTCGATGATTTTCAACCTAGAACTTGAATCTAGGGTTTACTGACTAGATTAGGGTTTGATGACAAAAAAATGGTTTAGATCAATACCTCGCTTTGCATGGTATTGATCCAATCATGACTAACCAATATAGAACGCTTAACGTAGAGGAAGGTTTAAGCACTTACCGTTGGTTCAAAGTAGAGAGTTTTCCGTCCAACGGCATGGCAGCTCTTCTTTCTCCTTCCTTAGCTTCTTCTCCTCCTTCAATCTCTTTCTCCTCTCTAGGGTTTGTGAGGATCAATGAAAGGGATTTTAGGAGGTTTAGAAGTCCTTATATAGGCTAGGATTGAGTTTAGGAAGCCTTCTAACATTAGGAAAGTCTTTGGGTTTGAAATTTAGAAAGTGAGACCCGTAGAGCGCAGGCTATACCTGTCGATCGGTACCATAAACCGGTCCCATCGACCGGTATGAAAATATCACTCTTAATTCTGGTCCGTTTTCATACCTGGTTGTCATCTGCTCATCCTATCTGGCCCAGTGATGATTAGAAGACCTGTTACGATATGAATGAAAGGTTTAGATCGGGTTCATGGAGTGCGGGTCTTACAACTCCCCCACCCTTAAAAGAAATTTCGTCCTCGAAATTTGCATGTAGGTTTCACAACTCCCCCACCCTTAAAATAAATTTCGGCCTCAAAATTTGAACGTACCTTGGTCGTCAAAAAGGTTAGGGTATTCCATTCGCATCACATTCTCTTCCTCCCAAGTGATTTCTTCTACATCTTCGCTTTTTCAATGCACTTTCACATAATGGATATCCTTGCTTCGGAGATGTTGTATCTTTCGGCTTGTGAGCATCACAAGTACTACTTCAAATGTCAAGTCCTCTGTCAAGTCTGATGGGTCTGCTGTCAAGATGTGCAATGGATCCCTGACATACTTCTTCAATAAAGAAACATGGAACACATCATGAACGGTTGACATGGATGTGGTAGAGCCAGCTGATATGCCACATTGCCACGTCTGGTCAAAATTTCGTATGGTCCCACATACCTGGGGCATAGTTTTCCCTTCTTACCGAACCGTTTCAGACCTTGCATAGGTGATATCTTCAAGAATACCTTGTCACCCACTGCAAACTCCAGATCTCGACGTTGGTTATCTGCATAGTGCTTTTGTCGAACTTGAGCTGTCTTCACTCTTTCCTTAATTTGATCAATCACTCGACAAGTTTTTTCGACGAACTCCGATCCTACAATCCTTCTCTCTCCCACCTCATTCCATAACAGAGATGTACAACATTTCTTCCCATAGAGTGCCTCATATGGAGCCATTTGGATCGTAGCCTGGTAACTATTATTATAAGCAAACTCGATAAGCGATAGCTTCTCGTCCCAAGCTCCTTTGAAATCTAGGGCACACGCTCGGAGCATATCCTCCAAGATTTGAATTGTCACACCCCAATTCTGTACTATTCAGAATGGTGTGATGAACCGCTAATAAACCAACGATTCAATCAGGATCTCAAATAGGCTGTGTCCGTTTGCTTAAACCATACACATCCACAACCATAATCAGAGTAAATAAACAATAGCGGAAGTCTTATATATTAAATGAACTGAGAGTCTAAAGATGATAACATAAATTAAGTATTCAATTATCTCCAAAAAGATACTAAGACATAAAATAAAATATTTAATCAATTACATCGTCTGTATAAATTGAATAAAATCTAATCGAAAACACAAGAATTGCACTCGCATGACAAATCATGCGACTCCATCATAACTTCAGCGTCCATCGCCGCCGCATGTCCATATATCGGAGCATTTATATATTCTTCTACTGTGGTACCTACATCATTAACTAAAAATATTCGACGTTGAAAGGGTGAGCACACATCACGGCTCAGTGAGCAAATAAAATAATGCAACAAACATATGCATGCATTCAATCAATTCATATCTTTGGTTTGGTTCATAAGTTTGCAATGTGCTATAGAAAGGTTCGGAGGCTGCCTCGCCTCTATACATAGGGTGTGTAAGTCCACCCAATGCATCAAACACCATTGTCGTCCACATCCACCCCACCATGGAATAGAGATAGAGCTAAGGTGCTTAGGACCGCACTGCATCACACTTCCCCTGATGCTCTACCCATACCAACACGAAGGGCATTTTTGGCAAGGGCTTGCAAACTAGGCTCGCAACTAACCAATCATAATGTCAAACAGTGTATCCAAGGCCTCACCCCAGCATCCCTCAATACTTCTATAGAGATAGAGCTAAGGCCCCCCGACAGAGTCGGAGACTACACGGTCCGAGCCCTCCTCCCCTGATGCCCTACGACGTAATAGTTCTGCTAAGGTAATGGTGATACGATGATGTTAGTAGACAAGACATGAGTAGAGATAGAGCTAGAGTCTGGTGACCAGGATGAACTACAATGTCACGTCCTCCCCCTGATGCTTCACTCTGATCAAGCACACTAACCACACACATACATTCACATGCCTATTCCTAGCATCATAATCATCATCATGTTATAAAAAAACTGAATTAAATATGCATGAAAAATAAGAACAGGAATAGTAGATGACATGTGATATGCACATTACAATCATACAATCATACAATCATACAATCATACATGGTATGGACTCAATAAACGAAAACAGTTTATTATTAGCCAATTAGTTTAATTCTTGTTCCCTCACCTTTGATTGAGCGTAGATCCTCGTTCAAGCTTTATGAATCACTTTTAAATCACTAGAAAGACCTAACAAGTCGATAAATTTTAATTAGAATTAATTCCAACAAATTTAGACTAGCTGAAATTGTAGGGTCGCAGGTAGGGTAGCACCTAGGGTAGTAGTTTTCTGCGACCCTAAGGTGTAGGGTTGGACGTGGGGTCGGATACCAATCGACCCTACGTGTGACCACACCCTCCCTTGGACTTCCCGAGGGCATGTGATCGATCCTGTGGTCTTATAGGTCCATTCTAAGATTGTTCTATAGCTCATAACTATGATTTTTACACACTTTCCATTGCCTATGATGATTACTTCCATAGATTCCTTTGGAACTTGTCCATGGATGGATGATTTGGGTTTCTCTTAATCCTAACTTCCTCATAATCTATTATAGGCTCTTAATTTATGAAGGGAATTAGGTTCATACCTGAGGTTGGCTGAGATTCAGATGTTTCTCTGAACTTCCTCCTCTTCCTTAGTCTTTTCTTTAGTTTTCCTTCCCTTCTTCTTTTCCTTCTCTTTCTCTTTCTCTCACTTTCAATTAGGGTTCTAAAAGGAGTGAAAGAGGTTAAGGGATGTCCTATTTATAGAGTAAAACCCTCCAAAATAAGTCCCATCGAGTTTAGGAAAGAACCCCTTGGAATTAGGAAAGTTTCCTAATTTACAGTTTTTGTCTGTCATCGTAGGGTCGGACGTAGGGTCGCAGAATCCGTCGACCCTACACCTTCTTAATCATGCGACCCTATGATTAAAAAGTCATGGGTTGGACTTCTGTTGAGGTGGGGTTGACTCTACCTGTTTAAGCATGCGACCCTACCCTCACATTTACTGTTTTTGGATTAGACTCATACCTTGTAAGACCCGTGTCAATCTAACCCGGTCTTATCACCTTGAACCAGGTTTACCCATCATGGTCGAGTCAAATAGACCAAGGGCATGAAGAAGATCGAGATCCCAGGTATCAAATCGACCCTAAAACACTTAATTTAAGGGGAGGGTCGCATACCCAACCAAGGAGGGTCGGACCCCCCAAGATAGAAAGTCAGACCCTCAGTTTTGAAGGGAGGGTCGGACAACCTAGAAAACCTAGGGTCGAAGGGATCATCGACCCTCCCATCGACCCTCAGTTGCCGCCAAAACTGAAATTAGAAAATTTCTTAATTTTCGATTTAGATTCTTTCCTAAAAAGAGACTTATTTTAGGATGTTCCTACTCTATTTAAAGGACGTCCCTAAGCCTCTTTCACTCCTTTTACAACCCTAATTGAATTGAGAGAAAGAGAAGAGAAGGAAAAGGAGAAGAAGAGAAGCAAGGAAGAGAAGAAAGCCAAAACAAGAAGAGTTATAGATAAGGAGTAATCTTCTCAAGTATGAATAATAATTTCATGAGTTTCTACAGACCCTAGATTAGATAATGAAGAGAGCGTGATCTCGGCGAAACCCAAACCATCAATCCATAGTTAGGTTTTCATGGAAAACCATAGGAGAATATATGAAAGCTATATAGGTGGATGCTTCATGATTTTAGACCATGGGGTGAATGTTGAATGGACTGTAGGAGCAAGCCATAGGACCCCAAACATGAAGAATGGACTAAAAGAGGGAAATTGACAAAAATACATCGAGGGTCACACAGAGGGTCGATGACCATCTGACCCTAGGTGATCCTGAGTATCGACCCTCAGTGTTCGGGAAGTCCAGATTGGGGAGGGTCGCACCCAGGGTCGATCAGGACTCCGACCCTACCTCCGACCCTCAGTTAATAGAATGGTTTTAAAAATTAGAATAAATTCTAATTAAATTTTATCGACTTTGTTAGGTCTTCTAGTAATATAATAGCA
Source organism: Protea cynaroides (assembly GCA_028583415.1). Taxonomy (NCBI): domain Eukaryota; kingdom Viridiplantae; phylum Streptophyta; class Magnoliopsida; order Proteales; family Proteaceae; genus Protea; species Protea cynaroides. Next base: position 73,393,333 of record CM053268.1, read on the forward strand.
ATATAAATGTGATTCTAAAGCTTGAAAAAGTATCTATTAGCAAGCTAAGGTGAGGAAACAGAACTCTAAACTAATTGGTAAATAATAAACTATTTTTTATTTTCTTGAGTCCAATGCCATGCTTGATTCTATGCGACTATGTTTGTAATGTGCATACAACATGTCATCCAATATTTCTATTACTTGGTCATGCATATTTACTTTATGGTTTATAAGATGATGATGATGATGATGATAGGAATAGGCATGTGATTGTATGTGTGTGGTTGGTGTACTTGATGCGAGCGAGTATCAGGGGAGGTTTGATGAGAACGTCAATAAACGTTAACCTTTGGCGGGTCTCAGCATTTTAGCTCTATCTCTAACTCAAGTCTTGTGCATTAGCATCGTCGTATCGCCATTACTTTATCAGAACTATTATGTCGTAGAGTATCAGGGAAGGTGGTCTCGGTCCTTGTAGTCTCTGACTCTACCGGGGGGGCTTAGCTCTATCTCTATGGACATTCTGAGGGATGCTGGGGTGAGGCCTTGGATACACTTTTTGGGATTAGGATTGGTTAGTTGCGAGCCCAGTTTGCAGCCCTCGCCAACAGGGGCTTACGTGTTGGTATGGCACTATATAGCAATAAACGTTAACCTTTGTTATATAATGTTCATGATTGGGTGCTTGTGAGTCGACGATAAACGTTACCTTCGGGCGGCGTCACACACTTGTGTATAGAGGCGGAGTCAATAAACGTTACCTTTAACTACCTAAACCTTTCTATTGCATATTGCAAACTATAAATCAGATCAAAGATATGAATTGATTGCATGCATATGTACTGTTGCATTGTTTTGTTTGCTCACTGAGCCGTGATGTGTGCTCACCCCTCGACGTCGAGTATTTTTAGTTGATGATGCAGGTTTCACAGTTGAAGAATATATAAATGCTCCAGCGTACGGGAACGTAGCAGCGATGGAGGTTGAAGCTGAAGTGGATACACATGACTCCTCTTGCGAGTGCAACTCATGTGTATTCGATTAGATATTTTTTATAGTTTTCTTTATTTGGATTTATTAAAGACATGTATTTGATATCTATTTATGTCTCAGTTGATACAGAATAATTTGCTATTTAAATATTAATATCACAGTAGATTCTCAGTTCATTTTATTATAAGACTGCCGTTATTGTGTATTTACTCTGATTATGATTATGGATGTATGGAGTTTAGATAACACGGATATAGCCTACTAGAGATCCTGATTGAACCGTTGATTTATTAGCGGTTCATCACACCATTCTGAATAGTGCAGAATTGGGTTGTGACAACTTGGTATCAGAGCATCTCAGGCCTTGTCCGCTGAACTAGCATATATTCAAGACAATTGTGAACTAAGATAGGATAAAAGTAAAAACAGTAATATTAACACACTATAAGCACAAGTGATGGTTGAGACCGAATTTAAAAAAAAAAAGAGGATAATGCATTCTACTAAAGGGGAAACAAATTTACATACAATGAGAGAGAAACAAACGTATATAAAAACTAAAGCAGAGTACAGTCCACAACCCGGACAGTTACTCTGTAGTACAAAGAAAAACAAATACAATCAAGAAGCTGGAGGTGAAGGAGGAGGCGGTGCCTCACGATCTCTGTCATAGTCCTCAGCATAGACTCTAGTCAACCAGGCTCTCGGAGTCTGGGTCGTCTGTAGACTAGCTGTGAGATCGGCTACCCTCCGATCAGTCGCACGCTGAACCTCTATGAGCTCTCCCATCCGCGTGTCTGATATGTGCTGGGCGGCTAACAGCTCATCCACTCTCACATGCTGAGTGTTTAGTAACTCCTCCATCCTCAGATCAGATCTGCGCTGAGCCTCCCTGATCTCATGCAACATCTCCATCATATCAGAAGGTGGGTGTGAAGGACCAGCCGCATGAGAAGGACCAGTCTCAGGTGCAGGATACGCCGCAGAAGAAGTACCAACTCCAGCCGCATGCATAGGTGAAGGCGGTGGTATCGAGTCGACATCCATGTACATGCGGTCATCATCATCGGCAGGATCCGCATGAGCTCTAGCAGCGGCAGCAGCGGCCTCAGCGTCAGCCATCTCGATGCGAGTGTGAGGGCGCACCATCTCGTTCCTCTCATCGTCACTAACTTGGGCAGGCATCCCGCATTCCCATCTTGCAGATAGCCTCCCAATCTAGAAGCGACGAGAAGGTCTTCTCCTGAATCTTCTCATCCACTAAGTCAACCCCTAAGTGGGTCAGCAGAACAGTAATCATACGTCCATAGGGTAGATTACCCCTATGACCGGACAATGTAGCACTAATCATGATCCGCATGATGATGTAAGGAAGGCAGATGGGCTGCCTAGTGCAAATGTTGTACAGAAGATACTGGGTCAGCTGAGAAACTCTGTCGTAGTGGCCACTCTGCGGAATCAGGTTATGCTGGATAATCTTGCAAAAGACCCGTGGAGCCAGACGCATATAACAAGCTCTCATCTGCCAGCGATCAGGTCGTAACAACTGATTGTTGATCTCTGCCCTCATCTCCATAGAAACAAACTGGGACTCTCCAGGCGCACAGTATACCATGGGGCCATCATAAGGAATGCCCAGTAGGTCGGCCAGTTGCCGATAGTTAAATGAGATATTCACCCCTTTGACGTAGCTGGTGATGCGCAACTCGTGACCCCTCTCGACATCATTGTAATTCCCCACCACCTGGAGGTTACAATAAAACTGTAGCACCAAATCCGGGCAGGTGCAAGCGTCGTAAGTGATGACAGGGAGCCATCCCATATCACCAAACGCCCTCTCTACATTGAACAGGGCTAGCTCAGCCAAGTTCACCATACGACCACCCTCTACCTTCTTACGGACATAGTGGGCATACTGTGCCTCGGCTTCATTGGAGCGGAAGCGAAGCGGATCACGAACTTGGGGTACCTTGGTACGAGCCATGGTATCTGCAAAGAAAGAAACAGGGAGACAAGGAATTAATAGGATAAAAATCTGAAATTTGACATTATAACGACATAAGTTGGCCAAAAGCCTCACTTTTCACCCATACACATAGGCAGGAGGACTTACGTAGGTTCCAACATATCCTATAACACTCACACAGTAGGAAATTGGAACTAAGAAGTCCAATTTGAAGGAATTTCAAGAAATAGAAAAAATTTGACAAATTAGGGCAAAGAGAGCAAAAATCCAAGTTTCTCGAAAACGAACCAATGAAACTCGAAAATTTTTGAGGGCTTTCATTCCTCGAGACACCAATAACAAAAGCCCCCAATAAAAATCAAATTTTAACGGTTGGAAAAAGTTTAATTTGAAAGATACAAGTTAAATGGACAAAAACCTAGAAAAAAAAACCTAAAAACAGGGGAAAATGAGAAAACATACCTGTAGGGATGATGTGGACGATGAAACCCGGATCCAAACTGACCAAAATAGCGGAGTGGCACTGTAGCAACTCAGAGGAGAGAGACGAGTCGAAACGGGAGGGAAATAACAAAGAATGAACCCAGAATCGGATCTTAAAAGTCTGATTTTTGGTCTGAGGGTCGGACAATTCGACCAGAACCATCGACCCTCCTATCGACCCTCGGCTCTCGAGAATCTGACAGAAAACTAAGGGTCGGATACTGAGGGTCAGATACCCATCGACCCTCAGCTCTCGGGAAGAACAGGTCATTCCTAGGTTCGGAAACTGAGGGTCGGACATACCATCGACCCCCACCATCGACCCTGCATAGAAA